>CM057769.1:600000-1095732 GCA_030064435.1 Trapa incisa | reverse complement strand
ACAACATCTTCATTGTTTTTCTACTTTTTTTTTCTCAATAAATTCCTATTTCATTAATCTATCAAATTTAATAATAATAATATAAAAATAAAATAATTATTTAATTCTCAATAATAAATCTAAAATTATAAGGTAAAATAGTATTTAAATCGCTTGAACCCTGATTATTTCTGTATAAACATGCTAATGTATTTAAATAGTAGTTAATTAATCATTTAACTTTATCACTTTATACTCTAAAAATCTCATTTAATTTAGTAATTTATCAATATAAAGGCGGATAATCCATGAAACTTATCATTACTCTTCTTAAGTAGTTTAGGGCATGTCTATTAGAATATGTAGGTCGATCAAAGCCTTTTGGTTATTTTTAGGGGTGATGATAGGTATAATTCGTTGGACCCAAACCTCTCAAGTTGAAGGATTAGCCCACCTCTAACCTGTAACGGGTCTGAACCCACTGCATGTAACCACTGACTTGGGCAGGTTGGATCATACCTTTTTGTCATCCTTACTCATATAAGAGAAGTGTGGAATATACTCAAATTTCTCATATAAGCACCCAAAGAATAGATCATTATGTGGCAAAGTAATTTCCTTCATTAACAAATACCATAATACTATATGGGAGATTAAATGTGCTTTAGTGTGGCATTTTTAAAATAGAATTATTGCGTGCTTTTTAATCCCCTTGTTATTTTAATTATGTATGAATCTTCATTTTACATTCATAGAAAACATCTGGAATGATGATAGAGCCCATTGTGTGGTTCGGCTTCCTACTTGTCTTAAAAAAAGCTAAACAATTTAATGTGGAAATTTGATGTCATCACTTGATGTTATGCCAAGCTAAATGTGGCGTACTTGGTTACTTTTTTTTAGTGCATGCTTATTTCATCATATAACAGACAATATGTCATCCGGAATTTAAAAAGTGACAATAAATTAACGATAATTTTGAAAGTTTTGCCTATCTTTGGATTCAGGAATTTTAGAGAAATTTGGAGTGTAATTAATTTGGAGTGGTAGACAATTAACTAGTTTAATAAGATAAATTTAGGAGAACTGCGAGTAACATACATAATAGATTAGTCCAAAACCATGAACTCAAACCGTACATATGCTCGATTGATCCCAAGCATGTCTAATCGGATCTGGTAACCACCACCCCCTACATCCAACAAGCCTCCTATGATTTTGAGGCAAGGGATGGACAAAAGGATGCTCTCTTCCACTCCCTCTTGCCCTTCTTGTCAATACCTAGTGAGTATGATTATATATATATTGGTATCACTTAGAAAATTATTTCAAATTTAATAAAATAAAAAAGTGTTATAAGTTTGTAATGATTACACTAATTTAAGTACAAATGAGTTCAACCCCTTATCAGTTAACAATATTTCTCAAATAATATAACAGAGTCAGTTCACTCGCATCCGTACATAACCTGAGACTGTAAACCCGATATTAGTGCGTGTGTTAAGAATATTATCACATGTTTGACTAATTACAAGTGTTGTACATTTATAAGTTTGGAAAATTTTCACTAATTACAAATAATAACTTTTAAGTAGAAATATAACCGAACTATTATCGTTACACAATACATTCTTACATTATCTAATATCAAATAAATAAAAATTTCCTTAAAATTGTCCATCTATAATACTTATTTATTTTAAAACTACTAATATTATATTATATATTTAAATAAATAAAATTAATAAATAACATATTTTAAAGTAACTCATTACTGAACCATAATCCTTATAAATATTTTATAAAATACTATTATTATTTTATTTAGTATAACAATTTAAAAAATTAAAATTCTAATGAAATAAGAAAATTATATCCCATTCAACCATATTTAATTAAAAATGATATTATCAACGCCAATTTAGAGATTTAAATTTAGGAACATTACAACCCATCCGAGCTAATAGATCCGGATTTACATTTCCCACCGGAACCCATCTTTTCACATTACTACCCACTAGTCGACCGATGACCCAGGGGGAGTTGGGAGGGGCTCGGGGAACGCTCATCGACCTCCTCATGGGTCAGCCGGGGAGGAGAGAATTGCCGAGGATCCTGATCCTACCCTCCCACTCAAACTCAACAAGGATTTTGGATGGGCGAGCAGAGACTGAGGGCCGTCCTCGATGACTATCTTCCTTTTGCGGCCCCATGGGTAGCCTCTTGGTTGACCCGAGGAAAAGGTCTTGGATAACGTACTCTTAAAATTGTCCCAAAAAATAAAAAATAAAATACATGCCCTGTATTTTGTATAATTTTTAATTCTATTTTATGAAAAAATATATTCTTTATTATTTTAATATTATAAAAATATAATATTCGGCATCTTGAATACTTCTAATATATTTCAGCTAGTGATTGACACAAGTCCCTAGTTAAAATTTCTGTTGTACTTGCAAATTGATTTTGACTTTTCCAAATGAAATGCCTACGACATATACTCCTGTATATATAGTTAAGGGGATAGATTATGATGTTAATATCTTCCATTATTTGTCTCACTTCGATCCGAGGAGCATATGATCAGTGCATATAGATCGGATCCACCTTGCCACCCTTCAGAATGCTAAATTCACGACAAGTATTACTTGTGAGTTTTGTTATATTATTTTCAGGATCAGCTCCCGTATTGAAGCTTGCTGCAGCTCAAACGAAGCTTGGTTGCACCAGTACCTGTGGCAACCTAACCATCTCTTACCCCTTCGGCATCGATACTGATGGAAGCGAATGCTACTACTACGAAAACACCACTTCGTTTCTCATCACCTGCAACAAGTCTACTGACCCTCCCGTGGCATACTGGAATGACACCGATATCCCTGTAGTCAACATCTCTGTGGAGAACCACGAGATGCTCGTCAAGCTGGGAGTCGCAAGAGACTGCTATACGTCATCACGAAATAGAACTTCAGATTCAAACACTTGGTGGATGGCCAGCCTGGGGAAGTTCTATCTATCCACCTCCAAAGACAGGTAAAATTAATACTGAATATATGTTGAGAATGGAGATTGAGAATGATTAAAATAAATTCTACTCATTACAGCTCTAGCTTAAAAGATATGATGATTGTCCAATTATAGAAAAAAATATTATATATCCCCCTCACAACTATTTCTCCTGCACCTATATTGATAGCCTTGGGTTTATGGATATTCGAGAACTAATGTCATATGAGAATATTTCGTTGCAGGTTTTATGTTGTGGGTTGTGATTCCTACGCCTTCTTCTTTGGCTATGGTTTCTTGACCGGGTGCATGTCTTTTTGTAACAACATCACTGATGTGATGAACGGGTCATGTGCGGGTTTTGGATGTTGCCAGACCAGCTTCCCCAAGAACATGTGGGCTTACAACATTTCCCTCCACAGTAGCAACAACCACATCAAAGTCCATGACTTCAATCCATGCAGCTACGCCTTTGTTGCAGCAGATGGCTACTTCAACTTCACCACTGCATCTCTCTAGAACATAACACAAGAGAGGATGCCCGCTGTTCTGGATTGGGCAATAGGAAATGAAACGTGCGAGGCGGCCCAAAAGAACATCTCGAGCTATATGTTCAAAGAGAATACCAACTGCACTGATGCACACAATGGGAAAGGTTACCGCTGTCAATGCAAACAAGGTTACAGTGGGAATCCTTGTCTCTCCGGGCCATATGGATGTCAAGGTATTCATCCAAGTCTTTTTTTTCTCTGGGTCATATGGAATGGTTATTACTCAGTGTTAAAATAGTATAATATATTTAAGGTAATTATGATATAATATTGGATATTAAGATTATATCATATATTCTATTTAAGGTAGTTAATAAATAGACATGTATATAATTGAGTTAGGGTTTGGAGAAAATAAGGAGGTTCCAATTTCTAATCCCCAATGCCTCTCTATCAATATATTCGTTTTCTTTTTCTCGAATCCAGTTTTTGTAACATGGTATCAGAGCTAAGGTTTTCTGCTATTTTCAAGGTTTTTTGATCTGAATGCTCAAGACACGACATAACTGAATTGTCGTAGAAAGATGGAGAAAACGGATGCAGCATTAACAGTAAGGGAGTTGAAGGAAATTTTAGAAGGTAGGGCCATATTGCTTGTAGGAAGAGACGATGTATCGCCTCAACATAACAATACTATCAATCGAGATTTGAAGTTGAAATTACTCCCAATAGAGCAGAGACTTGAAGGAATGAAAAACTATTTGAGTTGGTCGAGAAAGATGAGACTCGTACTAGAGTCAAAATATTTGGAAGATTACATTGACGACTCGTATGAAGAAACCAGCACATCATGGAAGGTGTGGAGGGCGACTAATTCTCTGGTGGAGGGGAGTGTTAAAATAGTATAAGATATTTAAGGTAATTATGATATAATCTTGGATATTAAGATTATATCATATATTCTATTTAAGGTAGTTAATAAATAGACATGTATATAATTGAGTTAGGGTTTGGAGAAAATAAGAAGGTTCCAATTTCTCATCCCCAATACCTCTCTATCAATATATTTGTTTTCTTTTTCTCGAATCTAGTTTTTGTAACAGTCAGTCCTTCAGCAACATTTGAATGGAAAAGAATGGGAGGCTGAGACTTCCTCAGTTATATATATTAGTTAACAATTTATTTGACTTAATACTATTCCTTTTTATATGTGCAAAGAGAATACCAATTGCACTGATGTAGGCGATGGGAAAGGCTACAGCTGCGTATGCAAACAAGGTTACAGTGGTAATCCTTATCTCTCTGGACCAGATGGCTGCCAAGGTATTGTTCTATTTTCTTCCTCCCAGTGATAAAAATATAATAAACTTCTTTTATAAACATATTATATAAACATAAAGGTTTTTCGCTTTATTACAATCAATTCGTCTGATTATGCAACGGATCTTCCCTTACACCCATCTGGGTAATTTTTCTATGGTTTTGTCATTGTTGCTATCACTAATGTCACCGACTGCATTGTCAGATATTAACGAGTGTGAAACTTTAAGACCATGCAATGGAATATGCACAAATTTTCCTGGTGGCTACAACTGTTCCTGTCCCGAGGGAACGGAGAGAGACCCGACAAAGGATGGATGCAAGCCAGTTGGCAAGCGAGATAATTCTTTATCACTTGAAATTGGCTTAGGTAGGCAACATGACCCAATAAATTTCTTGTAAAACTATAATTAGAAAAAGGTTTTCTTGAACAACTTGGCCAAAGATGCATCTGGAGTGATCTTGTTCAATGGCCTCATCATGCTGGTTTCTCTCTTGGAAGTCTGTTAAGGGTGAAATGGGATTTCTTTTCCCTTTTCTGCAAGGATAGTTGAAGAAGAAAACGTTTTTAGATTTATTTAGTCAATACAATTTTGGCAAGTGCCTATGCGTATAGATGAAGGGTCAAAATCACTTGGAGTATTGGCATGCGCCTGGAGAAGAAATTAACAAATTATGATGTTCTCTCTTCATCGGTTTCAGGAGTTGGCTTATGTATACTTTTCCTTCTCTCAAGCGTTTCCTGGATGATTTTAGCAGTCAGACAGAGAAGAGTCATCAATGAAAGAAAGAAATTATACCGCAATAATGGGGGTCTCCTGCTAGAAAGTCGGCTCTCTCAGCACCGGAGTTATGTTGAATCATTGAAGGTATTCTCAGTAGAAGATCTCCAGAAGGCAACTGATAATTATGATGAAAGCAGGATTCTTGGTGAAGGTGGGCAAGGAACTGTTTACAAAGGAACGGTGTTGAACAACAAGGCAGTAGCCATCAAGAAGGCCAAAATTCTAGATCGGAGCCAAATGAACGAGTTTATTAATGAAGTGATTATTCTGTCTCAAATCAACCATAAGAACGTGGTTAAGCTGATAGGATGCTGCTTGGAGACAGAGATGCCTCTTTTAGTTTACGAGTTCATAACAAATGGAACCTTGTTTGGGCACTTGCATGGCAAAAAGCAAGACTCAGCCGTGTCCTCATGGGGGGGTCGCTTACGCATAGCAGCCGAGACAGCAGGGGCACTTTCTTACTTGCATACAGATGCTGGTACTCAGATCATACACAGAGATGTTAAGAGTACTAATATACTCTTGGACGAGAATTACACGGTCAAGGTGTCTGATTTCGGAGCCTCTAGGTTGATGCCATCAGATCATACTCAACTAACCACTCTCGTGCAGGGAACATTGGGTTATCTGGACCCAGAATACCTCCACTTGGGCCAGTTAACAGACAAAAGTGATGTTTACAGCTTTGGGATCGTCCTTGCTGAGCTACTCACCGGAATGCAAGCTATATCTTTTGACAAGCCTGAAAAGGAGAGGTATTTATCATCATTTTTTGTCTCGGCTGTGAAAGAGGACCGTTGTTTGGAGATCATTGACTGTGCCATCTTAAATAAAGATAACTGTAGGCAAATTAAAGAAGTTGCCCTTCTAGCGAGTAAGTGTTTGGGAGTTAGAGGTGAGGAGAGGCCATCCATGAAGGAAGTGGCACTGGAATTAGAAGGGCTAATGAGGGCAACTAGTGTGTATCCATGGGGTCAACAATGTTCATATAATCCGCAGGAAAGTGAACACCTGCTTGGAAGTTTACATGGAAATTACTCCGACACTATTTCAGCAAGTGCAACAGGTTATGATGATACACATAAGTTGGTACCTTTTGACATCATGGATGGGAGATAATGAATGATCAAGATGGGATTTTCTATTTTGTTTAATAGAATAGGAACATATCCTAGAAGTGATGCAAGAAGTGGCTGGTGTGAATTGAACCTATAGATTTTGTATTGTTAAGCGAAGTATGTAAGCATGTAATCGTTCCATAATGGAATGAATTGGTGGAGCTTGAATTCCCCTATGTGACTTCTTGAAAGTTTGTCCACTTGATTTGTTGTTGTTATGTGTATTACGTGTGTGTGAAGAATAATGTAGATCATCAAATAATAATGAAATTATAAGAATTGTAAGTAATTCTATTATTTATGAGATCAATTAAATACTAACAAAGTTGAAAATATCTAAAACCAAGCATACCAATCTTGTGTTACAAGCTCCCATCAAACATGGAGATTCACTATTATTTTGTTTGGAAGCCCTTTACTACCACAAATTCTTCATTCACTTTATCATGCCTAATGCTCGAAGATATTTTCATAAAATATCTTTGTGGGTAGTGGTGCCCACAAGGATTCAACAACTCAACAATGGATTCAACTCCATAATTCTTGTATATTGAACTCAACAATACCCCAAGGATGATTGGCCATCAGCCTGATTTCCTCAAGCTCCTTTGCCACTTGTTTCATAGTTGGCCTGTCTTCACCTTTCATTCTCAAACACTTCTTCGCCAGCAGAGCAACTTCTTTCACTCGCTGAGCATCAATATCATCCCTCACAATTGAATCCTCAACAATATGAAGCAGGCGTTTCCCTTTCATTGTAGATAGAAAATACATTGCCAAGCTCCCTCTTCCTCAGGCTTTTCAAAGGAAAGTGCCCTTCTCCCAGTTAGAATCTCTACAAGTAACACCCCGAAGCTGTAGACATCACTTTTCTCAGTTAATCTACTTGTGAGCAGGTATTCGGGGTCTAGGTACCCCCAGGTTCCCTGAACGAGAGTGGACATAGCTTGGTCTAGTGGGATCAATCTGGAAATCCCAAAATCCGAAACCTTGGCAACATAACTCTCATCCAGGAGTATGTTCGTCGACTTGATGTCACGATGGATTATCGGTGTTGAAGCAGCAGAATGGAGATATGAGAGCACTCCTGCAGTCTCTACAGCAATCCTTAGATGGGTATCCCAAGACATTTTAGAATGGGCATTGTCCTTGTGAATGTGCTCATAAAGAGTAGCGTTCCCTACAAACTCGTTAACTAGTAAAGGGACTGCCGTATCAAAGCAGACATTAGTGCTTTTCTATTATAAAACTGAATTCGAGTAAGAGAAAACGAACATATTGATAGAGAGGCATTGGGGATGAGAAATTGAAACCTCTTTTTTTTTTTTTCTCCAAACCCTAACTCAATATATATACATGTCTATTTATTAACTACCTTAAATAGAATATATGATATAATCTTAATATCCAAGATTATATCATAATTACCTTAAATAACTTATACTATTTCAACCCTCCCCCTCAAGATGGGCGATAAATATCTATCATTCCCATCTTGTTACAAATATTAATCCACTCTTTAGATCCTAATCCTTTAGTTAAACAATCTGCTAATTGTTCGCCAGTCTTCATGTAGTGTAGCTCCACGATCTTGCTCTCAAGTTTCTCTTTTATGAAGAATCGATCAATTTCAATATGTTTGGTTCTATCATGTTGAACTGGATTGTTAGCAATACTGATCGCTGATTTATTATCACACCATAACTTAATGGGTTCTTTCCTGAATAAACATAACTCCATCAATAAGTTCTTTATCCATATTATCTCACATATGCCTTGAGTCATAGCTCTGTATTCTGCCTCTGCTGTTGATCTAGCGACCACCTCCTGTTTCTTACTTCTCCAAGATACAAGATTACCTCCAACAAACACGCAATAACCTGATGTCGATCTTCTATCATCTACACAACTAGCCCAATCAGAGTCACAAAATCCTTCAACTTTAGTATGACCTTGAGACTTGAACCAAAGGCCTTTTCCCGGGCTACTCTTTAGATATCTCAATATTCGCATAACTGACTCCCAATGTTCTGTCCTAGGATCATGCATATATCTACTTACAATACTAACCGCATATGTTATATCCGGTCGTGTGTGACACAAGTAGATAAGTCGTCCCACAATTCTTTGGTATTGTTCTTTATCCACTTGGTCCCCTGACTGAGCACATAGCTTATGATTTGGTTCAATTGGAGTAGCAACAGTTCGACAACCCAACATCCTTGTTTCAGTAAGTAGATCCAATAGATATTTTCTCTGAGAAAGCACTATGCCTGTCCTAGACCTGACTATCTCAATACCAAGAAAATACTTAAGTGCACCCAAATCTTTCACTTCAAATTCTTTGCTCAATCTTTGCTTTAGTCGTAATATCTCATCGCTATCATCTCCAGTTATAATAATATCATCTACATATACTACAAGGATAGCAACTTGACTATTTGAGTGTCGATAGAAAACTGTGTGATCTCCATTGCATTGTTGATATCCCATTCTAACTATTGCATGTCGAAATCGGTCAAACCAAGCTCTTGGTGATTGCTTGAGTCCATACAAAGACTTCTTAAGTTTACATACACTCTCAGTGGTCTTTATCGTATTAAATCCAGGTGGCATCTACATATATACCTCTTCTTGTAAGTCTCCATGCAAAAATGCATTATTTACATCTAATTGATGTAATTTCCATCCAAAGTTGGCAGCACATGATATAAGTATTCTGATGGTACTCATTTTAGCAACTGGTGCAAATGTCTCATCATAATCTATTCCATACGTCTGGCTGTAGCATTTTTCTACCAATCTTGCTTTATACCTTTAAATCTTTCCTTCAGCATATTGCTTAACAGTGAATACCCATTTGCATCCAACAACTTTTTTTTCGCTTGAAAGTAATGCCAGTTCCCAAGTCTTATTTTTCTCTAATGCACGCATCTCCTCATTCATTGCTACAAGCCACTTTGGATCATTTTTGGCCTATTGCCAATTTCTTGGTATGTGCACTAGCTGTAATGATACAATAATGGTCTTGTATGTAGATGGGATAGATTCATATGAGACATAGTTAGATATATCATGTTCATAACCATATCTAATTGGAGGTTTTCTTACATTAGCTCTAGGTTCTTTATGAATAGCAATGGGTAGAGATTCATTACCATTTGGTGATAACAAGGAATCATCAGGAGATTGATGGGTATCTGGGACACCGGTGATGATGAGGAATCGTCAGAATATTAATGGGTATCTGGGACATATGGGGGCAATGAGTATGGTATAAGTATTTGTTCTTGTCGCTCTTCATCATCTTTTTTATCTTCCTCCCTCTAAGCACAACTCTTGTTCCTTCTACTATAAACCTTCAATTTTGGTTCATTGGTCCCTCCTTCATTGCTACTCGATCTCTTAGGACACAGGATTATACCTACAATGACACCATCTTCTTTATTATCACTGATTCTCTCTTCATTTCCATGTTGTGCTTCAATCAAATCATCTAGCACTATGGATGACGTTGTTGATTCACCATAAAAGGGTTCATTCTCACGAAATGTTACATCCATACTCACAAAAAGTCTTCTCTCGCTTGGACACTAGCACTTGTAACTTTTATGAGTGCTAGAATAGCCTAAATAAATACACTTCAATGCACGTGGATCAAGTTTAGTTACTGTGGGATGATAATCTCTCACAAAACATACGCAACCAAATACATGAGGATGGACTGCATGTATGTTACGTCCCATCAAAAGTTCACAAGGAGATTGAAAGTTTAATATCTGAGAAGGCATCCAGTTAATTAAATATGTTACCGTTAATACTGCTTCACTCCATAAATATTTTGGAACATTCATTGTAAATAGAAGAGTGCGAGCTACCACTCCATTCTATTCTGCTGTATCTAGACATGTGGTCTGATGCAGAATCCCCTTTGTAGATAAATATGATGAGAATTCTCTATTAACATATTCAGTACCATTATCTGTATGAATAGTACTCACTTTAGCATTATATTGTGTTTGCACCAAAGCTAAAAAATATTTAAAGCAAACCAATGTCTCAGATTTATTTTTCATCAAATTTACCCATGTAATCCTTTAGTAACAATCAATAAATGTAATAAACCATCTGAATTCGCCAATCGAAGTAACTGGACATGGTCGCCAAACATTAGAATGTATCAATGAAAATGGTGAAATACTTCTTAAACCAGTAAAAGAATAACGTGTTCTTGTATGTTTTTCAAACTCACAAGCATCACATACAAGCTTGCTACGTTCTACATTATTCATCAAGTCAGGCCTTACCCTCTTAAGATTCTCAAACGATAGATGACCAAGACGACGATGCTCCAATATAACTTCATTCATTGCTCGTTCAGACAAAATAGTGGTTAAGGCTGTGCCAGACTCATCTCTCATAAAATACCACAATCCATCAGGAATTCGTCTAGTCCCAATTATTCTCTAGGTATTCCTTTCCTGAATGACACATGAATCTCGATCAAAGATTACTTGACAGTTCAATTGATCATTGATTGCACTAACTGATAATAGATTAACAGGAAATGATGGGACATGTAGAACTGATGATAATATAATTGATGAAGTGCATTTAATTGAACCGAATCCCCTAACCAGTTGAAATGTGCCATCAGCAGTTTGAACTCTATTATGGGAAGAAGGTGGAGAACCAGTATATGTAATAAACTCTACTGATGTTTCTGTCACGTGTCTAGATGTGCCTAAATCAATAATCCATTCTATGGAAGATGGTTTAAAAGAAAATGCATGTGCAGTAGTACCTGAGTCAGCATTAACATAACACATGTCGTCGTTTAAAATGTTAGCACCTTTAGCACGATAGGTTTGTCCCCCAAATTGTCCACAACCTCGACCTTGACCTTGGGCTCCACGTCCTCTAAGGCTATGACTTGTTCCACCCCATGTAGGAATACGTGTCGAGGAACAATTCCAGCTAATATATCCATTCTTCCCACAATTATAGCATTGTCGGTTGTCAATAATCGGTTTTGCTAGAGTAGAGTGAACTGGTGTTGCTGATATCTCAGGAGTGTTCATAACCTTTTTTCTTGACTCCTCATGTATTAGTACAACAATAACATCTTCCATCGGAGGAATTGGAGACTGATGACATATCATTGCTCTTTTGTATTCATATTCTTGGTTTAGTCTTCCCAGGAGGCGAATCACACGTCGTCGCTCCATTCATGCTCTAATAGAAGTTGTATCTGAAGGATTAGATATAATCAATGGATTATAATAATCAAGTTCGGACCATAACCTTTTTAGCTCAGTGTTGTATTCTATTATACTTCACTCCCCTTCTTTAATGAGTCCAACTTATCTTCAATCTCAATTACAGTCATCATATTCCCAATACCAGAGAATTTGAGTAGCCAAAATCTTCCATATATCATATGCTTTACTAATACCTACTACCAACCCCACGATAGAAGGTGAAAGTGATCCTATTATCTATGCAACCACCAGAGAATTAGTCGCCCTCCACACTTTCCATGATGTGCTAGTAGTATCAGTGGGTTCTTCATATGAGTTATCAATGTAGTCTTCCAAATATTTTGACTCTATTATAAGTCTCATCCTTCTCGAGCAACTCAGATAGTTTTTCGTTCCTTCAAGTCTCTGCTCTATTGGGAGTAATTCCAACTTCAAATCTCGATTGGGAGTATTGTTATGTTGAGGCGACATCGTCTATTCCTACAAGCAATTTGACCATACCTTCTAAAATTTCCTTCAACTTCCTTACTGTTAATGCTGTATCCGTTTTCTCCATCTTTTATGACAATTCAGTTATGCCGTGTCTTGAGCCTTCAAATTAAAAAAAACCTTGAAAATAGCAAAAAACCTTAGCTATGATACCATGTCAGAAAACTAGATTAAGAAAAGAGAAAATGAATATATTGATAGAGAGGCCATGGGGATGAGAAATTGAAAACTACATATTTTCTCTAAACCCTAACTCAATTATATACATGTCTATTTATTAACTAGCTTAAATAGAATATATGATATAATCTTAATTAGATTATATCGTAATTACTTTAAATATCTTATACTATTTCAACAAAAAAAGACTTAAAAGTTAGATTGAATCTTGTCTTATTAGTTTGCACTGAGGTGATGAGATTAATTGTAAATTGCAGGTGGATCTCAAGCTCAAGATCTGCAGGGGCTCCTCCATTCGTAAGATCCTTGTTCATCAAGCAAAGCTCTATTCTGCTGCAAAAGTCATAGTAGGGGTCACGGGGAGCCATGGCCCCATGGGGTCTCCAAATTCTGTTGCCAAGTACTGTGCTAAAAAGCTCTTCAAGGATTGCTGGGTTCTCGCGGTCGATGATGGCAAAATCATCTATCAGAGAGAGGGCTCTCCCGCCCAAGTCTGCATTTTACAAGGTTGTTTCCAATTTCCTTGCAGGCTAGATTGTAATCTAAATAGGAATCTAACCATTTGATTTTGTGGATCAATTTTGGAGCTTTTGTGGGAAATGGCATATAGAGTCCATGTTTCTGATTAACATCCTTTTCCAGGAGAAGACACGGAGAACAAATAGTTCTTGCTTGGTAGTGATATGGATGTGAACTTTGAATGACATCTAGAGGATGATGGATTGTTGAAGTGTGTCTATTTTCTGCAGGAATTAGCAAGAAACATCATAATAGGCCGAACAGTTTGCTTAATGTGTTTCTCCAATCCGAAAGCCAGAACTCGAAATGTTGAGGGAAGGAGGGGAGCCAGATATCACTGATAAGTAAGGGAAAGTTCACTTTGTTGATCAGACATTGCAGAAGGCTTTAGTCAAAGCAGCAACTTGGTCATCAACTTGTGGTACCAACACCCAAAGGGATGGTCCTAGTAAGGAAGAAAAGAAATCTGCTTTGTCTATAATCTCATCAAGTTCAGTCTCTACACTGATCCGAGATCATCCAGAACAGTCCCCAGGCTGGCCCCTCTTCCGTGGGTCTGCACTAGCAGAGCAGAAGCTTCTAAAGGAGACGATGTCTGTGGTTGAGCGCCACCAGTCCAGATGGTCAGAAACAAGTAAACCCAAAAAATGACGAGGAAGGTTCCCCTAGTTTAGATGGAGAAAAAGGCGCCATTGTTCTTGTGGGCTCTGATTCAGCAGTAACTATTCTGCCAAAAGAGCTAAGTGGCCTCCATGAGAAATATTCTTCAATTTGCAGGTTGTTCAAGTATGAGGAACTTGTTGCAGTAACCTCCAACTTTTTGGAAGGTCTTTCCTCTTACTGGTTGTCTGCTCTTTATCATGTACTCATATGCATAGTTTTGATAGCAAATGTCACATTATTTTTGCTATTCTGCAGAGAACCTTATTGGGAAAGGAGGCAGCAGTCGGGTCTAAAGAGGGTGTCTTCCGGATGGCAAAGAAATTGCAGTGAAGATACTGAAGAAGTCTGAAGATGTGCTGAAGGAATTTGTTGTGGAGATAGAGATTATCACAGAACTGAACCACAGTAACATAATTTCCCTTTTCGGTTTCTGCTTTGATGCCAATCACTTCCTACTAGTGTATAATCTCCTCACTAGAGGGAGCATTGAAGAGAACCTTTACGGTATATGGATATCAACCTCCCTATATGTATAATTGTATCCCTTTCACTTGGACGTACAGTGCAAGTATGGATTCATCTTTACAAGCAAGCTAAGTTGACCATGGCACGCCGTTGAAAAACATATAGAAAAATAACCATAGACTTGCCCAACCATAGACTTGTTCCGGAAATCGTTCTTTCCTCATATGAAGCCAGACCCAATCGTCAGGTTCAAAAATGATACTTTTGCGGCCCTTATTTGCTTGTTTTTCATAAACTTTAGTCATTCGTTCAATATGCATCTTTGTCTTCTCGTGCAATTCTTTCACAAACTCTGCTTTTCTCTTTCCTTCAACATTCACAAATTCACCTACAGGAAGTAGAGTTAGATCTAGAGGGGTTAATGGATTGAAACCATAAACAATCTCAAATGGTGAAAACTTAATTGTAGAATGAATAGAACGATTATAAGCAAATTCAACATGTGGTAAGCAATCTTCCCATGATTTCAAATTCTTTTTTATTATAGAACGTAATAAAGTACCTAATGTCCTATTTACTACTTCTGTTTGACCATCAGTTTGTGGGTGACATGTTGTTGAAAACAGCAGTTTGGTTCCCAATTTACCCCATAGGGTTTTCCAAAAGTAACTCAAGAATTTAGAATCACGATCAGAAACAATAGTTCTAGGCATACCATGCAATCTGACAACTTCTCTAAAAAACAAATCAACCACATTCGATGCATCATCAGTTTTATGACATGGAATGAAATGTGCCATTTTTGAAAACCTATCAACTACCACAAACACAGAATCCCTCCCCCTCTTAGTTCTTGGTAATCCTAAAACAAAATCCATGGAAATATCAATCCAAGGTGCATTAGGAATTGGAAGAGGAGTATACAGGCCATGAGGTTGTTGCCTAGACTTAGACTCTTTACATGTAATGCATCGAGAACAAATTTTCTCAACATCCCTTTTCATGTGGGGCCAAAAAAAATGCTCGTGCATCATCGCCATAGTTTTAGCTACCCCAAAATGTCCCATAAGTCCTCCACCATGTGCTTCCCTAACAAGTAACTCACGCAAAGATGACTGAGGGATGCATAATTTATTTTCTCGAAAAAGAAATCCATTTTGTAAATAAATTTTTCCAAACCTACCAGTTCGACAACCTTTAAACACTTCACAAAAATCAGGATCATTTGCATACAAATCCTTGATATAATCAAATCCATGTAATTTAGAATCAAGCATTGAAAGCATAGTGTACCTTCGCGATAGAGCATCTGCAACTATATTTTCCTTACCTTGTTTGTATTTGATCACATATGGGAATGTTTCAATGAACTCCACCCACCTTGCATGGTGTTTGTTCAACTTGTGTTGTCCTTTGAGATGTTTAAGAGATTCATGATCTGTGTGAATCACAAACTCTTTCGGCCATAGGTAGTGCTGCCATGTTTGAAGAGTTCGAACTAGGGCATACATCTCCTTATCATAGGTAGGATAGTTAAGGGTTGCTCCACTCAACTTTTCACTGAAATATGCAATTGGTCTTCCTTCCTGCATTAATACACCTCCAATACCTACTCCTGATGCATCACACTCAATTTCAAATGTTTTCGAAAAATTAGGCAATGAGAGCAATGGGGCAGTAGTTAATTTTTCCTTTATCAATTGAAATGCATTTTGTTGCTCATTACCCCATTTAAAAGGTAAATCTTTCTTTATAACAGCAGTAAGAGGTGCAACATAACTACTGAAATTTGGAACAAAACGTCTATAAAAACTAGCTAATCCATGGAAACTTCTTACTTGACTTACCGAATTAGGTGTCGGCCAGTCACGAATTGCCTTAATCTTTTCCTCGTCAACTCCAATCCCTTCTAAACTTATAACATATCCAAGAAACACAAGTTTATCCGAACAAAAGACACATTTATTCAAGTTGGCAAACAACTTATGTTGCCTTAAGCTTCTAACACAGCTCTTAAATGTGCTACATGTTCATCCATGGTCTTGCTATAGATTAGAATATCATCAAAATATACCACTACAAATCTCCCAATAAAAGCACGTAATACATGATTCATTAATCTCATGAAAGTGCTCGGTGCATTAGTCAACCCAAAGGGCATAACTAACCATTCATATAATCCTTGTTTAATCTTAAATGCAGTTTTCCATTCATCCCCTTCTTTCATTCGAATTTGATGATATCCACTCTTAAGATCTATTTTCGAAAATAAACAAGATCCATGCAACTCATCTAACATGTCATCCAAACGAGGAATAGGGTGGCGATACTTTACCGTGATGTTGTTGATGGCTCGACAATCCACGCACATTCGCCATGTTCCGTCCTTCTTAGGTACAAGTAGCACTGGCACAGCACATGGACTCATACTCTCTCGAACATACCCCTTTTCCATCAGCTCTAGGACTTGGCGTTGAAGTTCCTTTGTTTCTTCAGGGTTACTTCTATATGCTGGTCAGTTAAGAATCGTCGCTCCAGGGATTAAATCAATTTGATGTTCAATTCCTCGAATTGGTGGCAAACCTGGTGGTATCTCATCGGGAAAGACATCGATAAATTCCTACAAAACAGTAATAATATTGCTCGGCAAAGATCCGACAAGATCGTTAGTACTCAAAAAGGCGTCCTTGTACATAAGTACAATAAGAGCCTGATGTGAAAGTAAAGCTCGCTTGATCTCACTTTTTCTTGCAATAAAATTGCTTTTACTCTCTTTTTTTTTCCACTTCTAGCTTTTCCCTCTTTTTTTTCAACTCTGATATTTCTCCTTTCTTTTTTTCTTCTATTTTCTGTTCATTTGCCTTTTTCTTTTTCAGTTGATCCTCAAAAACTTGCCTTGGAGTCAATGGAACAAGAGATATTGGTCTCTCATTCATCACAAAAGAGTATCTATTAGTGAATCCATCATGCATAACTTGACGATCAAACTGCCAAGGTCGTCCCAAAAGTATATGGCACGCGTGCATTGGTACCATGTCACATAGTATTTCATCTTGATATTTTCCAATAGAAAATGCAACCAACACTTGTTTGGTTACCTTGAGTTCACCTTGGTCGTTCGGCCATTGTAGTCAATAAGGCTTCGGATGCTTTAAGGTTGGTAATGCCAATTTCTCCACCAGCTCAGTGCTAGCTACATTAGTGCAACTTCCCCCATCTATAATAACACAACAAACCTTATTTTTCACACAACAACGAGTATGAAATAAGTTCTCACGCTGATTGTTTTCTTCTTCTTGGTCTTGAACACTGAGAGTTCGTCGTGCAACCAACAATTCCCCTTCTTCTGCATATTCATCAGCATCTTCAAGTGGTGGCATCCCCGGATCAATATCTTCTTTTTCATCATCGGTCTCAATCTCACCATTAGCATTGATCACCATTGCCCGCTTATTTGGGCATTGACTTGCAATGTGACCCCTGCCTTGGCATCGGAAACACTTAATATCACGAGTTTTGGGAGTTGTGATATGGGTGTTACCTTGATTTTGGGCCACAGCCTGCTTGGTTGTCTCTTTTAGTGGAGCATGCTGAGGTTGAGTTGACTGACTCTCAAATCGCCTTGAGGATGGTTTCCATGAGTTCGAGGAACCATTGTTTAATCCCCTTTTGTGTAAACTCTTTCTCTTCAATTATTGTTCGACTTTGATAGCTTGATGTACCATATCTTGGAGCTCAACATGATATTGCATTTCCACCACGTCAGCTATCTCATGGTTTAGACCATGCAAAAATCTCGCCATTGTTGCCTCTCTGTCTTCCTCCACATTTGCTCAAATCATCGCAATCTCCATCTCCTTGAAGTATTCGTCGACGCTTCTTGATCCTTGGGTAAGCCTTTGGAGTTTATTGAACAACTCCCGGTGATAGTGGCTGGGAACAAATCGTCGTCGCATGATCGCTTTCATTTCATCCCAAGACTCCACAGGGCGTTCGTGATTTCGTTTCCTTTCCTTCACCAATTGATCCCACCATATTATAGCATAATCAGTAAATTTGACAGCAGCAAGTCGTACCTTTTTCATCTCCGAGTAATTATGACAGTTAAAAACCATCTCCATCCTCTTTTCCCATTCAAGATACGCTTCTGGATCAGTTTTTCCTTGAAAAGAGGGTATCTTCAACTTGATATTATCCAGGTTGTCATCAACTCGAGGTCATTCTCTATGAGCATATCGATCGAACTCCTCGGGTTCTTGTGGATCAAAACGTCTTGGCTGAAAGCTTCGAGGTCGCTGTTCAGTAGGAGTATGTTGACGTGAACCCCTTACTCCTTCTTCCAATTGATCAATTCGCACATGAAGCGGTTCCAACTCGGACTTCAGCATTTGCCTCATTTCGCTTATTATGGCTTGCATTTATAAATTTGGAATCGGTTGTTGGGAATCTTCTTCATTTGGTGTATCTCCTCGTTGTTGTGCCATGAGTTCCTACAAATGATAACAGAAGAACCTTCCAAATGCTCACTCACGTATTTCTCTCAATCACTTGTGTTTTCACACTCAATTGGCTTTTTCTTAAAGATTCAAACACTCTTGCCTTTTTCCTCTCGAATGTCTTCTTTCAATCTAAATTGAACTTTAAAAACAAATCGTTTTTTTACGAAGCAGTTCAACTTGAGGAACAATCAAGACGAATCAATAAAAGTTTTCAAAAAGTAATTCCAAAGAATTTAAGTGAGAGGTATGAATAGACTCAGAAATAAGAGTAGAATTTAAATAGAGAATAAAGAAATGAAGTAATAGACTTAGATAGAGCAGAATGAGATATAAGATAGAATTGTGTGCCACTTTTTTTTTCTTTTGCCTTTTTTCTCACGAATTTTTTTTGCTCTTTTTTTTTGCACGAACTTTTTTGCTTTCCTTTTTTGGCACGAATTATTTTTTTGGCTTTTTTTTCTCTTTTTTTTTTTACCTACTAAAGAGAAGATAGATAGAAGAATATGATATTTTTTTTTATAGAGAATAGAAATAGGTAGAGAAGATAAAAAAAAATGGTATGGAACTTGCCGTGCAACCGTGTGCTCTGATACCAACTGATGCGAACCTCGCCAATATGCTGACGACACCCTACACCAAATATGGCAATGATCCCAAGACTTTTACGATGCAAGTGCGAAAAGATGGAATATACCTTGTTTATGTGAGAAACAAGGTATGGGATATGTAGACGCCACACCCAAATCCTCTAAGAAGAACTCTTAAAAAACCCCGGGTGATAAGTCTTGATTGCTTGAACGCCACAGGTAAAAACCTGATAAGTTCAAAAGCTCTTTCAAGATAGAAAGAAGACAAAAACTCACAAGATATAAATTCCAAAGTGTGTCTCTCCAATGCTGTGGAGTATGCCTTTTATAGGCTCAAAAAACAACCGAATGACCCACATAATGTGGAAAAAATCTATTATGGTTATAAGCTAACCTTATCTAATCTGACTACCTAATATTATCCTAAGAGATTTATTATATTTATAAATCTCTCCTTATTAATTAAATCTAGACCTTCTATTGGGCTCATCTTGGGCTCTTCATTTGGGCTTCTATTTGAATATTCAGCAATCTCTTTAATCAGCCCATATAAAGCTTTTGTGAATCTTTTAGCCCTTGACCTTGTGATTGGGCCCTCTTGAAGTTCCAAGTGATCATTTATCCCAATTGGTGACAAAGTGTTCAGCTCCATTGCAGGTTCGGTTGATTGGACATGTGAATTCGTAGTCTCTATGGTCGGATTCACATCAGTCAATGAGTCAAAGGATGACTCATACGATGAGTAGGAAGCTATGTCAGCAAAGCCAGCCAATCACAATGTGCTACATGGCAACTCGCACGTGCGAAGCTTACACATGCGCACATAGTGTCATCTTCAACCTTTGAAAGCTAGCAAATAAGAATGAGGGACTGTTGCTTGATCTCCGACAATCAAAAACTCTCTTGATAAAATTGTGAATGGGAGATATTAGGGCTAAGGGATGGATGAACGGGTAGCCCTGTCAGTTGTTGAACTCCCTATATAAAGAGTCGCTCCCCATTTGTCCTTCTCATCCCTCAAATGACTAAATAAGAAAAAGTGCTACATTTTACGGTGAAGCACGAACCAAAACTCTGACTTGAGCCTGTTCCTAAACCTCTGAAGTTGTATTTGGGTCCCCTGGAATCCTGAGGAAGTAGGTTACATGACTACATACTTCGTTTAACTCGAGGATCATTGGAGAAGCGCCGACGAGCTCACATAGTAACCTCGCTCCCTCGGCAGTCAACAACCAGAATTGGTCAAACTCAATTCGGGCAACCCTTGGGCCAACCACGACCAAGCTAAGCCCTACAGACCTTCTCTAGAGTAGTCCAGACCTTCCGTGAACCGTAGTGGTAAGTCCCCTTCGTTGCCCTTCACTAAAATTTACTGTTCATAGTGTATTTTGCCCGAAAACTAAAGTAGGCAATTCGCACTGCTCCAGCCACCAATTGAGGCGCGGTTTGATCCACAAGGATTTCGAGGAAGAGAGCAGTTTAGTGGAAGAAAAAGCTCCGATTGTTGGATACTCACCGGTGAGTAATCGAAACTTTCTCTCTCTAGAACAATTTTTTGGTGAAGCTTCATTTGAGCTCATTTTAAAGACAAATCTATTGTTTTAAAGCTTCAAATAAACCAGGGGACATATGGAAGTTGATTGGTATCACTTAGGGACTCAATTGAGAAGAATTAAGGTTGAATTGATGAAATTCAAGTTGGGGGACTAAATTGCAATTTTTGAAAACTTCGGGATTTAATTACAATTTTCAGAAAATTGGGGATTTTCTGCAATTAACAATAATTTTGATACTCAATTGGAAATTGGAGGAAATTAAGGACCCAAATGGAAGATTTGAAAATCTTAGGGACCTAATTGTGATTGAGGTATAACTTATGGACTAAAATGTTATTATGGAAAGTTACGGGTATTAATTATAATTACCTTATTAATTATGGAAAGACTGAATTGCCCATTTTGTCTTAGAAACGAGTTACCTACAAGATCGTGCAAAAGAAAGGCACGTCAAGCTTAGAAACCTCCTAGGGACGACCATGTCTCAGAATACAGGTGTGTGGGATTTTTGGCATAATACCCGTTTGGAGTGATGAACGTAATTTCAAATTTTGAAAATCGTTTTCCAAAAATAGTCTCCCCTAACTGCATGAACCTGCTCAAACTTATGGGAGATATTTCTCATGAGAGCATGAAGCATGTATCACTTAGCACTAGAGTTTCTCTAGTGGGCCTAAGGCCTCGTTTTTTAAACTAATATGGCCGAAGGCCAAGTTTTGGAAAAGAAACTCATGAAGTGGGCCCAAGGCCAATGGGAACGAGCTTAAACCCATAGACAAAGTAATAATTATGAGCTTGTGAAAAACTTTCATAAACAGTTAATTTATGTAATATAGCTACCGAGCCGCAGCCGAGTTACCAAACTCATTGGGCTGGTAGCTACCGAGCTGAAGTCGGGTTGTCGAACTCGTTGGGCTGGTAGTTATCGAGCCGAAGTCGGGTCATCAAACTCATTCGGCTGGTAGTATCAAAGATCAAGGTCTAAATTAAAAGAATATTGTTTGTGCATGCTGAGATACGAAACCATCGAGGCGCTCGATATGAGGTAATGTTAGTTCTAAGCACTACTATACAACCTGGGGAGCATAAGGGAAGCTTTCTTGTACCAGTATGTCAATAAGCTCTAGGAGCTTCATGCGCATTGAGACCAAGGATGAAGGGAGAGAGGTCTCATTCCACAATAGTGGACACGAAGTTTCGAATTAAGTCTGTGGATTGGGCAATGATGCTCACACAAACTTATGGTAGAAGGTGTGACCTCCTACCAAGGGTGGACGGTAAAGTCACTCCAATCCAAAAGTGGAATAATTGGGGATTGTTCTATGAATGTATGATCTCTTTGATGATAAAAAGTGTGTGCTTGGTTGTTAAACCAAATAAATAAAGAAGAAATGTTGAATTATCCCTTTTAATACATAAATGGAAAGATGAAAGTTTAATTACCCAAAAATGAGTGTGAAGATATAATGTGAAAATTGAAAAATTCCTTACCCTTATTCCCTTTACTATGCACTGAATAAGTTGTAGAACTCACCCACTCACTCATCAACTTTTAGGGAAGCTTTTACATCACGAAGAGTGAAAGCCTAAAAAGCAAGCCAAGATTCCCACAAAGAGGTAAATTTTCGTTTAGTCATTTTTGTTAATTTTGTTATGGAAAACAAATATGATGGTAAGCCTTTACCTTTTCTTGCCTATCTTGGTAGAAATACCATCTTAGTGCAAGAAGGGGGGCAGGTTGATCACGGGGTTCCAACCAAACCGGGTTGGGGTGTGACAAATACCTTGGTCTTCTAATACTATGGGAGAGAAACAAGAGGAGAAATTTGAATTTCCTAAAATAGAGGATAAACTCTAAACTTAAAGGATGAAAATCAGTATATCTAACCCAAGTAGAGAGGGCAATTCTAATTAAACATATTTTAAGTACAATACCTAATTATGTAATGAGTTGCTTCTTGTTGCCTCATGGATGGTGCAAGGAGATTAATTCTATGATCTCTAGATTTTGGAGGAGTGGCATAGGGGAGCATGACAAGATAAGCTGGGTAAGGTGGAAAATAACCATAGAAATTAAGCAACAAGGTGATCTAGGGTTCACGGATGTAAACAGTTTCAACATGGCTATGCTTATGAAGTCAGCATGTAGACTCCTCATAAAGGATCCCAACTTGCTATGGAGTAAAGTTCTAAATGGAAGATACTTTGGAAATTTAGATCTACTGGAACCTAACCTGATGTCGGAGGTGCCATGGGCATGACAAATGATCCATGTGTAAAAAATAACTTAAGGAAGGACTAACATGGTAAGATGGGGATGGCCAAAATATAAGTGTATGGGGTTCCCAATGGATACCTGCACTCAAAGAGCACTGCTTACAATCCCCTATCTGGGATGACTCATTGGCAGAACTTAGAGTTAGCTCTCGTATTGAGCCACAATTGAGACAATGAAAGCTAGATGTACTATTTGATAAGATTAAACCCGAAGAAAAAATAGCCATCAGAAGGATACTAATGTTTGCAGCAAATACGAAAGATAGTAGAATTTGGACATGGGAGAAGAGTGAGTAGGTTACAGTCCGCTTAGCTTACACTTTCAATAGAGAAAAAGGTCAAAATCATAGCACAAAAGTCAACTCCTCTTGTGGAACTCCACATCAGGTATGAACTACATTATGACACCTCCCTTGCTAACCGAAGATGAGACAATTTATGTGGAATGTTTGTCATAATGCACTAGATACTAATGAGAATGTTTATAATAGGCATATGCAGTCTGATAGTTGATATATGTTTTGTGAAAAAGTATGAATCTGTCGAATATTTATTGGTACATTGTGACTGGACCCGAGTGGTGTGGCTCACAGTATGTGATATTAGAATAGATGTTGTGTCTATTATTTGTTTTTGCAAATAGGTAGAGAACATGAAATCAGAAGGGATGCAGTCGAAAGAGCATCAATTGGAATGGGCAGGGAGAATGACCATAGTTTGCTGGAATATTTGGAAGGAATGCAATCGTGCAAAGCGCACATCTCCATACTTGAATGTGTAGAGCTTAGGAGGAGGGAGACACAAACACAAGCAAGACCTAATGCTAGCTCACCTAAGAGATGGCAACGACCTCGAAAGACAATGTAAAAATTAACTGTGACAGTTCTTTTCTTATGGGACAGAGTGTAGTGGGAATAGGAGTAACAGCTTGGAACAAGGAAGGAAGGTTTATTTTTGGTGGTGGACAGCCAGTCAACTATAGTAGTGAATTGGAAATAGAGATGACTGCTATAGTATTTGGTGTATAGTTAGTAAAAGAAAACAATAACAAGGATATCATTATAGAGTCCAACTTCAATAAGGTATTCCAAAGTATTATACATAATACATGCAGCAATAACTTGAGAGTTGTTAATTTGTGAAACGAGTTTCAAGTTATATTTATTTGATTTAAACGAATTAAATTTAGTTTGGTTAATATGGAATCTAATGGATGTGCCCATACTATGCACATCAATATCAACCAAATCAGGGTTTAAGTAGGTGTTTTAATAGTGTACCCAATTTTTTATCAATTTTATTATACCAAGATTATAAAATACAATAATCGGAATAGTTAGTAAAAGCGAGATGACTACTATAGTATTTGGTGTATAGTTAGTAAAAGAAAACAATGTCAAAGATATCATTATAAAAACCGACTCCAATGTATTCCAAAATATTATACATAATACATGTAGCAATAACTTGAGAGTTGTTAATTTGTAAAACAAGTTTCAAGTTATATCTATCTAATTTAAACGAATTAAATTTAGTTTGGTTAATATGGAATCTAATGGATGTGCCGATATTATCGCACGCAATATCAACCAAATCAGGGTTTAAGTAGGTGTTTTAATAGTATACCCGATTTTTTTATCAATTTTATTATACCAAGATTATAAAATACAATAATCAGAATATTTTGATTAAATGTAATATAATTTAAATATCTAATATATGGATAAAGTTATTGAGCAAAAAAAGATATATTAATAAATACTTGTTTATTGAGTAATAAAAAATTATCAAATATAAATAAAAAAAAATATTCAATATTTTTAAATTTTGAATATTTCTTATGGTGTTATTGATAAATCAACACGAGTCAATGCACTCTAAGAATATATTCGGATTAATAAATACTTGTTTGGTAAAAGTTTTTATTTTTATTCATTTAACTTTTTTACTTGAAATGATTCGCCATGATACACTGCTTTTTTATTTATCTTTAATTTTAATATTATTTTTGTTTCTATTTTTTTGTTAGATAAATTTATTTATTTATAATTATATGATATCATATATTTTTATCACTCCTATATAATATATATTATTTTATAATTAGTATTTATTAATTTATAATTGTAACACTAATTTATTTAATTATATGATAAAATATAATATATATATATATATAAATGTTTGGTATACATCAAATTGATTGTATATATATTATTTTTTTTATTACAATCCTATTATATAATATTTTTATATAAGTATATTTATTTATTTTCTAATTATAAATATGGAAATGAAATAGAGAGTAGAGAAAATCTTTGGTGAAATTTAGGTACCTTCTTCCATCCTGTGCTGTATTCCCTGTGTTGTCTTGGGCGAGGTTGTAATCCACTCTATCTTTGTTAATGTCATCTAAAGTCCCTCGTATGGACTTGACTGCATGAGCCATCTTGAATCTATAGAGGATCCTGTTCGAGGAGGAGAAGAAGATTCGCACCTCCTTCATCATCCGATTATTACGTCTTCTCCCATCAGTGCTCTCCGCCTGATCTCAGTGGAGTAGTCGTCAAGCAGGTCATCCGCTTCATACACAGCATCGCTCAGCTTCTTCAGCCAATCTTTTATAGTCTTATCCTCCACTTGTCTCCTTTCTGCCTCATCCAGCAAAGCAGTGATTGCAGATACGGTCTTCCCAAGTTTCTTGAGCTCAGCCTTGGTAGCCCATGCTCCTCCAATCTCCCGCGAGAGAGAAGTAACTTGTTCCGTGATGGAATTGACAACACTTCCGAGGATCAGGTCAGCCATGGCTTCTCCTTCTTCGAAACCACTGCGATGAAATGGGAAGAAGATGGTGGAGATGCCAGTTTTTTATTAGTATGAGATGCCTTAATAATTGAGTGGATTTGCTTTTTGATTGCCCGCCACTATTGATGCGCCAATAAGTACAGCCTTCTGATAATAAAATATTAAATTTATTTATTCGCATAAAACTTTTTAGAATTTTCAATATACTTTTAATAATTATTTACTTTTATTATAAAATATTTTAATGCCTAAATTACAGTATTATATCAGATAAATGGCACTTTTATATGATAATTTATTTTAAAACGTTTTATTATGACATGTTAATTTAAAAATAATTTCAAAAGAAAGTTGCAATGGAAAGGCAAACCACCTCAAATATACGTTATATGATGATGTTGAAATTGGTTAACATATACTATTGTTATATATTTGGACCAACATTCGTATAAGAACGAATGAATAAATAATTTATTATCTTAATTTGTATGTCAATGTTATTTAACTTAAATTATGTATATATTATTAAAAAAATAGATAAATAAATAATATTTTATATAATTAATTTAAAATAATAAATTAAATATTTTATAAAAATATATTACTAATTCACTATAAATGATAGAATTTTAGAAGTAAAAGGATGATGGTGTGCAGATGCCACATCTTTAGAAGGATGATGGGACTTAACAGTGGAAATACTGGTCCCACTTGACTTTAATATCTTTTTTTTAGGGGCTGTCTCCCACTATTAAGAAAAAAGTATCAAAATGTTTTGAAGTATGGTTTCATTTTTTTGTATATTTTTTGTGAGTAGACAAATAATGTAGTCTACAAAAGATACTTCAAACTAATAATTGGATATCTCAAATATTTTTCTTCCAATAAATTGTCTTATATTTTATTAGGAAAAAAATATTTTTTAATCTTATATTTAGTAATTATAATGTTAATTTTCTCCTTATTGTTAGATAATAAAAATTTTAGTTGATGATTATACCACATTAAAATGACGCCATATATTCCATATAGTGCAAATAATTTCATTGAAAATTAATATTATTTAAATTTTGGGTGTTATTTTAATTAAAAAAATATTATTTCATAAATTTTAATATAATAATATATCTAATTAATAAAAAATTTAAATTATATTTAAATTAGTCAAATTACAGAGCTCTTATTTTTCTCGTATAATTTCCAAGTTAATACAAACAATTTTATAAATTGCATGACTAGTGTGCGTAAATGTGACATATACAAAATAATACGAAGGATATTAATTAAATATGGAAAATATTTCAACGATTTCAAAACATTACATCACCCGACAAATTATCAAAAAGATGGTTACTACTGAAAAATTCAGAAAATATAGGTTAAAGCGTAAGCAATATTTAATAAAAATGGACTAATTCTCAAAATTAAAAAAATGTAAAATAATGCACAATATTTAATAAAAACGGAATAATATCTAATATTTAAAAAATGAGCTAAGGTGAAATGTTTAAAAAATGCAAGTTAATGTACAAAGTTTAAGATATATGATTTAAGTCCAAATATTAAAAAAAGGGCATGCTAATGTCTAATGTGAAATATGAGAAAATATCCAACATCATGAAATAAATTTAGCACAATATTTAAAAAAGATAGGTTACCGTCCAACTCCAACGTTTAATACACAACATTTAAAAAAAATGAGTAAAACAAAGTCTTAAAGAAAAATGGAGTAAGACGCCACATTTAATAAAGATAAATTAATATGCAACATTTAAGAAAAAATGACTAATTTATAACATTTAACAATTTATAAAAGATAAGCTAATACCAAATAATTATAAATAAAAAATTAAAATTCGACCATTTACAAAAAAATTGTCTGGTTTATTAAATACTGGCAAAGACTCATCCTTTATGAAACACATTAAAACCAAATTTTTATCAAATAAGTATTAATATTGATAGAAGTTGATATAACCTATATTGATTTGTTTTAGTATCGATTTGATTTTTGTTTTTGTGGTGAGTTAAAAAATATTCTAATATTTAATTTACATACATTCGTGTGGTGTGCTAGAGAAAAAAATAATAAGTATATAAATTAGAAAAATAATTATATAATTTAAAACAAAATTTTAGGGTTTGGGTTTGGTATATTTGAATTATTTTATTAAACAAATATCCATTAAATGCTTCAGTGAATATAGCTTGTTCATTAAAACAAATTTGCATATTATATGTTGATGATTTAATTTGTACAGTAAATAATGAGAATATATAATTCAAGATTTTAAAAAATGTATGAAAATTAAAATTATCCTTGGAGTATAATAAATAAAATATCAAAAAGGCACTTTTATAAATTAATCAAAATATGCTAAAGAAATATAAAAAAAATATTTGGGCCACAAGATTGCAAGGCAATAACTACTCCTATGGTTCCGGTAAATATTCTAAGAATGAAAAATGAAAGTTGGTTCATGAAACTTTATATAAGCAAATAATTGTTTTTTAGTGTACTTCACTGTTACAGGATAATATATTCGTTTGAGTGGGTTGGAACCCACATAAGAACATTTACAAGGAGTTAGAGAATTTTTCACATATGTAAAATAGACAATTGATTTGGGAATCTTCTATAAAAAAGTTGTGATTTAAAGGTATATTTAAAACATAAAATTCCTAGCACGTGCGTGGGTGGTATATATATATATATATATATATATATTATAATTTAATATTAGCAATTATTTTCTTGCATCAGTTGGTGTAATTATTTAATAATATTATAATTTATCCTCAATTTTCTTATTATTCACTTTTTAAAAATTACAGTGTTACTTTAACTCAGAATTAGTTAAAGGTAGATGCGATGGTTGAAATTAATAAATAACAACGACCTTATAATCCATTACCTATGGGAAGAAAAATGTGGTGACTTTCGATTTGAGTTGGAAGTCCAACTCGAGCCTAACTCATATAAGGATGTTATATTTGTTGATATTGGAGAAAATGGAATGCAGAAGACGTGTAACACTATGTTCTACTTAGCCCATCAAAGGGAGAATCAAAAATCAAACCGGACTCCAAAATCAATTCAAGCTGGGCTCTAAAATCGATTCAAATAGATCAATTTAAATTAAATCAAACTTAAAAATACCACTAATTAGGTAATAGAAATTTTGAGATGATTCCATTCAAAATCTAAAGAATATGACATTTTAAGGCATTCTATCTGTTCATATAAATAATTTATTAAAACTATATAAAATTTTAATATTTTAGAAATCAATAATTTAATTATTACAATAATATTAAACACATTATTTATATCAATTATCTATTATTTTTATGGATCGAGAGATTTATTGAAAAATAATTCCTCAATTGCGACCATAGACCCGGAATAAGTTTGTATTTATTACGAGTATCAGTTATTTACTCATCTTTTATTTGGTCACTTTTATTGCAATGTCAAGAAATGAAAATCAAATACTCTCATAAACTTTATTCAAGATTTTGTATTGAAAATATTGATATTTTTACTTATTTACAATTTTAATTCATTTATATATTCTCCAAAATCTCAACAAAAATGATGGGACTCTATATATGATATTTTTTCACCTATCTTAAAGCCTTATTCTCCTTTGGTCGATTTTATTTTTAACTAACTTGTTTAAGCAGAAATTTAATTCAGTCAAATATTTGTTTGGCATAATGCGTTTTTTATTATAGTTTTAATTCTTAGATCTCTTATTCTTCAAGACTAAATAGTCCTGTGTATATAATATTCGAGTGTACTTCATCTACCTTGAATTTGTGTGAAAATAATAAAAAATGAATCAAATCGGGGTTATAACGAGTTCACACAATTCAAGATACATATTACCTATCAGAAATTAACCAAGCAGATATTACTACATTTCTCCCCTTTTTTCTTAACATATTATGATCTATTATCATATTGTTTCTATTAATATAGAAATTTAATTAAACCTATATAAAATATTAATATAGTAGAAATCTATAATTTAAGTATTTTAATAATATTAAATTATGTTTACGTGTTCTGTGGATAAAAAAAATATTCCATTGGGGCGATCATTTCTCCGGATGAGTCACTGTTCACTCATGGAAAAAAATGGGACAAAAGCAGACAATGAACACGGGAGAGGAGAGACTTGCTGTGTACACTGAGATCAACGACAACGAAGGTCGGGCATGGTCGAAATATTCTCTTGTGGTCACTGTTTTGAAAAACCTCCGATTGAAGCTAACATGTTGTCCTTAGTTCGAACAACGTAAAACATGGATAAAATATATTAAACTAATACGATCTAAAGTTTAAAAATCATAATCACACGTAAATATCTAACTAATAATTGGTATTTTACTCATTTTAAAGCAGAATAATCATAATTAACACATATAGTTATTAAGTAGAATTTTATTTGTACTTAGAGAGTAAATATTAAAATAATTTATCTAATATTTAATAAAATAAAAATGATATGAAATTATAAGAAAATGTAACAGCTCCAATTTTTTCCGTTGATCCATGTCTTTTGGGCATCTCAACTATGGTGCTTAGTTTTCAAGTATTTTAGAAGTGAAGTTCATTGGTAGTTCTGCAACTTTCCCTGTAGAAACTCGATATCAGCTGTTTGTTTTACTTGATGGCCAGTCACTGAAACAGATCTTGGCAGGTGTTCAAATTAAAGCAGTTACTAAAGCGATTTAGGCAGGTGTTCATATTAAGTTTCAAATGCAAATATGAACTTGGGATTGGAACATACAGCTGAATCATTTCTTGGGATTGACTTGATGCGATGAAACAAGATACACTAATCTCTTATGCATGAAGCCTTTCTGACTTCAGTCTCCAAGACAGAAAGACTGCCTCCAAGAAGGCTTGAAGTAGAATGAGGCACAGATTATCAACAATCCTGTGATAAAGCCCGGTGCAATACCCATGTAAATCCAATGAGCATAGAGCTCATCCAAGGCGAAAACCAACAGACACAGTGAAGTCCTCTACTCTGAAACACAGTAAACTTAGTTATTATCCGTAATCAGAGGACATGGTAGAATCAGAAGCAATGTGGAGGAGGATGATCATCTCTGGAGACAGTTGGCTGATTCATCTCCCCATTGGCCTTTGAACAAGTAAAGAGCGTTTGCATATATAATTCACTGTCTTACATGTGGGAGTCTATAAAGCCACTGGCGTCCATTTTCCATCGCTTCTACAAGGTATCGACTGCAAGAAAAAACATGTGTGATGCAAATAGACAATTATGAAAATCAGTTTGAAAATATTTTGAATGTTGCACTCACATTAACATAAACATTGTCGATGTGTGAGATCTTAGCCGCATCTTCTCCATCCTCCTTGCACCCCTCTCCCATAAGCAGCGGGCATTCACAAATACTGAGACTTCCGAGTGAAGTAAGCTTATGCAACCACTCTGGTAGGGCCTTCAAGTTATCCCACTCCTCGATCAGAAGCTCCTCGAGGTTGTTTAGGTGTTCAACCCACCATGGGAAGAACTCCGCCTCACTCTTCAAGATTGTCAATTCACGAAGGATTGGCATCCTCGTGAGTTGGGAATTGGAGGCCGCATCATCCTTCTCATCTAATACTCCCTCCAAATCTAACTTTCCGCAGTCATGTATCGTCCATTTCCGGAGGGTGCTGATAAGATGAATAATCGTTTTTCTCGACAAAGATTCCAGTGCTTTGCATTTATAGAGATCAAATTCTTCGAGAGAAGTGAGATTGCATAAAAAATCGGGTAGAGCATTCAATTTTTTCCAATGGTAGATAAAAAGCTTCTCGAGATTGCTAAGGTGACCGATCCACCACGGAAGGAACTCCGCTTTACTGCCATCGATGATCAGCTCTCGAAGTGCAGTTGACACGGACAATTCCGAAATGTCCATATTGTTACTGCTGCCATCTAACTCTCCGTTTAAATCCAGTTCTCTGCACTCTTTAATACTCCAATTCTGGAGGGTTTGGATAAGATGAAGAATGGTCCCTCTCGACAAGGACTTGATTGATCTGCATTTGACGAGTGAAAGTTCTGTGAGAGAAGTGAGGCAACACATGATGACTTCAGATAGAGACTCTAATCCATCACATTCCTGTATTGTTAGAACCTTTAATCCCGATAGATGCTGAAACCACCAAGGCAGAGTAGTCATTCCTTCAACTCCTTCTATCACAATCTTTTCGATCCTGCTACTCGTAAGGCCATGCAGCAACATTTGATCTGCCTCTCCCTCAAGAACAGAGGTTAAATCTATCTCTGAGCAGTTGCTGATTTTCAGACTCTCAAGGAAGGGGAGACATTGGAGGAGAAGTCTTGATGGTATAATATTAGAGCCACATATTTCCAGAGATTTCAATTCAGCTATTGGCACCGATGATAATGATAAGAATCGTACTGGCACTTCCTCCAATGTGCTATTATTTCTCACCCACTTAAGTAGGTACTTCTCGTTTACATTTATCAATAACAGATGCCCCTCACCCCCCATATACGAGAACTTGGGACATTCTTCTATACATACTTCCTGTGTCTTCAGGAATATAGGGAGCAATAAATCGTCATCCTCATCATAAATCTCTTTTTCTTGGGAGTTATTGCCTCGTATGTACTTCCTACGCCATCCCTTAAAATTAGGCAAATAAATCATGTCCATCTTTTGCAGTGAAGGGAAGAATGCTGAATTCATGTCGCCTTCCTCAATATACTCCAATTCAATTAAGTTGTGCAACTTGAGTGATTTGAGGAAGGGAAGCTGATGGATTGGTGGCAACTGTCTGCAGTAGACACAAGAGGTAATCTCAAGTACAACTAGCTCATGCAATTGGGAAACCCAATAAGAAAATGTGTAACCCTTGTATCCATTTATTGATAATCCCTTTAGATCAGAATGGGGTTGTAATCTATCTAAAATTACTTCTTGTTCAACTTCTTCTTCATCATATCCTACCCATCTCAATTCTAATGAAAGAAGATTCAAACTCTGAATTGGAACGGTACCATTCCGCTCAAATATCTCTCCCAATCTCTCCAAGTGAGAGAGGGTCAAGTGATTTCCAAGTGTTGGGAGTTTACTCAGTTCATCCAGTCCACCGGCATCATCCTTCCCTTTCTCTCCCACAATAAATTCAGTCAACGTCTGCAAGTTTGTTAGCTTTTCTATTCCCTTTGGCATATGAGTCAACGCAGAACACCTTTTTATATTTAGATGCCTCAAGCTGACTAGCTCTGTAATACCTCGAGATAGTTCAATCAGATACATACAGTACTCAAGATTGAGAGTCTCTAGATTGTACAATTTGCTGATGGAAAAGGGGAGAGCTTTAAAACCACTAAATTTAAAATGGAGGGACCTCAAATGATTTAAATTCCCAATTTCCTTTGGCACCACATCATTGTAGACACTTCCGCGTAGACCCAACACACGTGTATTACTAAAATTTCTTGAGATGTCTTTAATCAAGTCTTCATTAACATCTTCAAAACAGAGCAACGATCGAGCCCTGCTATGTGCCTCTCTCACACATTCAAATCCCCCACCATTATATAGGCATACATGAAGAACTTCTCCGGGACAATACTTTCCAGTGTTGGAATTACCTACAAGTGCAAAATTACTTCCAGCCTCCTTCTGTGCAAGGTCGTGCATCAAGTCATGCATTTTGCACATAATGACATTGCCATACATATCTTTCTCTATATCCTGAAAGAATGATCCCCAAACCAATTCCATGAAATAATCATGACCCACTTCTTCCATACTCCTATTATCCTGGGACTTGAGGAAACCTTGAGCCATCCAAAGGTTAATCAACTCATTCGGGTTAAATTCATAGTCCTTGGGGAATAAGCTACAATAAGTGAAGCATTGCTTCAATTGTGATGGTAGAATATCATAACTCAATTTGAGCGTCGGCAGTATGTCACCTGTTTCTTGTTTTATGTTTACAAACTCCCGACTATTGAAGACTTCCCAATCCTTCTCTGTGTCTTTGGAGCATAACAGGCGTCCGATCGTCATAATTGCAAGGGGAACTCCACCACACTTCCTTGCAATTTCACTACCAATCTCTTCTATTCTTTGATTCTTCCATTCATACTCTTTCTTATTAGCCATTAGCATTAGCAAAGAAAGGGACTCATCCAGAGATAGGCCTTCCAATCGATAAACTATATCACGTGTCATGGTTTTTGCAACACCTTCACTTCGTGTGGTGACTAATATCTTGCTGCCTTTTGCACCATTTCCTAAGAAATTCACAAGGTTCAACCAGAGATCCCGATTTTCATTCCACAGATCATCTAATACCAGCAAATACTTCTTCCCTTCTATCTTTTTTGGCAGCTCATCTACTCCGCAATCCTCAAGTTTTCTACCAGCATCACAGGACTGCAGTATTTTCTTCACTATAATCTCTGCATCAAAGTTTTCTGACACACAAACCCAAAATTTGAGACCAAAATGTTTGCCAACTCTCTCGTCATTGTATATCAGCCTTGCTAGTGTGGTTTTACCAAGCCCTCCAATACCAACTATTGGAACCACGGAAACATTCTCATCAGATATTGAGTCATTGAACAATAAATCACAGATTTTTATCTTGTCATCATCTCTGCCAATCAAATTGGATTGATAAAACGATGGATTATCGTCGAATCGGATTGCTTTTTTCTTCAGCAGATCATTCCTATAAAATCAATCACAATTATGGCATATTGTATTATTGATGAAATCTATAGAAACATTTTGGCCAAAATTGAATAAGAGTGAAAGTCAACTCCTTTTCAGTTATTATCCCCCTTTTCCTAGTCATCTTAAGGTGCAAGTGCGAGTGTGAAAGTCTTTGGCAAAATGGAATAAAGTACAGAAAGTGTTTTGTAAAATTGAAGTACCTTCTTTCATACTGTGCTGGGTTTCCTGTGTTGTCTTGGTCGAGCTTGTACTCCACTCTATCTTTGTTAATGGCATCTAAAGTCTCCCTTATGGACTTGACTCGATGTGCCATCTTGAAGCTATAGAGGAGCCTGTTAGACGAGGAGAAGAAGATTCGCACCTCCTTGTTGATTCTAATATTACGGTGGCCTCCCATCAGTCTCCTGCGAATGACCTCGGTGGAGAAGTCGTCCAGTAGGTCGTCGGCTTCATACACTGCAACGCACAGCCTCTTCAACCAGAGTTTTATGGGCTCTTCCTGGACTTGTCTCTTTTCAGCCTCAGCCAGAACGGCCCTGATCGCTTCAACCGTCTTCCCAAGTTTCTTGATATCATCATTGGCACCCAGTGCTCCTCCAATCTCCCCAGAGATCAGATAGGCAACTTGACCCGTGATGGAATCGACAACACTTCCGAGGAACAGATCAGCAGCCATGGCTTCTTCTTATCTTCAAAAACTTGCTATTCTGGGTAAAGGTAGATCTGCAGGCAAGCTAACATTTGCGAGGATATACAGCCCGTGCCTTTTTCTTTTCCTCCTCAGGCAGATTACTGTATTACAAGTACAGACATCCAACCTATTAAATAATAATGTTATCAACTTTTGTTGGCCCACTGATTAATGTGTGTGTTAGTTGTTTCCCATAATTTTATCCCATCCATTTTTTTCTTTTGCTCACAAAATCGCCTTTATTTATTCATACAACATCTTTTGCTCACAAAAATGGTCACAAGTTAACTTTAGGATTTGATATAGTGAAAGCCTTTATTTAACATTCACTAAATATTTATGTGAACAAGATCATATAAATTATTAATTTATATTTATTACATGATATAAAATTAAAAGATCTATTTTAGAATTAGAAAATTGATATTTTAATTTTAATTAATGAAAGTCTATTATCCACTCCAACAGGTGAGCAGGAGGAATCATTGAAGATGGACACCAGCTAGCAGAAATATTTTTAAAATATAATGGTATATAATATAATATAGTATAATGGTATAACACTAAACACAACAAATACAATGTTGTAGTTTTTTATTCAGATTGGGAGATTTAATGCCACTTGATCTCATTTATTACTACTATAGGATGCCCATCAATAATAAAACATAAGAAAATAGTAAAAATAAAACATATAACAAGTTTTGGAAAAATACTACCGTTATCAATGGAGTATTATAAGCACACTTGTTATAGTATAGATTGGGTGCTCATTTAATATTCTATATTCCCCATATCACCTTTTGTCATTTGTCCAACAATCTTATATTTTAAAACGTAAAAATAATAATTAACATAAAAGCACATGGTTATCTCTCGGAGAAGGAGTCCTTCTCATTTCCCTATTCAAATGTCAATTGTATATACGCCACCACATATACATGTGGGGTTGTGGAAAATTGAGGCAAATCTCTCCTTCCACATGGTAAATGCCCTTTTCACTTTTGAATAAGTAGCCAGCAGTGCAGTCCATGTCATCTTTTGAATTCTTACATCCCTTCTAGTTCTAGCTATACTGGTCTTCCAGTGGCAGCAGGCAGATCTCTAGAAAATATTACTACATCACCTGCCGAGGATCTGTAGATTGGTCGGACCGGTTTTCCTTCCGTCCACAGGCTAGAAAACATCACCATTTTTTCTCAATCAATAAAGGAGATACACGAGATCCACAACCATAAATCAAAAGAGCGACCACGGCTATGGACGCATATCAAAGCAAATTCAAAGAGGGGAGGTGTTGAAGAGTTTTATTGGTAGTTAAAAAAAAAGAGAGTAATAGAAAAAAAATATAAATATGAGAAGTTCTATAAATAAATAAACATGTATATGCCACTTATATTCATATATAGCAGAAAAAATTATAAAATGAGAAATTATTTAGAAGGATAAAAATTTATCTGACATTGATGCAATAAATTTAAGGGTAATGGGAAATTTGCTCATTCAATAAAAATAAGCTCGAGTTGCTTCCTTTAATCCATAAACGAACCAATTAAGTCGACAAACATGATAAAATTGAGAAGGATCAATATAGTATGAAAGTTTGGTCATATAAATATATTCGTCCAAAAATCCATAAAAGAAAATATTATACACATGGAGTTGTCAATATACTAGTTATAAGAAAAAAATAATAGAGAGAACAACTCTAATGGTAATTGGTTTGATTACTGGACTAAGCATAGCATTATAAATCAATACATTCTTATTGGAAAAATTCTTGGGCAACTAGGCACGCTTTACACCTTGCAATAGATCAATCTGGATGTTGTTTCAATTTATAAACACATTTGCATCTAGCAATATGTATTCTAGAATGGGATGTAACAAGATCCCACGTATAATTTTTCAATAGAGCAGCATATTAGAGTTTATAGCTACAACCCAATAGAGATGTTGTTGAGCTTGCTTGAGAGTGCATGGTTCTATGAGGGAGGCAATAATAAAGGTTGGAGGATTAATTTGAAAGCAACTAGTGGGCAATGTACCATTTTGTGATCTTGTAAGTATGCTTCAAGGGGGTGGTCTATGGAGTTCATCAACTGTAATTGCAGGTGTTGTATTTGTAATCTCAATAGTGGGGGCATTAGTGACATCATATTCAGAGTTTATGGAGCAGCATATTTAGAGTTTATAGCTACAATCCAATAGAGATGTTGTTGAGCTTGCTTGAGAGTGCATGGTTCTACAAGGGAGGCAATAATAAAGGTTGGAGGATTAATTTGAAAGCGACTAGTAGGCAATATACCATCCTGTGATCTTGTAAGTATGCTTCGAGGGGGTGGTCTATGGAGTTCATCAACTATAATTACAGGTGCTGTATCTGTAATCTCAATAGTGGGGGCATTAGTGACATCAGGTGGTTCTAACTCATCATTGGTGGGTCTCAATCAGGAAATGATGAAAAAAAGTGAGAAGATAAGGGAGAGAAAGAGAAATTACCAGGAGTCTTTGGATTTGTACGGTCTATATCCAAATATTTATCAAAATAAAATCTTATCTCATTAAAATATACAATTTGATGGATAAAGAGATGATTTGTTTGAAGATCCAAACAATGATAGCCAATAAATTCAGTTGGATACCCAAGAAATACACAAGCTTTGGAACAGGGTTGTAGCTTATGGGATTGATATGGCCGAATATAGGAAAAACATAAAAATCCAAACACTTGCAAATGAGTATAATCATATGATGTTTGATGAAATAACTAATAAGCAAATTGAGAATTAAAAGTGCGAGTGCATAATCTATTGATAAGATATACAACAGTTTTAAACACAATCCCAAAATTTCATTGGTAGATGTGAATGAGTTAGAAGAGTGAGCCATATTTCAATAATATGTTTATATTTCATTTTAGCTGAACCATTTTGTTATGGTGTATTAGGGCATAAAAAATGATGAGTGATCCCATGACTTTTAAAGTTCTAGTTGGAAAGTTGATGATAAAAACTATTTAGCACTGTCGGATTAAAGGGATTTGATTTTGGTATAAAAAGTATTCTCAACTTATAATCGAAAAGTGAGAAAAAATTGGAGAGCTTTCGAACGGGTTTTCATAACAAAAAACTATCAATATTTATTAAAGATATTGAGAAAATGAATATAATATATATGTCCGATATGAGATCGGATTGTAGCTGACACCCAAATATCAATATGGACTAGTTGAAATGGATGGCTGCTTTTATGATTAATAAGCAAAAAATATTTTTGAGTAATTTTATTTAATGAACATGCATCACAAAATTGAGATCCAACAAAAGTACTATTTATTGAATGAAATGATAAAATTTGAGAGAAAATAGGTGAGGTAGAGTGTCAAGTCTATCATGTGAAACATTGCAAGAGATATGAGCACTCAAAACATAAAAACTAAATTATTATAAATGTATTGTACTTAGACAGTATTGACCTCATTTTTTTATCTCACCAGAATAATTCTTGATGTGTGAGACATCTTTTGCAACAAGAAAATGAGAGTAAAAGTTAAAATAATAATTATTATTTTAAGTAAATTGGGAAAAAATAATAGATTAATGAAGATAGTATAATATAAAAAACTTTTATTAAGGAAAATTATTTCAAAGAATTAGAGAAGTAACTAGAACCATGGAGTTAATTTTTAAAAATAAAAATAATTTATTTCATTTATTACATGATTGGTAGCCCTTAAGTCTATATACCAATCAAGTGTGTACTCTTGCATCATTTTCATGTGTCACATTAACCCATGGTGAGCTGAAATTAGTTGGAAATTGAGAACAATCGAGAGCAATATAACCCGATTTTTGACAAATTTGGAAAATTAGTGTATAAGATTATAAGTAAAAGTTGTATACGTCATTCCATAGGTATTGGCTTCCCTATTAATTCGACCCATACTTGTTGAATGGTTGAAATACAAGCTTGTTTGTCCTGTGCAGCCCTCTATTCATTTGGGTATAAGTGAAAGTATTATTAGTGAAATGATGTGTTTTGCTAGGAATTGAAGATTAACCAGGAAACATTCTGATGGAGGGTTGAGGGCTACGATTACCATACAGCGAATTGGCAATAAATCACAAATTTTGATCTTGTCATCCTCTCTCTCAATCAAATTAGATTGATTAAAAGATGGATTATCGTCCAAACGGATTGATTTTTTCTTCAGCCGATCGATCTTATAAGTAAATAACAAATATTGAATTAGAAATTTTTATATATTATTAAAAAATAATTTTATAGGCTAAATTATAATTTTGTATCAAATATTTCAACTCAACCTTACTTTATAATTAAACCTTTAAAATAACATCAAACTATTTTATAATCAACAATTTTAACTCTTTTAATTTTACAAACATATATATATTTAACTGTTTCCAATCTACTCTGCCACATCATATTGTTTTTATGGGCGTTATAAATAGTGGCATGTTAATTTAAATATAAAATAATAATTATATAACAAAAATAATTATTAAAAAAATCGACCTTAACCCTTCTACTTAAAATAATAAATGATAACAATTATACATAATAAATATAATTGAAATTTTTAATTAGATTTCATTTATAATAAAAAAAAAATTTGCTATAAGCATAAAATATATTAAAAATAATTAGTAATATTTAATTAATTTAAAATAATAAATAAAAATGATATATAATAAATATTTTATTTAATTAATTTAAAATGATAAATTAAATATATTTTATAAATATATCTTATATTTTTATAATAATATAATTTTAATAGCAAATTGTATAATTTATTATCATTAAATTTTACTAATTTATTTGTATAATATTATAATTTATGTTAAAATTATATTATAATATTATATTTTTCTAATTTTTTTTATTATTTTAAACCTATAAATATATAAATTTATTATTTAATTAATTGAATTCAATAAATTCGCATTTCCCTATTTTAGGATTATAGCTATCACAACTAACTTCAACCTAATATACCCCACGATTTAATATTCATATCCATATTGGTATCAACAATATTTTTAATGTCAATATATAGAAGAAAATGCAAACCGCCGGAGCTTGGGTCGCAGTGGCCTGAGAGATTGATCAACGGTTTCTGGCCGTTGCCGAACACACTGAGGAAAGCAAGGTTGATGTACTTGTAGTTACCGGAGGAGCAAGTCTCGGACAAGGTGAGGTCGTTGTTCTGCCCCCAGTAGACAGAGATGTCGCCGGCATGAAGAGGGATTACCAGTGAAATGAGAATGGCAAAGGAGATGAATATTGAAGGGTACGAAGGAGAAGATGTGCCAGCCATTTTCTGAGAACTTGATCTTGTTCTGCTTTGGGTGGCTTGAGAAGTTGATGAAAGTAGGTAGTGGCTTTATAGCACTTGGGTAGACTGTGGAGGAGTAAAGAACTGCGTTAATGGCCGTATTGGACACGGTCACCACACGTCATGGCAGGAGGCATAAAGCCTTGGGTCAGGTTAAAATCGGATTGGAAGCAAAATTAAATCGGGTCGGATCCAAATTAGAAGCATGTAACATCTAAAAATTTGGTTAATTTAATTCAAGTTAATGTTTTTTACTAATAACATAAAACTCTCCTAATATTTTTTTCATTATTAAAGTCTGAACCAATTATATTACTTGAAACTGATAATCTAATTAGAATATTAATTAATTAGTATTATTTGGGATAATATATTGTTTATACCGTAAGGAAATAAATATGCCAAATGGCTTAGGGGTAGGAAGAGAAAGACTTTTTGACTTTGGCTTGGTAAGGACTATCCATGGAAGTGGCCTTCATTGATCACTCCCCCATTTTGGTGAAGGTTTGAGGAAGACCTTGGCATGATAACATTTATTCCTTTCATCCACTTGGAAACCCATTATCAAGAGCAGAGTGAGTTTTAGTTTTTCATTTTTTTTATTTATGGTAGTTTTATTATTTATTTTTAAACTTTTAATTTTATTTCTAAATAGGGGTAATTAAATGGGAGGAATAGAAGGGAAGACAGTTAAACTTCTTAGCGACATGTTAATTCAAGAACGTAGCATGAATAATCAAGACCCATAAGAACTTATGGAAAAGAATCTAACATTCCTTATACAATAAGGGATATGCATAATAGAGCATCCTACTGCACCAATAATGTTGCAATCTAATAAGACAAGCAATAAGATATTCTCTATCTCTTTTATTATGAAACAACCCATAAACTATATGTTTTTAAACATCATCAGATAACATAGCTCGACTTTGGCACTTTTGCTATGGGCATTTAAGCTATCATGGTATAAAGACTCTTCAAGAAAAAAAACTAGTGGGAGACTTACAAGAAATTCATGTGTTTTCTGACATTTGTGCAAGTTGTCAAGCAGGTAAACAACCCCGGAATAACATTCAATTAATGCATTTTGACAAATGTAGTCTATTAAACACATAATCAAATGAAAACAAAAGGTATTTTATTAGTTTTATTGATAATTTGATCTGAAAAACTCGTGTATATTTTTAAGTGAAAAATATGAATCACTAGGTGTGTTCAATATCTTTTAAACAATGGTTGAAAATCAGACAATAAGTCAAATCTTCTTACAGACTGATAGATGGGAGAATATTTGTTCTTGAGTTTATTGATTTTTGCAAGAGAAAAATCAGGAGTATCATGAATATGAATCACTAGGTGTGTTCAAATTAGGTACTTTATATTTATTAGGGCGATGATGGTAAGAAAAATGGTGAAGAAGATAAGTTTTATAGGCTCAAAAATGCATAATATAGGCTAAAGCAAGCCCAATGACTTTGGTACAGTACGATAAAAGATTTTTTCTTAAATTAAGGATTTCAGAAATGTTTATATGAACAAATTTTATTTCTAAAAATATAATTATATCATAAATTACTAATAATTATTTTTTATATTGATTATATGATTTTAATAGGAAATTATGGAAATTAATTTTATAATTTAAAGGGGTTATAAAAAAAGAATTTAAAATTTCACATTTAGGAAACTTAAGATATTTTATAGGATATAAATAATTTATATATCTGATGTATTGTTTATAAAACAATCCAAATATATAAGAGATTTACTAGAAAAGTTTGGAATGTGAGAAAATAATATGGTTTCTAACTCTTATACGTTGTAAAATGACTAAAGAAGGATCAGGATGGCAAAGCTCTAGAATTATTGGGAGTTTAATATATATTTGCTTTTCGAGACCAAATATTAGTTTTTTTTTGTGAGTTTAACAAGCAGGTACATGGAACCCTTAATTATGGTTTATGATTTAAAATAACTTCTCTTTTTGGAGTATTTGCTTTTCTCGTTTCTAGACAAAAGAACCCTAAAACTCTCGAGATCTTGGACCTGTCAAAGAAAAAAAAGAAATAATAATATGTGATGGTTGGGTTTTGAACTTCAGATGTTTGAGATATGTTAGCAGTTAGTGATGGGGCGATTCAATCACGGGTTGTACGAGTGACGTGTGATGTCACACCCCGATCCGGTTTTTCCCGATCGGACCTACAGATAACCGCCGCATCCTCCCGACTTTATAACAATAGGCGCCTCATCATTATAAAACCGACAGGGTGCAAGGTTCAAAATGAAATATCCCAAAATATTTTTTAATCTAATAAATTGACTTTTGAAAATTCAACTTCCAAAAATTATATGCCAGAACTATATATTGAATATAAGACATACCTCTGATTTGGGTTTGGATTTACAACACGTGTCCTTCTTCACCAGCTTTACCTGAAAGGAGTGATTGAAGGGGAATGAGTTCGACAACTCAGGGAGAGGGCTTCGCCGACATCGTGACTTCTCGTCCATGATTCAGCTCATACTCTAAATGGGGGTTTAGAAAGGTTTCGGTAAAATAGGAATTATCATGGGTAAGCTTGTGTAGATATTAAACAATTGACTTGTATTTGACAAGTTTGAATTTCATTTCTTTTACCATGCAAAAATTATGCTTTCACCTTGCCACTTGTGTGGATCGGAGCGCCTTTACAGTCCACCCTAATAGAGGGATGCTGCCTCTACCCGGAGTTTGTGCGAACATCAATAGTCCGACCCCAAACTCAAGTTTCTCCACCATGTCCGCTCAATGGGACGATTCCTCATTCCCCCTACTACCTCGGTCTCCATGCGCAGGAAGCTTCTCAGCTTCATTACCTACTGAATGACGAAACTGCCCTTATGCTCCCGGGTGGTCCAACAGTCCTTAGGCTCCTTCACTACTTCATGTCAGGCGTCCTAATGGCCCGAATATCGCGGTGCTTGCACAATCAACAAGCTTTTTGAGTTATAGCCATTATCTTTGGCCCTTTCGCACAACGGTCTGTCAGCTTGGCTTTGGCCCCACCACGCGTACTAGCCCAATAGGTTCAACAACCTAGCTGTGGCAGAGCAGCGGTCTGACCCAACAAGCTCGACAACTCAGCATGGCTCGATGGGTATCACACAAGTTCCCATTATTTGGATATTTTAGCATCATTCATCACATGTTCATTTTGGAGGGGTATACGCTCGTGTCTATCGGCCTTAGGCCCACTTTCATGATCGTGTGTGAACATTCTCCCTTCTGCTCCCACCACACTCTTTGGTAAAATCTGGGATTCATTAGATGGTATTCCTCTAGATTTTCAATCTTCGGGACATTTTGATAATTTCTCTTAAATCTTACTTTGCAGCCAAACATGTCCTTCATCCCTCATTTCCAATTTGCCCGAACATGCCCTTAATGGCAGTCTCACAATCCCAGCCCAGCCCAAGCAGACCAGACTTTGTACGAGCAGCTAAATTGCTAATAATTGTTCCATAATCAATTATAACTCAGTTTTAACATACCTATCCAAGATAGCATTCCAGTTGATGGTATCTCTCATGGGCATTTCATCAAACAGGCGACGTGCTTCAAGCTCCCCTTATCTCACGCCACTTATTATTATATTCCAAGGAACAATATCACTCTACTCCATCACGGAAAATAACTTCTTACTAGCAGAAATGCCCACACTTGGAATATGTGTCAATGAGCGAATTTGGTACAAATATATCAGTAGAGAACCCAAACTTTTCCACATGGGTGTGAATCATCTAAACCAAGGGCAAACAAGATTGTCCGGAGCACCCCTTCGAAAGAATAAAGGTACAGTAGGAACACTATTTATCTGCATCCTCGAGAAGGTTTTAAGTGTCTTCAAGGCCTAAGAGCAAATCAACATCGTGTACAAATGGGTATTTGGTTAATCGAATTGCATAAAGACCTTAACGACTAGCCCATCTAACGACATAGAGACCATCCCAAGTATACGAAGGGCTCCATAGCTTTGATGGTGTGGATGAACGATACTGCCACTTTCCCAAGACTTATGTTTGTCAAGAAACCGAGAAGAAACAGCCCGTGCATCTATTCTTGGAGTAGTGCAAGGGCATGGAGGTGGTATAAGTGATAATCTACTGGCGGGTGATTAAGGACTAGTTCTGGACCTTGAGAAATGAAGCTCCTTAAATACGCTGGTCATAATTAGTGGGACTGCTGCATGTATACCCCTAACATGTCCAGTTGCCCCGCACCGAATGCTTGCCCACACAGCGTCTACAGGGCGCTCCCCATTCCAACCCTTTTTGCATCTTTTGCACAGATGGGTTGACCCATATCGTGCATGCAACCCATGCACCAAAGGAGAAGCCAATGATGTCTGAGTTCTCGATGTAAACAGCGGCGAGGGCTGGGGTACTAATGTGGCCGGTGAATAGCTGTGTGATGGCACAGTACTGGCAGACGGAGGTGAAGATGGCAGGGTCTGACAGGTACCACAGCTTCTTGGCCTTGATGGAGAACTCACGGCAGAAATCTCGGGGCCCGATGTTCGGACCGATGTCTTCGATTCCGGGAGTGAAGAAGGCAGCAGTGGAGGAGCCGTGAGGCTCGTGTTGGTGGAGAATGACTCGACTCCAGTGATATGATCTAGGGAATGCGGTTCCAAAGCAGGCCAGCTATAGGCACTTCGGACCTCAGCCTCGGTGTCAAGGGCTGAGTGGACCATCTTGGCGATAACTCCAAAAATCGGAGTGTGTCTTTCCTTTTATTTTTAATCAAAGTCCTAGGCTAGAAGTTAGTATTACTAACAAAGAGTGTCATCTATCAGGTTCTGTTATCGACATTCTTAGAGTCAAGGTTCAGATTAATATCAAGGAACCTCTGCCATGTGGAGTTTGGATTGACACAACTCAAGGAGAGGAATGAATCCATTTTAAATATGAGAGACTACCTACAATTTGTTTCAGATGTGGAAGACTTGGGCATCCAGTCAAACTCTACAAGGAGTAGCCATTAGAGTAGTAATTATATGGTCCATGGATGAGATCACCCCTAACTAGAAACAAAGTTTGGACCTTGAATAGTCATAAATGCCACCCTAGGTCAGACTCGAGTAAAGCACAGTTGGATTGGGACCAATCATTTGGAAAAAGAAGTGAAAAGGAAGATGGGGAGAGAAAGGCAAAGGAATTAGGGGAAAGTAGAGAGGGGGAATCAGTGCAAGGAAGTCCACCTCTATTAGCAAGACACATTCACAGTTTCAAAAGAAAAAAGATAGGAAGAAATTAGTATGATGGAAGTATAAGATCTACACGAAGAGTCAACTCACTATATACCTTATATAGTGGAAGTCCCTAATGAGGGGAACACCTCATTTCAGGGAGCCATGATTCCCTATGGGGGAACTAGTTCAACACTTAGATGGATAATCTAGGCCATGAGGAAGAATGGAATAACTGTTCTCGAGAAATGTGTAATTCTTCTAAATCTTGAAAGGGGACCCACAAGGGGTTCAAGTCCAGGACGGAGGAGAAGATGGAACCTCCTATGCCAAACAAAGAGAAGAACAATAGGAATTCACAAAAGAAGATTCCCCAATGCCTGAGATGTAGGAGAAACCACGAAAGTATATGCAGGGAAGTAACCTATTTCAGATGTGTACAGTTGGGACACTATGCAAAGAATTGTCTAGTACCACCAAGAAATGTGGTACCAACACCTGGTGAGGCCACACCCACAAATGAGAAAGTAGCCAACCCAATGCCAAGGATACCAACAAGGGTTTACATTCTCACCTAGGAGTAAGCTAGCCAAGATACTAGTGTAGTAGCAAGTATATCCCACCCTTTCACTTAATTTATTTAGTGGGAATAAAAACCCAAAAAACATTGTACACCTTTCAAATAATGAATAAATTTTCAAGTGCCTAAAAACATACATCTCTTAAATCAGGATACGTTCAATTAGGATTCATGTGACTCCATAACTTAACCAAAAAGCTCATAAATATGAGCAAAGGAAAACTTTTGGTAAAAAGCTTGTGAAAGTCAAAAAAAGAAGGATGAATGCAATTCTTTAGGTAACTAAAAGCCAAAAGAGCAAATACTATATAGATTAATACCCAAAATATTTCTCATAATAGGTAAAGCCTTTTAGTACCCTTGACAAGTAAGTTAGGAAATCTCATAGAAAAATACCCAGACTTCTCCTTAAGAAAATAAACTTGTAAATGGAATACAAGTGAGAATAGGAATTGAGTACAAAGGTGTACTCACGAGATTCTAAGAAGGAAGCTAACCCCAAAGAATGGGTAAACAGGAAAATGGAATCAAAGGATGTCATAAAATTCCCGATGGGCTGAATACCCGTGATGACGGATTAAAAGAAGTCCTGAAGAAGTATATATTTTCACAAAGGAGTGATTGATCAAATTAAAGGAATAATGATAAGGACATGTGGACATCAAGGAGAATGAGTTCAGTCCACTAACACTTAATGCAACTTAAGATTTGAATGGCATGACATAGTGTGCAGTACACGAAGTAAGATCCATAATTGGAATTCTATGGACAAAAAATCTCAAATGGATAATCCAAATACGACAAAGGGTTAGATATGGACAAATGCGCTGATACAAGGAGTATGAAGGTAGGAAACCTTCAAGTAGTGATAAGAAGGTAGAATGTATGGTTACAAAGATGGAGGTCTCTACTTCAAAGTACGAGAGTAGAGAATGGGACAAACAAAAGAAACTACTCAAGATGAGTTCAAGAAGTCAATAAGTATACCGTAAGGGATCAAATAGGAGTGAAGAGAGAATAACCGTGAAATGGTCACGAACGAGTAAGGATAGACTAAGGAATGAAAATTCTTAGGTAAGGATGCCATCAAACCCGAGGAAGTGCATGATTGAGGAAAATCATGAGTAGGTCGATAGAGAAGTCATGAAGTGAACGGGAAACCCGATAGTTGGAACCAAGAATGACCAATAAGTAGGTTGAAAGTATGAAGTAAAAGATTGGTCATAGTAACATGTTGCCCAGGATAATCATATATGCAAGGGAATGCCCAAGGGAAAGGAAATGGGAGGTTAGGTCGCTAAGAGATCTTTCCCTTGAGTTGGAATATCTAATAACGCCATTAGGAAAGCTGAAGAAATAATTGATGGAGAATGGACCCTCTAAGATGGGAGAACGAAGGATCGAAAGTCCAAAAAGGAGATGTAGGATATGTCATATTCCCAAAGAAGATGCTAGGGATGTGAAGGATGGTAAGAGGGGCACCATTTGGTAAGGGTGCAAAATGTTCATAATGCCTCAATCAAAATTGTTATACGAAAACCATTAATAATCTCTTAAGATGTGTGGTTATGTAATGGGAACAAGGAGTAAATCAAAAGAATTCATAAAGGAACTTCTTCTATTTGATGTAATGGGTTATCTCACTGGAGGTCAAATTTATGAACAAAAGATGGCAAGGAGGAAGAAAATTGATATGTATAGAAAGTGTACGAACAAGAAACGAGTGGTGGAACACTCTAACAACATAAGAAGAAGAGCATGAGAATACCATCTATGAGGGAAATGGTGAGGATTATGTACAGAGAAAGTCCGAATTACATGAAATGGAGATTTACAAGGCAAGTGAGAAATGATCAAATAATGGAGATGTATACATTGAAAGTTTGGATAACGTTCAAGGTAGTTGAGGAATGCTACCAAATGGTAAGTAGGGACGGAGTCCCATGATCACTAAAGGATTAGAGACCAATGAAAAATTGTCAAGAGAATTTTATCAAAGTATACTATACTAGAATATTTCTGAAAGATAGCAGGCTAAAGCATCCTCTTGCATTGAGGACACGTAAGTCTGAAACTTCTAAAAGGCTATGACTCATGGAAATGAGAGATGTGTGTTAAAGCATGATAATATCAAATGGAAGGCTTGGGTATACCTGAATTATAAGAAAGAAATGATGCATATAAGCTAGGAAGCCAAAGATGAGCAAGTTGTGATTTCGGGTTCTTGAAAGAAGGACCTTCATATAGAAAGGATTATGATGAAGGACTATTTGAGTTGAGTAGTCGAGCTTTAAGAATGGATAAGGCATTTAGACCAATAGTAAACAAGATCTTAGTCACACCAAGTGAGTGAAAATGGAAGGGAGGGAATCCCAAACATTTGTTAAGTAGTATAGGTTAATGAGATGCTATTCACATGGATTTGAGTACGCGGATTACACCCAAATGAAAACACTGGTCAAGTTAAAAGATAGGATCCCAATACGACCGTGAGATAAGAAAGGTATGAAAAGATAACAAGAGGGGCCTCATGTATTTCAAATGTAAAAGTAACTTAAGGAAAAAAGGGATAAGAACAAAATCCCCAAGGTAAAGGCGATGAGCTTAAGGAAGAGCTAAAAGCCAAGGAGATGAAATTAGGATGATAATCTATCATATGACGTATAACTTGATCGAAGCACAAGTCAACTGGAAGGGAACCTAAAGTCCCAATTGATTTTAAATGGTAAGAGTATGCTGGCAGGGTGGCTAGAATGGAGGAAGAAATGAGGAAACCCAAACGGGATGAAAGAGAAAACTATTCCCATTTTAAGCAACTATAACGAGTTTTGGTGACAAAACTTCTTAAAAGAAGGGGCATAGTTGGAAACCTCATTCTCTTGTAATAAAGAACTAGAAAGGGTAACTAGAAATTTTTGAGAGAAAACTAGTAAATCAAAATGATCTGGAATTGGTAAAGAAGGGTCAAAACGAAAATTTGGAAAATCCCAAAGTGGTCAATGAAGATCCAAAAGTCGCAGAAAAGAACAATGAAGTGAATTGGAGGTGAAAATCAGAACAGTTCAGAGTGAATCGGACCTGAACTGGATTAAACTAGATTGAACCATGAAAAATTAGTTCAAAGATTCATTTTTTCTAGGTGAGTTAAGAAAATCAATTTGGGAAATTAAATTCACCATTGGATAGAATATGGATTTAGACGAATTTAAAAAATTTTAATTTTCAAAAAATAGGTCGAATCGAGCCTAAACCGATCGATTTTCGGTTCCGGGTCACTAAACACGGTCTGACCAAACCGGTCAATGGATCGTCTGCCAAGTCAGCGCCTAGTCACCACGCATGACCAATCAACACTCAACAAATGGTGAAGCGCGCCCAATCAGCCACTCGATAAGTGCCTGGAAGCGCTGACCAATTAGAGTGTGACACGTGTACTTGATCAATGATCTAAGAAATAAAATCCATGTCACTAATGACCGACCAACAAGAGAGCGACATGTGTCCTCAATCAAAGGTCAACTAAGGAGAAGCCTCATCAGTTGGGCTAGCCAATGAGGACCTGACACATGGCAAAGATGCCACAACGACCGACTAGGATATTGGAGAAACGATCGATCAATTAGAGGTCGACACATAGTAGAGTCACATCAGATGGTCCTAACTAATCAAAGGTTGGCACGTGGTAGTGGAACAGTGCGTTAGGTGGGAAATCTAAATTATTTAAATCAGCCAATTAGAAGACGATACGTGTCACATTCAAACAGCTAGTTGACCGCTGCTAGCGACCACGTAGGAATGAGCAACTAATGGGAGGTTGACACATGCCATTTAATGAGTCAAAGGATGACTCGTACGCTGAGTGGGAAGCTGCGTCAGCAAAACCAGCCAATCACAATGTGCTATGTGGCAACTCACATGTGCAAAGCTCACACATGCACGCATAGTGTCATCTTCAACCTTTGAAAGCTGGCAGATAAGAATGAGGGACTGTTGCTCGATCTCCGACAATAAAAAACCCTCTTGATAAGACTGTGAACGGAGAGATTAGGGTTGAGGGATGGATGAATGGGTAGACCTGTCAGTTGTCGAACTCCCTATATAAAGAGTCGCTCCCCATTCTTCCTTCTCATCCCTCAAATGACTGAATAAGAAGAAGTGCTACATTTTATGGTGAAGCACGAACCAAAGCTCTAACTTGGGCCTTTTCTTGAACCTCCAACGTCGTATTTGGGTCCCCTGGAATCCTGAGGAAGTAGGCTACATGACTACATACTTTGTCCAGCTCAAGGATCATTGGAGAAGCATCGACGAACTCACATAATAACCTCGCTCCCTTGGCAGTCAACAACCAGAATTGGTCGAGCTCAATTCGGGCAACCCTCAAGCCAACCATGGCCAAACTAAGCCCTCTAGACCTTCTCTAGAGTAGTCCAGACCTTCTGTGAACCGTAATGGTAAGTCCCCTCCATCGCCCTTCATCAAAATTTATTGTTTACAATGTATTTTGCCCGAAAACTAAAGTAGGCAATTCGCATTGCTCCAACCACCAATTGAGGCACGGTTTGATCCACAAGGATCCCGAGGAAGAGAGTAGTTTAGTGGAAGCAAAATCTTTGATTGTTGGATACTCAATGGTGAGTAATTTAAACTCTCTCTCTAGGATGATTTTTCGGTGAACCCCATTTGAGCTCATTTTAAAGAAAAATCTAGTGTTTTAAAGCTTGAAATGAACCAGGGGACATAAGGAAGTTGATTAGTATCATTTAGGGACTCAATTGAGAAGAATTAAGGTCGAATTGATGAAATTCAAGTTGGGGGACTAAATTGCAATTTTTGAAAACTTGGGGATTTAATTGCAATTTTTGGAAAATTAGGGATTTTCTACAATTAACGAGAATTTTGATACTCAATTGGAAATTGGAGGAAAGTAAGGACCCAAATGGAAGATTTGAAAATCTTAGGGACCTAATTATGATTGAGGTATAACTTAAGGACTAAAACGTTATTATGCAAAGTTACATGTATTAATTATAATTACCTTATTAATTGGGACTAAATTGCCTAATTTGTCTTAGAAACGAGTTACCAACAAGATCGTGCAAAAGAAAGGCACGCCAAGCTCAGAAACCTCCTAGGGACGACTATGTCTCGGAATATGGGTGAGTGGGATTTTTGGCATAATACCTGTTTGGGGGGATGAACATAATTTCAAATTTTGAAAATCATTTTCCAGAAATAGTCTCCCCTAACTGCATGAACCTACTCAAACTTTTGGGAGATATTTCTCATGAGAGCATGAAGCATGTATCACTTAGCACTAGAATTTCTCTAGTGGGCCTAAGGCCTCGGTTTTTTAAACTAATATGGCCAAAGGCCAAATTTTGGAAAAAAACTTATGAAGTGGGCCCAAGGCCAATAGGAATGAGCTTAAACCCATAGACAAAGTAATAATTATGAGCCTGGGAAAAACTTTCATAAATGGTTAATTTATTTAATATAGCTACCGATCTGAAGCCAGGTTGCCAAACTCGTTGGGATGGTAGCTACCGAGCTGAAGTCAGGTTGTCGAACTCGTTGGGCTAGTAGTTATTGAGCTGAAGTTGGGTCGTCAAACTCGTTGGGGTAGTAGTACCAAAGATAAATGTCTAAATTAAAAGACTATTGTTTGTGCATGCTGAGATACAGAACCATTGAGGCGCTCGATATGAGATAGTGTTGGTTCTAAGCCAGCGCTACTATACAGCCTGGGGAGCATAAGGGAAGTTTTCGCATGCCAGTATGTCAAGAAGCTCTAGGAGCTTCATGCGCATTGAGACCAAGGATGAAGGGGGAGAGGTCTCGTTCCACAATAGTGGACACAAAGTTTCAAATTAAGTTTGGGGATTGGGCAATGATGCTCACACATACTTATGGTAGAAGGTGTAACCTCCTACCAAGGGTGGACGGTAAAGTTGCTCCAATCCACAAGTGGAATAATTGGGGATTGTTCTGCGAATGTATGATCTCTTTGATGATAAAAAGCATGTGTTTGGTTGTTAAACCAAATAAATAAAGAAGAAATGTTGAATTATCCCTTTTAATACATAAATGGAAAGATGGAAGTTTAATTACCCAAAAATGAGTGTGAAGATATAATGTGAAAATTGAAAAATTCCTTACCCTTATTCCCTTTACTACACACTCACTAAGTTGTAGGACTCACCCCACTCCATCATCAACTTTCAGGGAAGCTTTTACATCACGAAGAGTGAAAGCCTAAAAAGCAAGCCAAGATTCCCACGAAGAGGTAAATTTTTGTTTAGTCATTTTGTTAATTTTGTTATGGAAAACAAATATGTTGGTAAGCCTTTACCTTTTATTGCCTCTCTTAGTAGAAATACCATCTTAGTGCAGGAAGGGGTGGCAGGTTGATCACGGGGTTCCAACCAAACCGGGTTGGGGCATTACAGATACTTTAGTCTTCCGATACTATGGGAGAGAAGCAAGAGGAGAAGATTTAATTTCCTAAAATAGAGGATAAACTCTAAACTTAAAGGATGAAAATCAGTATATCTAACCCAAGTAGGGAGGGCAATTCTAATTAAACATATTTTAAGTACAATACCTAATTATGTAATGAGTTGCTTCTTGTTGTCTCATGGATGGTGCAAGAAGGTTAATTCTATGATCTCTAGATTTTGGAGGAGTGGCACAGGGGAGCATGACAAGATAAGCTGGGTAAGGTGGCAAACAACCATAGAAATTAAGCAACAAGGTGGTCTAGGGTTCACAGATGTAGACAGTTTCAACATGGCTATACTTATGAAGTCAAGAATGTAGACTCATAAAGGATCCCAACTTGCTGTGGAGAAAAGTTCTAAATGGAAGATACTTTAGAAATTTAGATCTAATGGAGCCCAACCTGAGGTCGGAGGTGCCATGGGCATGGAAAATGATCCATATCGGTAAAAAAACAACTTAAGGAAGGACTAACATGGCAAGATGGGGATGGCCGAAATATAAGGGTATGGGGTTCCCGATGCATACCTGCACTCAAAGAGCATTGCTTACAGTCCCATATCTAGGATGACTCGTTGGCAGAACTTAAAATTAGCTCTCTTATTGAGCCACAATCGAGACAATGGAAGCTAGATGTACTATTTGATAGGATTAAACCCGAGGAAGAAATAACCATTAGAAGCATACTAGTGTTTGCAGCAAATACGAAAGATCGTAGAATTTGGACATGGGAGAAGAGTGAGTAGGTTACGGTCCGCTCAGCTTACACTTTCCTTAGAGAAAAAGGTCAAAATCATAGCACAAAAGTCAACTCCTCTAGTGGAACTCCACATTAGGTATGGACTACAGTATGACACCTCCCTTGCTAACCGAAGATGAGACAATTTATGTGGAATGTTTGTCATAATGCACTAGATACTAATGAGAATGTTTATAATAGGCATATGCGGTCTGATAGTTGTTTTATATTTTGTCAAAAAGTATGAATTTATCGAATATTTATTTATTAGTACATTGTGACTGGACCTGAGCGGTGTGGCTCACGATATGTGATATTAGAAAAGATGTTGTGTCTATTATTTGTTTTTGCAAATAGGTAGAGAACATGAAATCAGAAGGGATGCAATCGAAAGAGCATCAATTGGAATGGGCAGAGAGAATGACCATAGTTTGCTGAAATATTTGGAAGGAATGCAATCGTGTAAAGTGGGAAGGGATCCTACTAGATCCCATGCTAGTCATACAAGCAGCGCACATCTCCATACATGAATGTGTTGAGCTTAGGAGGAGGGAGACACAAACACAAGAAAGACCTAATGCTAGCTCACCTAAGAGATGGCAATGATCCCGAAAGACAGTGTAAAAATTAACTGTGACAGTTCTTTTGTTATGGGGCAGCGTGTAGTGGGAATAGGAGTAATAGCTTAGAATAAGGAAGGAAGGTTTATTTTTGGTGTTGGACAACAAGTCAACTATAGTAGTGAATTGGAAAGTGAGATGACTGCTGTAACATCGTATTTTTAGTAACCAAAAAAAATTGAAAAGAAAAACTAGATTGGTTCAGATTAACTAAATCCCATTAGAACACCGAAGTTAAGCGTGTTTACGAGAGAGTAGTGCTAGGATGGGTAACCTCCTGGTAATTATTCATTTTGCATTCTCTCAATAGTTGTCAAACCATATTGTTTTAGAAATCCAAAATTTAATAACATACTAGCACTAATGCATTTAATCCTATCAAAACTCCAAGGTTAAGTGTGATTGGGTGAGAGTAGTGTTAGGATGGGTGACCTCGAGAATTATTCATTTTGCATTCTCTCAATAGTCGTCAAACCATATTTTTTAGTAACCCAAAATTAAATAACATACCAACACCAATACACAAATATTCAATTAGAACCGCAAAGTTAAGCGTGCTAAGGCGAGAGAAGTGCTAGGATGGGTGACTTACTGGAAAGTATTCATGTAGGGTTTGCACCCTTTCAATAATTGACAAATCATATTTTTTTTAGTAATCCAAAATTAAAAACATACTAGCACTAATGCAGGATCCCTTTAGAACTTCGAAGTTAAGCGTGCTTGGTGAGAGTAGTGCTAGGATGGATGACTTATTATTTGGAAGTATTTATGTTGCATCCCCTCAATAGTTGTCAAACCATATTTTTTTAGTAACCCAAATAATTGACAAATCATACTTTTTTTAGTAATCCAAAATTAAAAACATACCAGCACTAATGCAGGATCCCTTTAGAACTTCGAAGTTAAGCGTGCTTGGTTAGAGTAGTGCTAGGATGAATGATTTATTATTTGGAAGTATTCATGTTGCATCCCCTCAATAGTTGTCAAACCATATTTTTAGTAACCTAAAATGTAATAATATACTAGCACTAATGCACCAGATCCTATCAAAACATCGAACTTAAGCATGCTTGGGAAGTTGTTTTTTTTAGTAACCCGAAATTTCGGTCAAAAGTAGTTTATTAAATTATATTATAAGTTTAAAATTCAATTGATATAATTGGAATAAATAAAATGAAAAGTGTAAATTATTAGGTGAAAATAATGAGATAAATATATATATATATTATTAATCCTTCATCCCTAAAACGTAAATATCATAAATACCAATAGCTTAATACTTATATTTAATTATTGGAATTAATACTAATAAATGCTCATCAATTTCCCGAGAATAATGACAACATTAATACCATAGTAATAAATCCTCCCCATTTAATACGCAATTCTACAACTATATTAAGAGCTCATCCCCATTCATTCTCCTCACACCTGAAAACTCGTCTCTCTCTAATACTCTATTTCCTAGAGAAGCTCGAGCCAGAGATTCGACTTAGGCATTTTTAGAAAGAGAGCTACCTTTCCCGATAGAAAGTTTGGACCATCGCACCTTCGATGGGGCAAGTGTGATCGGAACGCCAACAAACTCATGTCAACTTGGAAAACCAACCGTGGACAAACACGTCACGGTTAACAGGTGAGTGGGCTTACTAACGTCATACCTGGTTGGGATTATGAGTACAACTTAAAGTTAAAAACCACTTACTAGTTGTGAGTGGGATTTTATATCATACCCGGTTGGGATGATAAGTACCTTGAAATGAAAACCCACTATTAAGTGGTATTTTTAAATGTCACAACTTAGAAGAGTGATGTGAAAATGACACGGAAAAACTACTTACCGATTATAAGTAGATCATACCCGGTTGGTATGATGAAACTTGCTCGAAGGAAGTGGAAAACTCATTTATCGATTATAAGCGGAGATGTCATTACACCCGATCGGTATAATAGACAGTTGAAAACATATTTTGTCAAAAGTGCTCTCCCCTGACTGTATACCACTGCTTAAACGATTTGGGAGACCTTTTTAATGGGAGCTCGAATAGCTCTAATAGGTTGGAGGCCTCAGTTTTGGAACTTGATGGCTAAAATGCCATTTTTGGAAATCACGTATAGTGGGCCCAAAGCTAGTGGACACGAGCAGAAGCTTATAAACAAATATGAGATATATGCAATAAAACTTTAAGTAAATGAATTGTTTGGCCATAGTACCAAAATAAGCCAACATATTTAGTCAACTAGTGGCAGTGTGACATGATAGGTCTCTGGACTAGTTAAGACAAACAACTGCGGGTTGAGTTGATGGTCGGGGCCATTGGACCATTTACACCACAGATTATAAGGTATGCTCAATAACTGTAATATAATTTAAATATCTAATATATGGATAAAGTTATTGAGCAAAAAAAAATAGATTAATAAATATTTATTTATTGATTAATAAAAAATTATTAACTATAAATAAAAAATAATATTCAATATTTTAAAATTTGAATATTTCTTCTGTTATTATTGATAAATCAATGTGAGTCAATGATACGAATAGATTAATAAATACTTGTTTGGTAAAAGTTTCTATTTTTATTCATTTAACTTTTTTACTTGAAATGATTAGTCATACTACACTGCTTTTTTATTTATCTTTAATTTTAATATTATTTTTGTTTCTATTTTTTTGTTAGATAATTTTATTTATTAATAATATTTTATTTATAACTATATGATATCATAGATTTTTATCACTCTTATATAATATATATATTATTTTAAAATTAGTATTCATTAATTTATAATTATAACAATAATTTATTTAATTATATGATAAAATATAATATATAAAAATGTTTGTTATACATATATTATTGTTTTATTACTATCCTATTATATAATATTTTTATATAAGTGTTATTATTATAACACGCATATCTATTTATTTTCTAATTATAAACATGGAAAATGAAATAAAGAGTAGAGAAAATCTTTCCTGAAATTTACATACCTTCTTCCATCCTGTGCTGCATTGCCTGTGTTGTCTTGGCCGAAGTTGTACTTCAGCCTATCTTCGTTAATGGCATCTAAAGTCCCCCTTATGGATTTGACTAGATGAGCCATCTTGAATCTATAGAGCACCCTGTTCGAGGAGGAGAACAAGATTCGTACCTCCTTCATCATCCATTTACGGTCTCCTCCTATCAGTGTTCTCCGCTTGATCTCAGTGGAGTAGTCGTCCAGCAGGTCGTCGGCTTCATACGCAACATCGCTGAGCTTCTTCAGCCAATCTTTTATGGTCTTATCCTCCACTTGTCATCCTCTCTCTCAATCAAATTAGATTGATTAAAAGATGGATTATCGTCCAAACGGATTGATTTTTTTTTTCAGCCGATCGATCTTATAAGTAAATAACAAATATTGAATTAGAAATTTTTATATATTATTAAAAAATAATTTTATAGGCTAAATTATAATTTTGTATCAAATATTTCAACTCAACCTTACTTTATAATTAAACCTTTAAAATAACATCAAACTATTTTATAATCAACAATTTTAACTCTTTTAATTTTACAAACATATATATATTTAACTGTTTCCAATCTACTCTGCCACATCATATTGTTTTTATGGGCGTTATAAATAGTGGCATGTTAATTTAAATATAAAATAATAATTATATAACAAAAATAATTATTAAAAAAATCGACCTTAACCCTTCTACTTAAAATAATAAATGATAACAATTATACATAATAAATATAATTGAAATTTTTAATTAGATTTCATTTATAATAAAAAAAAAAATTTGCTATAAGCATAAAATATATTAAAAATAATTAGTAATATTTAATTAATTTAAAATAATAAATAAAAATGATATATAATAAATATTTTATTTAATTAATTTAAAATGATAAATTAAATATATTTTATAAATATATCTTATATTTTTATAATAATATAATTTTAATAGCAAATTGTATAATTTATTATCATTAAATTTTACTAATTTATTTGTATAATATTATAATTTATGTTAAAATTATATTATAATATTATATTTTTCTAATTTTTTTTATTATTTTAAACCTATAAATATATAAATTTATTATTTAATTAATTGAATTCAATAAATTCGCATTTCCCTATTTTAGGATTATAGCTATCACAACTAACTTCAACCTAATATACCCCACGATTTAATATTCATATCCATATTGGTATCAACAATATTTTTAATGTCAATATATAGAAGAAAATGCAAACCGCCGGAGCTTGGGTCGCAGTGGCCTGAGAGATTGATCAACGGTTTCTGGCCGTTGCCGAACACACTGAGGAAAGCAAGGTTGATGTACTTGTAGTTACCGGAGGAGCAAGTCTCGGACAAGGTGAGGTCGTTGTTCTGCCCCCAGTAGACAGAGATGTCGCCGGCATGAAGAGGGATTACCAGTGAAATGAGAATGGCAAAGGAGATGAATATTGAAGGGTACGAAGGAGAAGATGTGCCAGCCATTTTCTGAGAACTTGATCTTGTTCTGCTTTGGGTGGCTTGAGAAGTTGATGAAAGTAGGTAGTGGCTTTATAGCACTTGGGTAGACTGTGGAGGAGTAAAGAACTGCGTTAATGGCCGTATTGGACACGGTCACCACACGTCATGGCAGGAGGCATAAAGCCTTGGGTCAGGTTAAAATCGGATTGGAAGCAAAATTAAATCGGGTCGGATCCAAATTAGAAGCATGTAACATCTAAAAATTTGGTTAATTTAATTCAAGTTAATGTTTTTTACTAATAACATAAAACTCTCCTAATATTTTTTTCATTATTAAAGTCTGAACCAATTATATTACTTGAAACTGATAATCTAATTAGAATATTAATTAATTAGTATTATTTGGGATAATATATTGTTTATACCGTAAGGAAATAAATATGCCAAATGGCTTAGGGGTAGGAAGAGAAAGACTTTTTGACTTTGGCTTGGTAAGGACTATCCATGGAAGTGGCCTTCATTGATCACTCCCCCATTTTGGTGAAGGTTTGAGGAAGACCTTGGCATGATAACATTTATTCCTTTCATCCACTTGGAAACCCATTATCAAGAGCAGAGTGAGTTTTAGTTTTTCATTTTTTTTATTTATGGTAGTTTTATTATTTATTTTTAAACTTTTAATTTTATTTCTAAATAGGGGTAATTAAATGGGAGGAATAGAAGGGAAGACAGTTAAACTTCTTAGCGACATGTTAATTCAAGAACGTAGCATGAATAATCAAGACCCATAAGAACTTATGGAAAAGAATCTAACATTCCTTATACAATAAGGGATATGCATAATAGAGCATCCTACTGCACCAATAATGTTGCAATCTAATAAGACAAGCAATAAGATATTCTCTATCTCTTTTATTATGAAACAACCCATAAACTATATGTTTTTAAACATCATCAGATAACATAGCTCGACTTTGGCACTTTTGCTATGGGCATTTAAGCTATCATGGTATAAAGACTCTTCAAGAAAAAAAACTAGTGGGAGACTTACAAGAAATTCATGTGTTTTCTGACATTTGTGCAAGTTGTCAAGCAGGTAAACAACCCCGGAATAACATTCAATTAATGCATTTTGACAAATGTAGTCTATTAAACACATAATCAAATGAAAACAAAAGGTATTTTATTAGTTTTATTGATAATTTGATCTGAAAAACTCGTGTATATTTTTAAGTGAAAAATATGAATCACTAGGTGTGTTCAATATCTTTTAAACAATGGTTGAAAATCAGACAATAAGTCAAATCTTCTTACAGACTGATAGATGGGAGAATATTTGTTCTTGAGTTTATTGATTTTTGCAAGAGAAAAATCAGGAGTATCATGAATATGAATCACTAGGTGTGTTCAAATTAGGTACTTTATATTTATTAGGGTGATGATGGTAAGAAAAATGGTGAAGAACATAAGTTTTATAGGCTCAAAAATGCATAATATAGGCTAAAGCAAGTCCAATGACTTTGGTACAGTAGGATAAAAGATTTTTTCTTAAATTAAGGATTTCAGAAATGTTTATATGAACAAATTTTATTTCTAAAAATATAATTATATCATAAATTACTAATAATTATTGTTTATGTTGATTATATGATTTTAATAGGAAATTATGGAAATTAATTTTATAATTTAAAGGGGTTATAAAAAAAGAATTTAAAATTTTACATTTAGGAAACTTAAGATATTTTATAGGATATAAATAATTTATATATCTGATGTATTGTTTATAAAACAATCCAAATATATAAGAGATTTACTAGAAAAGTTTGGAATGTGAGAAAATAATATGGTTTCTAACTCTTATACGTTGTAAAATGACTAAAGAAGGATCGGGATGGCAAATATTAGTTTTTTTGTGAGTTTAACAAGCAGGTACATGGAACCCTTAATTATGGTTTATGATTTAAAATAACTTCTCTTTTTGGAGTATTTGCTTTTCTCGTTTCCAGACAAAAAAAAAACCCTAAAACTCTCGAGATCTTGGACCTGTCAAAGAAAAAAAAAAAGAAATAATAATATGTGATGGTTGGGTTTTCAACTTCAGATGTTTGAGATATGTTAGCAGTTATATTAGTGATGGGGCGATTCAATCCCGGGTTGTATGAGTGACGTGCGAGCTACATTCGGCACCTCGTGATGGATCGCCTGTGACATTCCTGACCCTGCATGCTTGATCTCTTGGGCAGATTTTGACTCTTCTGTTCAACTGGCCAATGTGCTTTCTTAGCATCCACTACTTCATTTGGGTTGGAGTGTTGATCCATAAGTTCATTCCTATACCTTGGAGTAGCATTTGGGGGATTTCATTCCGCACAACCATTGGACTAATAGATGTGAGATATTGTTCTCTTATAAATCTTCTTAATAATGTCTGCTTTTTTTCTTGGATGTGCTAAATAGAACCAACATGACGCACAAAGGACTTGCAAGTGAAAACCAACGGACAAGGGAATAGCTAAGATACTTAGTACATAATGAGAGGACATGATAAAATAAGAAGCAAACTGGAGCATGTTGATGGAGGGCGCCCTAGCAAAGCTGAGAGTTGGCTTTTGAAGTCCAATACCTATCACCAGGAAAGCAATTTCATTTATCCTTTGATCAAGTAAGGGTCTTTGTATATATAATTCCGAGCTCAGTAATGGATAGTCTACGAGTTCAATTATCCCATGGTGTTAAATTATTAATTAAATTATCAAATTTTAAAATTCAATAATTCAAACATTAATATATATACATATGTGTGTAAATGCAAGTACTTACATATACCAGTCTATCCGGCAGCTGGCGTCCATACTCCAACCTCTCTATACAATGTACCCTGCAATGAAAACCGCGATATCACTTAAGATAATCAAATAGTCAATTAAGAAAATGAGTTTGAAAAGAATGAAATCCATAAATGACAAATCATTATATATCACAATAATTTCATTAGGTAATGAAATCCATAAATGACAAATCATTATATATCACAATAATTTCATTATTTATGTATGTATGTGGTGTGGGGATCAGTTGCACTCACCTCAACTTTAACAAAGGAGATTCGAGAGATCTTAGCACCATCTTGCCCATTCTCCTTGCACCTCTCTCTTATTTGCCATGAGCATCGATTGAAGGAGAGACATCTGAGTGAAGTGAGCTTATACAACCACTCTGGCAGGGCCTTCAACTTATCCCACTCTTCCAAATAAAGCGTATCCAGATTCTTTAGGTGTTCGAACCACCATGGGAAGAACTCCGCCTTATTCTTCCCGATTCCCAAACTACGAAGGTTTGGTACCATCGTGAGTTGGGAAATACAGGCCGCATCATCCTTCTCATCTAATTCTCCGTTCAAATCTAACTTTTCGCAGTTACATATCAGCCATTCCTGGAGGGTGCTGATAAGATGAACAATCACCTTTCTTGACAAAGATTCGAGTGCCTTGCATTCATAGAGTTCAAGTACTTGGAGAGAAGTTAGATCGCATAAACACTCGGGTAGTGCCTTCAAATTTTCCCAATTCATGATAGAAAGCTTCCGGAGATTGCTAAGCTGACCAATCCACCACGGAAGGAACTCCCTTCTACTGACATTTATGGTTAGCTCTCCAAGTGCAGTTGACACTGACAATTCCGAAATGTCCATATTGTTACTGCTGCCATCTAACTCCCCGTTCAAATCCAGCTCTCTATCTCTCCACAGACACTCTAAGTCATCACAATTCTGAATACTTAGAATCTTTAATCCCGATAGATGTCGAAACCACCAAGGCATAGTAGCCATACGTTCGACTCCTTCTATCACCACCTCTTCGTTCGTCAGATCATGCTGCAACTTTTGATCTAACTCTTCCTCAAGATCAGAGGTTAAATCTATCTCTAACCAGTTCCTGATTTTCAGACTCTCAAGGACAGGGAAACATTCGAGGATCAGTCTCCATACTGTACCTTCAAAGCCACCTATATCGAGAGATTTCAATTCGGTTATTGGCACAAATGATAATAATCGAAATGTTGGAGTTGCCTTTTCTTCTTTATTTAACCGCACTTCCTGGAACGTGCCATTATTTCTCACCCACTTATGTATATACTTATCCTCTACATTCATCAATGACAGATGCCCATCACCCCCTATATACGAGAACTCCGGACAGTCCTGTATATTTTGTTTTCTTATCACCGTGGGGAATACAGGGAGCAAGAAATCGTCATCCTCATCAGGACTCTCTTCACCTTGGGAGTTATTTCCTAATAGGTTTACCCATCCCTTAAAATTAGGCAAATCAACCATGTCTATCTCTTCCAGTGATGGGAAGAATGCTGAACTCATGTAGCCTTGTTCAATATACTCCACTTCACTTAATCCTTGCAACCTGAGTGATTTGAGGAAAGGAAGCTGATGGATTGGTGGTAGCTGCTTGCAATACTTGCAATCTTCAATCCGAAGTACAACTAGCTTATGCAATTCGTAAACCCAAGAAGATAAGGTGCAACCCATGTATCCACATATTATTAATCCCTTCAAATCACCATCAGGTTGTAATCCATCTAAAATTTCTTCTTCTACTACTACTACTTGTTTTCCTTCTTCTTCTACTACTACTTTTTCTTCTTCTACTACTACTACTTCTTTTTCTTCTTCTTCTTCAGAATGGGTTGGAAGTTGTTCATCTTCTCTTAATTCCCAATTCCAATACAATTCTAATGATCGTAGTTTCATACCCTTAATTGGAAAGGAACCATTCATTCCCTTTCCCAATCTCTCCAAGTGAGATATTCTCAAGTCATTTGTAAGTCCTTTGAGTCTACCCAGCTCATCCAACCCAGCAGCATCAGCATTCCCATTTTCTCCCACGATAAAATCACTCAACATCTGCAAGTTCGTTAGCTTTCCTATTCCCTTAGGCATATAAGTCAACTTACGACAATCTTTTATATTTAGATGTCTCAAGTTGACTAACTCTGTAATCCCTCGAGGTAGTTCTATCAGATTCCAACAATCCTCAAGACCGAGCGTTTCCAAATTGCACAATTTGCTGATGGAAGGTGGGAGGGCTTTAAATGTACTATTATTAAGATCAAGAGACCTCAAATGATTTAACTTCCCAATTTCTTTTGGCATCACATCACTGAAGACACCTTGAATTATCCACAACACACGTGTATTCCTAAAATTTCTTAGAATCACTTTAATGGAGTCTTCTTTAACATGTTCAAAACAGAGCAAAGATCGAGCCCTGTTATGTTCCTCTCCCACCCATTTAGCTACGTCATCGTTAAATACGGATACGTGAAAGACTTCTCCATGACAATACTTCGCAGTGTTGGGATTATTTACAAGTCTAAAATTACTTCCAGCCTCCTTCTCAGCAAGGTCGTGCATTAAGTCATGCATCTTGCACATAGTGACATTGCCATACACATCTTTCTCTATATCCTGAAGGAAAGATCCCCAAACCAATTCCATGAAATAATCATTACCCACTTCTTCCATGCTCCTATTATCCGGGGACTTGAGGAAACCTTGAGCCATCCAAAGCTCAATCAACTCAATCCTACTAAGTTCATAGTCTTTGGGCATTAAACTACAGTAAGTAAAGCATTGCTTCAATTGTGATGGTAGAATATCATAACTCAATTTGAGCGTCGGCAGTATGTCACCTGTTTCTTGTTTTATGTTTACAAACTCCCGACTATTGAAGACTTCCCAATCCTTCTCTGTGTCTTTGGAGCATAACAGGCGTCCGATCGTCATAATTGCAAGGGGAACTCCACCACACTTCCTTGCGATATCTCTACCAATCTCTTCTGTTCTTTGATTCTTCCATTCATGGTCTTTCTTATTAGCCATTACCATTAGCAAAGATAGGGAATCATCCAGACACAAGCCTTCCAATCGATAAATTATATCTCGTGTCATAATTTCTGCAACAAGTTCACTACGTGTTGTGACTAATATCTTGCTGCCTTTTGCACCATTTTCTAAGAAGCTCATGAGGTTCAACCAGAGAACCCGATTTTCATTCCACACATCATCTAATACAAGTAAATATTTTTTCCCTTCCATCTTTTTAGACAGCTCATCTGCACTACAATCCTCATATTTTTTACCACATGAACGCAGTATTTTCCCCACTATAATATCTGTATCAAAGTTTTCTGATACACAAACCCAAAATTTGAGATCAAAATATTTGTCAACACTCTTATCATTGTATATCTCCCTTGCTAACGTGGTTTTACCCAGCCCTCCAATACCAATTATTGGAACGACACCAACATTTTCATCAGAGTTGCTGAACAATAAATCACAAATTTTGATCTTGTCATCATCTCTCCCAATCAGATTAGATTGATTAAAAGATGGATTATCGTCCAAACGGATTGATTTTTTCTTCAGCCGATCGATCCTATAAGTAAATAACAAATATTGAATTAGAAATTTTTATATATTATTAAAAAATAATTTTATAGACTAAATTATAATTTTGTATCAAATATTTCAACTCAACCTTACTTTATAATTAAACCTTAAAAATAACATCAAACTATTTTATAATCAACAATTTTAACTCTTTTAATTTTACAAACATATATTTAACTGTTTCCAATCTACTCTGCCACATCATATTTTTTTTATCGGCGTTATAAATAGTGGCATGTTAATTTAAATATAAAATAATAATTATATAACAAAAATAATTATTTAAAAAATCGACCTTAACCCTTCTACTTAAAATAATAAATGATAACTATTATACATAATAAATATAATTGAAAATTTTAATTAGATTTCATTAATAATAAAAAAGTTTTTTGCTATAAGCATAAAATATATTAAAAATAATTAGTAATATTTAATTAATTTAAAATGATATATAATAAATATTTTATTTAATTAATTTAAAATGATAAATTAAATATATTTTATAAATATATCTTATATTTTTTAATAATATAATTTTAATAGCAAATTGTATAATTTATTATCATTAAAACATTAAATTTTACTAATTTATTTGTATAATATTATAATTTATATAATTTTATTAGTTAAAATTATATTTTTCTAATTTTTTTATTATTTTAAACCTATAAATATATAATTTTATTATTTAATTAATTGAATTCAATAAATTCGCATTTCCCTATTTTAGGATTATAGTTATCACAACTAACTTCAACCTAATATACCCCAAGATTTAATATTCATATCCATATTGGTATCAACAATATTTTTAATGTCAATATATAGAAGAAAATGTCAAAATGCTTGAAGCTATGACAAAAAATCTAACTCAAATTTCCATATAATCGAATATTATTATTAGAACAAATGAGATAGTCTCTCAATTAGAGATCATGCAGGTAAAATTTTGGTTTTTGTAATTTTATTTTTGTTGTTGAGTTGTTATTCCATTGGTATAATAATAGTAATAAAATATTTCTATGGTTTTATATGTTTTATATAATTTATACAATATTATAATTTATATATAAATGATTAATTTTAATTATAAATATTTTTATTAATATATGATTTTATATTATATTTATATAAAATATTTAATTTTAATTTTAATTTTAATTTAAATAAATAAAAAATTAATTATATATTTTATTTATAATTTTATGTGAAAATTATATATAATATGTATTTTTTAAAAAATAAATAATTTAAGTTAAATAAATATTTATATATAAATTAGTAGTAAAATACGAGATAATTATATCACAATTGTAACTAGATTTATTATTGTATAAATTGTTTAAGTGAACCGAATTCAATTACTTGAACTTTTGATATGGGAGGTGGAGTAGGAGGGGTGAATGGAAAAAGGACGCTCAGGCATGAAAGGAATTAGGCGAAGGAGGAATTAGCTTTGGCAAATTAGGGATACGGGTTCGAAATCTTCCATCTCTAATACAAAAATAAATCTTAAAATGTTCTATATTATCAGTTTCAAACTTGGATACTTGGTGCTTGGTGCCTCACATAATGCAATTAAATTAGTCAAATAATTATAAGATTAGCATCTAAATATAAATTAAATTCAATATTAAATATGATGCTAAAAATTATGATAAAATAAATTAACTAAAGGCATTTTTGTACATAATTATTTTAAAATCTAATTAATACAGCACTAATCCATATATTTATTCTTAATAGAAATCTTACAATAGGGTTCATAATGATCTCAATTATGCTTTAAATTTACCACAAATTTTCTTTGTATCCTTTAAGATTAACCTTGTTAACTACTCAGAACTTTTTTTATATATAGAAGAGCTTTATATAAAAGATACATACCCTCCTCCGAGTGCCGGATTGACAGTGCTATCATGTTTGAAACTGTACTTGGATTTGTCGTTGTCGATGGCATCTAAAGTCCCCCGGATGGCCTTGACTCGATGGGCCATCTTGAGGCTGAAGAGAAGCCTGTTGGAGGATGAGAAGAAGATACGCACCTCCTTCATCATCCTATCATTACATTTGCCGCCATCTCCCATAAGTCTCCTCCTGCGCAGGATCTCAGTGGCAAAGTCGTCCAGAAGGTCATCGGCTACGTAAAACGCATTGCCCAGCTTCTTCAGCCAGAGCTTTATGGGCTCCTCCTCGATTTGTCTCTTTTCGGCCTCGGCGAACACAGCCCTGATAGCATCCACCGTGTTCCTGAGTTTCTCCAGCTCTCCCTTGGCACCCAATGCTCCTCCTATCTCCTGGGAGATTAGAGAGACAAGCTGACCCGTAATGGAATCAACCACACTTCCTAGGATCAGTTCACCCATGGCTTCTTCTTCTTCTACTTTTTCTTCAACTTCGCTCTATTCTCTGCGAGTAGGGAAGTTGCAGGTACCATTGGAAGTGACGATGAGCCCAATAAATAGAAGGAAAATAAATGAGTTTTATGGGATACCAGTAATTAAATCAAGCAAAAATATTCAATAGGAACACTAAAAAATGATTTGACAACATTTCACTCAACATGTAAATATTTATTTATAAAAAAATTGAGACGTTGATAAAAAAATTATATGTAATTTGAACTACCGGTCAGATCGTGCTCGCACCGGCATCCTAATGACATTAAAGTCAAACAAAAACCCTAGCACTTCTCACCGACAGTCTCGGATCATGAATCATTGAACATGTGCACCATAATAACAGCTAGCACTAGCAGAATGCCCCCCATTTCCTTATTCAAAGCTGTATCAATCGACAATCATGTATGTATATGTACGTCACCACATATTCAATAGTACTGGACTGGAATGTGTAGGTTGTGGAAAATTGAGGCAAAATCTCTCATTACAGATCTTAAATGCCCTTTTGACTTGACGTTTTGTTGTCAGTAGAAACCGGCAGCCTTGCAGTCCAGTCCAGGTCATCTTCTGCATTCTTACAGACCTAGTTCTAGCTACATGGGTCATCTACCAAGCATGACTACAGTAATGGCTGATGACCCATAGATTCGCAGGGACCGGTTTTCCTCGGGTTGGCTCACCATTTTTCTAAATCCATGTGTTACCGTTGCAGTTGGATATCGACAGGTTGACAAGTAGGGCTGGAAAATCACGTCGGTGTCGGATGTAAATGCACGTGTCAAAGAGAACTTAACTCGCATCTACCACGCGTAATGTTTACAATAGATTGTGATATCATATATATATATATATATATCAATATCCTCAATACATTAACTATATCATAACTGACGAATTTAATTGTATTGGATTGAGTTATACGAGTTGAGATTCATTTAAACATAACCCATACATAAATAAAGTGCAAGTTTTGAAAACGAAAGTGAATATTATTAAAAAATAAAATATATTCCACAAAATTATTTACTATAGTGGCAAAAATATACAATATTGGGTTGTTAATTAATTATAAGTTTGGAGCAAAAAATGTAGGTTAAAATAATATATAGTTACTGAAAAAAATGCACCCTATGTATTAAAACAAGATTGGAGAGAATGGTCTACTATTAGTATTTTAAAAAATATTGGTGTCAGTAAACATTATTTACTAGAAAGTATGAAATACGGCGCATATTGTTTCTAAAGTTGTATGTAAATATTTTAATAGTAACCAAATGATGATATTTTATATGTATTTAAGTAATATATGAAAAAAGAGTATTAAATGTTTGAAATAAAAATTTTATATTATTTCTTATTAATTGAATATGTATAAAGTGAAAAAGGTTTTTTTTTATAAATGAAATGAAATATATAAATAAAATACTTAATATTTTTAAGATACAAAATTGTAAATAAGTGGGAAATAACTATCTAATTTAAAATTGTAATTTTTGAAAAATAAAATTATACAATTAAATCAGAAATTGAGAACTGAAATTTAATAATAAATCAAGAATTAAAACTTAAAATACAATTAAAATAAAGGCAAAAAGAACCCATTTATAAATATTGAAATTGTCAATTTGTCACTTAAATGTGCTTTATGCAGCCACTCCCTCCCGGACACCTAAGTTATTCACCAAGTATTCTTTATGGTCAACGAAAAGAGGACTTCTGATGGTCTTGAAGTGTTGGCAGTTGGCACCAATAATTCTCAATATTGGAAATTTTCCGAGCTCTCCATGGTAGTTTTTGGAGCCACTTATTTAGAAGGATTTCAATTCAGTTTTTTTTTTGCACCATGATTTCAATACACACGTTATTCATTCATTTATTGAACATGGTAAGCTCTATATAGCTTGTAAGATTTTATATACCTAATTAGAAACTAACACAACAAATAAATATAATACAACCTTATAAGATTTTATCAGCTTTCACTCCAATTAGGTTCAAAAGTAAACTCCAATCGTCCATTTCTTGTCTATCTTTTTTCCTTCAGGATAATAAGTACTAAATAGGGCATATGCCCCAAAACGGCATAAAGACAATGTAGAGAGCTTAGATGGCAAAGACATTAGGTATATTTAATACATAAAATTCCTACCACGTGGTGGGTGATATATATTATAAATTAATATAATTTAATATTAGCGATTATTGAATTGCATCGGTTGGTGTAATTGTTTATTAATTATCTAGGGATCAAATTGGTAATATGGAATCAAAATTATAATAAGGATGGTGAAAGCAATTCTATAATTGAATATTATAGGAGTTTTCGATCTATGCAGATAGTTCTCGTTCTAAGTTTTATTCTATAATAAAAAATTGAATCAATTGATACGGAATTGGATTAGAATTTCGTTATTGAAATTCGATCGATTCTCTCTAGCACCGATCGAAAATTGTAAACGGGAGCCGAATTGGCTTACCTTTCGATCCTAATTCGGCCGTGAAAAGGCTGAGCAAGTGTTGGCAGGGCTTAATTTGGCCTGATTAGGGCTTTAAATGGTCAATTTCAGCTTAGACGAAATAGGGCAGCTTCGTTCCGCCGGAGTTGCTTCACTATTTCATCATGTCAGCAATTCTCCAATAATTCTCGTATTGACTGTATTTTGCTATCAGATAGCTGTTTTCTCCCCGTTTCTAAAGAGCCCGACATTTGTTCAAGTCGAAGCACTGGTTTGAGCTTTACCGGGAAATGGAGCAGGAGAGAGAGAAGTGTTCAGGTGTGAAGAGAATGAAATGGGGATAACCTCTTTATATAGGCGTAAAACTCATGTATTAAATGGACGAGATTTATTAATAGTATTAATATTGACATAAATTATTGGTATTAATTCCAATAATTTAATTTTGGTATTAAATTATTTGTATTAATTCTAATAATTTAATTTAGGTATTAAATTATTGGTATTAATTATAATAATTAATTAATTTGGTTTTTATGAAATCTAATTCACCTAAACCAATTTGGTTTTTGTTTTCTAAAGTTTCTTAAATTTCTTTTCCAATGTTTAATAAACCCTTTAGATCACCCGAAAGTTGTATTGCGTGTTCTCAAATGTAAACCGACTCGGTTTTCTTACTCGGTTTGACCAGTTATTTTCCCGATTTTTCTTAACTCAAAAGTGCGGGGTTTACAACCCTCCCCTCCTTTTAGGAGTTTTGTCCCCAAAACTTAACCAATATATTCCACATTATGAATAATTTTTCTTAATATCAACTTGGGTTTTCTTGACATACTAACACTTTGATTGCTCTTTCGCTTAGTCCCCGTAATCATTCATCTAAGGAATTTATTTTCATTTATCATGCTTACTCCTTCCATGGTTTTATAATAACGAGGCATGTATGGCTCATTGATCCAAATGTATATTCTTAGGTTCACATCTCTCTTTATTTAGGATAAGATTCTTCCTTTTGGGGATTTTACTCAAAATTTCAGGATTGGGAGTTCCAAGATGCCCAATCGTTCCTTTGTCTAGTTATTCTCTTCATCGATGAAACACCTAGCTTGATGTTCTTTCAAGTATTACATACTTGTTTTCACAGGTTTTTGTGTTATTATTCTTTCGTCTCAATTTAACCCATCATTCATCCGTCATTGATTACAAATTCGGTCAAATTTATATTTGACCTTCTTATGTTTACCAACTAACTCCTTCTTACTCGAGTTACATTTTACTCGGCATTGTTGGTGCTTATATGTCCCTTATGATATGACATAGTTCTGAACCTGTCTCAATCCATTAAACTCCTACAATACCTCTTTTAGGGTTGTTTCCAACTTTTCAGCCTTACAGGGACTGTATAATTTCATCCCTTCTTTCATCGGGTAGTATTCCTCAACTACCTTGACTGTTACCTAATTATCATTCGTATCTTGACAACATGTCTTACGAATAGTGGGTTTTTATACCGAGGTACTTATCATCCCCTACCGGATATGATATAAAATTTTCACTTACAACCGATAAGTGGTTTTTATCTTTAAGTTGTGCTCATGATCCCAACCGGGTATGATGTTAGTAAACCCACTCACAACCGGTAAGTGGTTTTTAACTTTAAGTTTTTCTTATCATCCCAACCGGGTATGATGTTAGTAAACCCACTCACCCGTTAATGCTGTGAATTCCACTAGACCGGTTCTTAGTATTCACGCGAGCATGTCGTTGCTGGCATTCCCGGTACTTCGTGTTCCTACACGATATGAACATCTCGTTCATTATCCTTTGGCCTAATTGCCTTCATTCATTCCAAATGAATGAGAAAGTCAAACTTTCATTAATTTGCAATTAGGTCCCTAAAGTTATTTCTCTTTAACTTTAAGTCCCAAATGTCAGTTTTTCCTCAAATTGAGTCCCGAAACTTCTAAAATTTATCATAGGACCTCAATTTATTCCATTTCACAAAAAGGGGTTTAATTTCCCAAATTTCCAATTTGGTCCCCCAACTTTTCCAAAATTACCATTTTGCCCTTCCTTTACAAAAATGGTAAATTTTGCCCCAAAAATTTCAAAATTCCTCAATTGGTCCTCCAACAATATTTTCATGCCCAATTGACCCTCAATTTCATAAAATTTCATTTTGATGCTTTTAATTTCAAAATTCCTCAATTTTCCCCCAATTCCAACTTCTTAACACAGTCGAATTTGATTTTATCAAATTGACCCATCAAACATTTCCAATTGTTGAAATTGAAGTTGAAATTGAGTTTCTACATGTTCATACGATTCTTTAGAAATGTGAATCGCAAGTTTTAATGTTGGGACGAGCTCAAACGGAGCTTCGCCGGAAAATAGACTGTAGAGAGAGAAAGCTTCGATTACTCACCAGTGAAGGCACGGCGGTCCGAGCTTTCGATCTGGGCAGATAGGTCTCGTCTTGAGGTTCGTCCTAGAATCAAGAATTGCATCAATTGATGCAGAATTGGATTAGAATTTTTTCATTGAAATTCAGTCGACTCTCTCTCTCTAGCACCGATCGAAAATTGTAAAGGGGAGCCGAATTGGCTTACCTTTCGGTCCTAATTCGGCCGTGGAAAGGCTGAGGAAGTGTTGGGAGGGCTTGGTTTGGCCTGAGGAGGGCTTGAAATGGTCGATTTCAGCTTGGCCAAAATAGGGCAGCTTCGGTCCGCCGGAGTTGCTTCACTATTCCATCATGTCGGCGCTTCTCCAACGATTCTCGGATTGACTGGAGTTTGCTATTAAATAGCTATCTTCTCCCCGGTTCTAAAGAGCCCGACCTTTGTTCAAGTCGGAGCTCTGGTTCGAGCTTTACTAGGAAATGGAGCAGTAGTGAGAGAGAGAGATGTGTTCAGGTGTGAGGAGAATGAAATGGGGATTACCTCTTTATATAGGCGTAAAACCCATGTATTAAATGGGCAAGATTTATTTCTAGTATTAATATTACCATAAATTATTAGTATTAATTCCAATAATTTAATTTCAGTATTAATTCCAATAAATTAAATTTCGGTATTAATTCCAATAATTTAATTTTTGTATTAAATTATTGGTATTAATTACAATAATTAAATATATATTAATTTATGGTTATTTATGATAAGGCGTACATATAAATTTTTAACCAAAATTTTAGGTTACAAAAAAATTAATACTTTACAGGAGGTCACCCATCCTCACACTACTCTTAAGTAAGCACACTTAACTTTAAAGTTCTTATGGAATCTAGTTCACTTAAACCACTTTGGTTTTTGTTTTCTAATTTGTCTTAAGTTTCTTTTCCAAGGTTTAATTAACCCTTTGGATCACCCGAAAGTTGTAAATTTTCATATTGCTTATTCCCAAATGTAAACCGGCTTGGTTTTCTTATTCGGTTTGACTGGTTCTTTTCCCGGTTTTCCTTAACTCAAATGTGCGGGGTTTACATACATGCTCAACCTCCTTATCATTCATTATATGGTTCTTTCTCCCTTTCTTCGCACCCTCATCTATGTTAGGGCATCTGTTTGCTTTGGATCCTTTTCTATCCATAACTTTTATTTTATCCCTTATTCCTTAGATGGAATACTTCCGATTATTGGTTTTATTTCGTGCATTCCACCCTATGCTCGGTCGTCCACTCTTTAAGCTTCATATGCGCGTGTGGACTATGACCCGTCTTACCAATTGCGGTTATTCCTCCTTAGCCACATCTTATTTGGAGAACTTACTTTCCCAATGTTTCTCGAACATTCTTTACTTTATTACCTTAGTATGGGTTGTCCACTCATTCATACTTGTCACTTTGATGCTAACCCGTTAACTTATTTCCATTTAAGGAGGGTTCACATCCTTCTTGTTTCAAAATCTCTTGTTCATCCTTCGTGAAGCTCACTTAACTGTCTCAAGACTTTAAACTAGAAATCTGATTTTGGTCATTAATTTCTTTAAGGATTTTCCTTCATTCTTCTTTTTTCAATGTTTTGGCCTTTTCACTTCTCCCTTCTTTGTTGTGGTTTAAATCCAGAATTCTCTCGAAGACCAATTCTTCAACTGTCTCCTTCTCTCTTTTTTTTTATCCAATCATCTGGGCAGTTGTATCACTCGTCCTTCAGGCCCATCCTTTGTCCTTCATAGAGTGTAGTCTTTACTACATCTTAGCCTTTCTTAGGGTTTTGTTTATTCTCTTTGGTCGTCCTGTTGTTACTCGTTTCTTCTTTCTACTCTGTTCTCCTGAAATTATTGTTTAGTTCTCCTACTCTCTCCAAGTAGGTCACACTGGGCCATCACGATACTTCCTTCCTTTGAAACATTTCCCAATTAAGGGTTGGTTCCTTGCACTCCACATTATTTCCATCCGCCCATCAAAATTCCTTCAAGGGTAGTTAGTCATATGCATCCCTCTAAAGTTTACTTTCATAGTGTATTTCTTTATGGAGCGTTCAAATCTTCCTTGTTTCAAGATTTCTTGATAATTATGTGAGAGGCTTGCCTATTTTATTTTCTTGGTTAATTTGGTCTTTGGTCCTGTTAAGGATTTCTTTCATCCTTCTTTTCCTGAGTATTCGGCCTTTTCGCCCCTCTCTTCTTTGTTGGAACTCAAATTATGGTTTTCCCGTGTATTAGTTTGTTAACTGTCTCGCCTCCACCATTCCTTTGGTCTAAGTTTCTTAGGGCAGTTATTTCTCGAGTACTCTTGTCCTTAACGTCCATCTCACTGACCTTTTTATGGTGTAGCCCCTTCTACTTCTTGGTCTTCCTTAGGGTGTCATTTGTTCCCTCTAACTATCTTGTTATAACGACTTGCTTTCTCTTGTCCTGTTGGTCCGAACTTCCTATTCGACATAGTTGCTTTTTCCAAGGTGATTTATTCCTGTAATCCCTATACGTCTCGTTTGTCATCAAATGTTCGTCTTGTCTTCCCTTGTGGATGCACTCCTTTCTTTGCTCCTAAATTGTTTGGATTTTCTTCTTAAAGGAGAAATTCTCTTCAGCTATCCTTTGTTCTATTTGTGGTTTTATTGAGGTCCTACCTTTACCCCTTTTTCCTTCTTACCACTTTGCTAAGATTTTGAAGAGTTTCCTTTTATCTGTGGTTGCAAATGGAGTCACGTTTCTTGGGATGGTATCCTTTCGGATTTCTTATAGTTGTGTGGTGTTTATTCTTGGAAAATATTGTCCTGACTCCTGGTGATGTGGGATAGTTTTTCATTTCGTGTCCTATTCCACTCTAAGTTAACTTGATTCCTATCCTTTGTAGGGTTGGGCACTTCTCCACGCAGTGTCCCTATCATTTATTCTTGTAATTACATGAAAATAAGTGGTTGCTCCTGACGTTTTCTTGTAAATTGTTAGTTTTGGTGCTCTTTCGTCCTTAAGTCTGGATACCGTGAGAGTTTTTTTTTCTTTTTGAAATTTTCCTTGAATATTACATCATTTGAGAGATAGGGTTTTTAGGAATTTGAAGTACTTTATTAATACAGTAGTACAGTATGTTGGGGATTTTAATTTTAGTCACATCTACAATGGTTAATATTTTATATTAAATTACTATGTTCTTTAAATAAAATAATTAAATATTTAAATCGAACATGTTCAATTGATCTACAAGAATTGGTCATACGGGTCCATCAAAATAAAGTTATTTTATACACAAATACATACAATAGCAGTCGCTCTTGTGGTGAACCTTCAATTCAAACTGGCAGCACTTCCCACAAACACAAACTACCAAGCACCTTGCTACCAACTATGATACTCAAGAAAGGGCATTCACCTTCAACGGTTTCCATGGCTTCCATCAACTTGCATCAATTCTATGTACAGAGATCATTAAGAAAGAAGAAAAAGGCTGAAATGAATTAAGATACCTATTCACAAAGAGTACTATATCCAATCTGGCCTTCCCTGTTGTCATCCAGATACATAATAATCCATCTTTTCCACTGGAAGATTCAGAACAGATTTTTCCACCTGCAGCCCGAAAAAACAAGGGATAAGAAGACATGTCTTTCAAAGCTATCACTAAGCATCATGCTCATCCAACTACATTTTGGTTATATATATGATTTTAGAGGACTGTTTAGGTTTGACACTTGAGAGCTCTACAATCTCAACTGGCATTATACATATTACTTCATTGTATCCTATGTCTATAATTATTTAGGTTCGGGATTCAGGTCAAAGATGCAAAGCTGGATGTTGGCTTGTTTAATTTTGTTGGTTCATGAAGTTGTTAAGAGGACTATACATCTCATGAATTGATATATTTGATAAATCATAGATTATATGTTATTACAATAAGCATCTTGTTGATTGGAAATCAGACCAGAAAGTAACAGGATTTATCAGGCATTTAGAAGTTGTTGCAGCCGAGTACTGACCTCTTCAAAGGGAACGAAGACAAAAGGTTTCATCCCTCTCTTGTGTGAGACAGCAGGTACATCAGGATTGTGTGTTTCATCATCCTCCCATCCTTCAACTACACCAAGTATGTCTTCTTCGGGACCTCCAACCTCTGTATCATTCACACCACTTGTAACAAGTGACAGCAAATCCATTCGATTGTTCGCTCCTGCTGTTGTTCCTCTCAGCCTATGTAAGATAAGACATTTGGGACAACAGACTCCATTAACATTGTTTCCTGTAATTGGAACTTTCTACTACTAACTTTAGACGAAGCAGAAAGGGCATCTACATAGAAAACCAAGTAGTGATCTCTTCAGCCACAACAAATCAAAATATCTGCCCCAACCATCATGAAGATAAATTTAGAAGCTCTCACAGTACTATATAAAAGCAAAAAAAAACCTCAATCGAATCCTTAGAACTGTTGGACGCAAGCCTGGATACAAGACTGCTGCTTCAACCTGCAGATTGTGCGAGTTCATATAAATTTCCATTGAAGAACATGGATTGTTTTGACAACTTCATGGATTAAGAATTGTGAATGACAGGAAGAAAAAGGAAGACCTCAACTGCATCCCTATGCACAGATGGTTTTAAAAGCTGTCAAATTCTACAGATCTTTACGGTTCAAAACAATAATGGAACTCAGCCATAGCGGCAAGAATACATTCTAACTATTGCCTCAACACATTGGATCCAAGTAGGAAGCGAACCTTGTCATCCGACAGCGTATAATGGCCTTTGAAAACACAATCAGCTTTGGATGCACGGAAGTTCATGCACTTCGCTACCTCCTTGATCTTCTGAGAAGAGTTCTGAAAATGTTGATGGCATATATGAATTAGATACTGCATAGAAGTATAACGTTCAACTCGCATAGATAACTGATGGAAACACATTAATTGTTTACACGGAAAAGTTAATTAGATCATAATAACCTTGTAAAGAAACCTTCCAGATGGAAAAAATTTCAAGTATCGGAAGTAGCAGACCTGCAGATAAAGAAAGGTGATTCATGACACCTAGCAACTAAAATTCCATTTTGTGACGAAGCCAGGCCATGATTAAACAATCAAGAAGATAATGCTGCACAAAGTTTTCTTGAGTCTTAAGAAGGAACTTAAGATCATACCAGATGGACTGGATTGGTAACCTTCCATTCAGCAACTCCAGCACGAATATAAGTATTTCTACTAACATAGAATCCTATAATGAAAAGTTAGCAAGGTATAATTAGAATCAAATCTACATAGAACACAAGATAAATGAAGCTGCCAGAAACAAGAGTTCCATCCAATTCCACCCAAAGAACAAAAACATACAATTTCAGAAAGCAGGAGCAACCTCCTTCATGGAAATGATGAATGAAGATGCTTGACTAATTATGTATAGCCAAACAAAAAAATGATCGGAGAGGCATTACTGGCCTATATAAAGCAAGAGTGCACTGATTACCATCAGTTCGGACACGCGGTCTTAAAAGCCACATCTTTCTCCAAGAACCATCATAGTTTGACTGCAGAATCTTGTAGTTCTCCACCATTCCAGAAACCTTAAGATTAGAACACAAGATTACTATAAAAGACTAAATAACTATTATCCATAGGAAAAGTTGACAGGAACAAATAAAGTCACCTGCCAAGCCTTCAGGCAAATGTTGCGCCAGAAAACAGGATTACGAATGGTATACCTCCATTTCCGACATACACAAGAAGCCCTTCCAAGGTCATAGGGAGTCATTCGTGCAAAGACCTATATATTAAAATTGCATTTGCAATTTCATTGATTCTGAGACAAAATACAACATCAAGACAAGAAATCCCAAATAGATTCCTATGCCAAAAACACAAATACCTCATATAGCAACTCATCAGGAAGAGTACGATGGATGAGTGCATGATCAACGTGTGGTCTGCTACTGGCACTCCCAAATGGTGCAACAGGCCTCACATTAATCCCATAAAGATCTGACATACGAAGCGCAAACTGGATAAGCAGTCCCTTTTTAGAGGCCAAAGGCTAAACATTCATTCAAAAATTAAATAAAACACCTAGAAGCAAAACCGGTATACCAAATTAGAAATTGGGGCTAAGGAATGTACCAAGCCAAGGCCTGTGTGTAACCAAGAACCGCATTGTCTTCATCCTCAAAGCCGACTCAAGGTCAGATGGAACTGACATGGCAAAATCTGTGGAAAGAATAGACTCCAATGAGATCAGTAGTGCAATTCCGTGAGATAGAAAGGATACTGTCAAATGAGATATATGAATGTAGCTATAAAACTACACGGGATTATTGCCTCCTCAACACATTCTAATTAAACCACTATCAAATTGATGCAAACTTTCACATTGTTCAATTTTCTCAGAAGCATCTACGCCAAAATGAATCAGACAACCGAATTCCCGTTACAGAAGATCAATTTCAACGATACACTAATCGTAGCCCATTTCAGCAATTAGACAGAGCAAAATGAACATTGGAGGCCTGAGTTCAATCCCCAACGAGAAACCTCTCAGGATCACATCTGCCACGTAAACCCCTCAATCATCAACGCGGTTTCATCTCGGGGGAGCTCTCGAGTGACGAATCCCAATCCGTTGCAATCGTCAACGAGGAAAAAATGTCAAGAATCAGCTTACCAGAAGCCATGATGATCGAAAGGGGAGGAAGGTTTACAAAACTAGTAGCGGGAATGGGAAACCGTCTCGGATTCAGGGCAATTCTTCGGAGAGGAGAGAAAGCGAGGCCGTGAACGAGCAGCAGCAACGTAAGCAGAGAGGGAAGGATAAATTCGTAAATTCACTGTTCCTCTTTTCCCCACACATTTGCCACGATTAATGACCGCCATTCATTCAGCTGCCGCCGGGGCCCTCCACTGAACGAGGACGTGAAGGCGGTGGGCAGGTAAAGAACAGGCCATGGCTTTACCACTCTCCAACTCCTCCAAGCCCAAATCGTATTCTAGTGAACCCCCTGCCCACCACCCTCCCAGAAAGGAAAGATCTTTTCACCAGTGAGAAAAATGCTGATGACGAATGTTGGGCCCTGTGGTGACTGCTCATAAGGCTCAGTATGGGCTGACGCCGCAGCAATCGAAGAACCCAAGATAATCTCATCTGATCGCTCCTTGCTGAACTCTCAATCTATGGACCCATGGCCACTGATCAGCGTTATCTAATTTAATTCACCATTTTAATAATAAAAAAATAAATATATTTTGAGAATTTTTAATTCCTTTTAATATTAAAGAGAATAACACGCCGTAGAAGTTGGCGGATGTATGAAATTGTTGTATTAAATTTGTCTAAAATTAGGAATTTGGATCATTATTACAGGTAAATTTGTCAATTAGAACCTGTGATAACTTATTACAATTCGACTTCAAATTAAAATTTTTCGAATTTAATTCAAATCTATAAAATATATCTAAAAATCGGGTCCAATAGAGGTTGGGTACGGGTGAACTCGAGTATAGTACTGATACCTAATCCTATAATTGATCATATAGTCGAATTTTAGGTTCGAGTTCATTTTATTGACCCTACCATACCGTTTGTGTGAGATCAGGTTAGTTAAAATTCGATTTAACTCGACCGAATAACATCCCTATATAAGTAAGGTGAGATGCATACTCACCCTAAACTTGGGATGGTTCATACATTATAAAATTACACTACACGATAATGTGGCCGAAATTTGTGTTGAGTAATTTAGATATGGATCTATGGTCCGATTCCTCCAAAAATAAAGGGTCTATTGGTCCCATAAAACAAATGGTCCTCTTAAAAATTGATGGGGTAGATTGCGACATATTGACTAACAATATTCAATAGCTCAATAATTTAGAGACAAATTTCTTATATATAATTTAAATTATTTAAAAATATTTTATTAATGGTACATGTATTAATATTAATGGTACATATTATATAATTAGAGACATCAATTATTCATCTAATGCCAACTCATTCAATTCTAATATTAATACATAAATAAATTCAAGTTGAATTTGTAATTTAAATAAATTTGATAAAAAGATATTCTACTCAAAATATAATATCTTTTAAATAGTATAATTTTTTAATATTATAAATTTATAACAATTTTTTATTTTTATAGTTTATATAATATTTTCAATAACTTTTTTTTGTAAAAAATATATTTCTATAATTGTCGCCCGTGTAAAATTAATTTCACATAACATATTGAAAAGATTTAATCTTATATAAAAATAGTATAAGTTTATAAATTTGGTATAAATTGACATTTCACCTGGCCGAAATTCTATGTATACTAATGTAAACATATCACGAGTCGACAGGGATTTCTCACAAATTCGACCACAACCATGAAAACGCAAAAAATGAACAAGGATGGATACTTGGCCATGAACAATTGCAATAATAATGCACGTTTCTGCCGTATGATCAATGCAGTAGTACATGCACATATATGTATGTTATATATATATATATATAGGGTTGCATTTTGCACGTTTGGAGAAATGGATATTTGGAAGGGTATCATTGAATATAAGTATGAATGGCTATATGGCTTCGCACGGTGCAAGTCTCATGTAACACGTGTGTATAATTGAATTGAATTGCGGTCATAAGATCCGTCGACCGACCATACCTTATCAAAATTTACTTGCACCAATATTTTTTAATAATTATTTAGCTTCATAAATAATATTGAATATTTTAAATTATTATAAAAATCTCAAGATTAATTATTTATATTAATATAAATTATTAACTTTAATAAATCTAATTATATAATTGATTTAAAATTAAGAATTAATATTTATTAAAATAAATAAATGTTATAGGTATATAAATATATTTTAAATATATTTTAACCTAATAAATCATCAAATCATAACCATCCCTAAAATATCTTAATAAACGTTAATTATTTCCACCCATTTGAAAATATACTCGTGATTTATTTAATTATGTAAAAAAATACCCAAATTAATATTATTGTTGATTTTTAGTAAGATACTAGTATATATATAATTTTTAATAACCGAATTAAAATTACAAATAAAAAATGTGTGGATAATAATAATTAAAATTAAACATTAATTAAAATAAAAATTATTAGTATATAAGATTAAAATATTTTAACAATTTATTATTTATTATTTTAATGGTATATATCTCTAATATTATTGTACTCATAATATTTTTTATATAATTAATACACAATTTATTTTAAATATTTATCTATTATATTTTTACAAAAATAAATAAAAATTCAAATACTCAAGTATTTTTTTTGCTGGAAAATACTCAAATGTTAGATGGAGCAAATTTTGTCAATGCCAAGTATTTGATGTATTCTACGTTTTTCTTTATATGACTGTGACTGCATGAAACTGGCGCCGCAGTGCAGTGCGGCTGATCCGTGACGGGGGTGGATCTTCCCATGGTGCTCATGGGAAAAAGAAGATGTGGCATTGGCCTAACAAAGCAGATGGAGGCCATCAACGCCAAAGAATCGTGACCCACATCCATTACCTAGATTTTCTTTTTCGGCGGAAGACATCCACTACCATGCTATAGAGAAGTCGCAATTCATCTTTATTTTTTTAATTTAATTACTAATATCTAGAAATAAATAATACATAATATGAATTATTTTCATTCATTCATATGAACTCTAATTTTAAAAAATTAGAACCTTTAGTATGTTATAAATATTTAATATTATATACTAATAATATTTTTGTATTTTATTTAATACAAAAATATTAACTCTTATAGAGTAGTATAACGTGTAAAGTTGATATATTTGTTTCATATTTTTTATTATATTGAAAAAATTACTAATTAAGTTTTCAAGGACGGATCGATATTTTTATATTTGAACAAATTACTCATTAAGTTTTTGATTATCAGTTAATATTATAAAATAATAATATTTTTATTTAAATTAATATAATTTCTATTAAAATCATCTTCAACTATAACTAGTATAGTTTCACCTATAGCCATACTTCAATTTGGAGTTATTGATTGAATGTTCAATGGAATGCATTATGAAGATTGGGAAGATTCTTCTTATTTTTCTTCTCCCATCAAGTTGCTTGTTGAGAATTGATATGCCCTATGGTCATTAATTTTGGGATACGAGTATAAATTTTCTTTTTCCTTGGTCTAAAAGTAATTGGTATGTTGATCATTCTATGACTTTGAGTAATGTCACCAACTAAGAGATCCCCGTACCCATATTCTCTCGGAATTGTTTAGTCAATGCTTTAATTTGAGTCAAAGTAAACAACCTATCAACTTTAAACAAGTCTTACACTTTATGTCTTCATCTTTTTTCTTCTTACATAAATATGTGGCAAGAGACTAATATGTTTTTTGGTTCAAGCATATGAAGGCAGGACAAATGGTTAGGACTCTAGTCCTAACCATAATCTATCCCTATAAGCATTTAGTCTCTCTCCCTAGTAAACTCATATTTTTCTCTTTCTTCAAAGACAATAGACATAACATGTAATATTGTTCTTTTCTCTAATTACATTTATGTTGGTTGAAAAATAACTATTATAAATTTAATAAATTAGAGAATAATTTAGGTATATAAAGTTGAAATATTTTATCAAATATTTATAATTTTTAAATTGATATAGGACAAATTCTTTAATTGGAAAATAATACACTCTAATATTATATTTCATCCAATCACACTATTTAACTCAATATCCAAAATAAGGCAAGTGATTCACTTGATTATTTAGGAAAGAATACTCAAATTAATAATCGTTATTTTGTTCTAATCCGATATTGAGTGACAAATAGTTTTTTTTACTATGAATTTAAAATTTTATATCCAAAGCGTCTACATTTTCTAAATTTTAAATAAGAGCTGGTATTAAAAAATAATAATATCAAATTTAATAAAATTAAAAAAAAAACATTTTAGAACTCTAATTGCCTATGGCCATATCCTACTATCTAATATTATATTATCCTACTTTGTAGACGGATTTCTTTGATAGGAAAATATGGCACAAAATAACTCTCAACCCTTTCTTAAGGAGGGTTATCTAGAGAGTTAGCATTGCTTCTGCTGTATTCTTATGCAAAGGTGGTCACAGCTCAGCTTCTCGTGTACTAAAATGGCTTGGTCCTCCTTATGTACTCCTAAATGTGAGGGTGACTTTGGGCCTAAAGGACTTTGATATATGAAATCTTTCTGTCACTTATTTATTTATTTTATTAAATATATAATTATATTCTTAATATATGTAATCACATTCACTTACCGGAATTGTTTAAATTCATTATGATTTTTCTGGAATGTAACGAATGACAAAAATAATATTAAATTTAATATTTTTTATATATAATTCAATTACAAAATTGTTCTCCAATATCGGTAAAAATACAAGTAATTATTATAAAATGATAAGTAATTATATCGAATTCATTTAAATTTTAATATCGTAATTAGTATAATATTTTTAAATTTATAAATACATAATAATTTTTTATTTTATTTAATTTTGAATAATATTCTCAATACAAATAATATAATTTAAATATAAACTAGTTAAAATATTATAATTTCAATTAATTTTTATATATAATATTTATGGTAATTTTAGTATGGGCAGTAGTATTATGAGTTGATAATATATTGTTCTCATATTCACTTAAAAAATATAACTGATTATTAGTATAAAATTTTAAATATTATAAATATTATGATTTTTTATTTTATTTAATTTGAGTAATATTTTCGACAAAAATGATATAAGATAAACATTTCATTTCTAAGTGATTATAATATAATATGATTATTGTATTTGAAAATATAAAAGTGAGATAATTTTTACTAGAACAACTCTTATGAACATTTCCATTCACCAAAGAATCATTGGCTTATATAAGACAAAATGTTTCACCCGACAACTTGTACATCCCAGGAGTTGGCGTTTTGCACATATTGCACCTTTTATTCACTTTGGATCAATAAATGAATGAATATAATGCCAATGTCAGAAAATAGAAATGTCGCATAATGTTAGCCGTGCATTTGGAATTAATGCCTACGGTTCATATGCACCATTTATTAAGAGATACGATAAAAACAAAGGTAAGGAAAAAAAAAAAAAGAGTTACCTATGAGGAGATATTTTTGGCACCCATGATCAGGACATTGTACCTCATATTCTTTGGCACATGAACAGGTGAAATGTGAGGGTCTCTTTCTAAATAATTTTTGGTAATTTCAAACTTTTGTTGGATTTTTTTGTTATATATCAATATTATGTAAGTTAAATAATGTTATATATTTTTAAATAAATATTTATCTAATTTATTATCAACTCATAATATTATATATTAAAAATATCTCTTCATATCTATTAATTTGTTTGAGTATAAGGAAAATTGTTCAATTTAATTTCTATGAAAATCCGTTTTTAAAATTGTTAAATATAGGTTTAAAATTACACCTTTAACAATATTTAACTCATATTAAAATTATACAAGAGTTAAATATTTTTTATATATTTAAAAGTTGAAATAATTGTAACTTATAAATTTTTAAAAGGATGTTACTCTATTTTTTATAATAAAAATTACTTTCCAATTAATTGAAAGTACGAGTGGGAGAGTTTTCTCACTAAAATTGTTTTTTATTACCAAATATTTATAAAAGTTAATAAAATTGTATCCAAATTAAAAAAAGAAGAAGCTTTTTTATACTATAAATTTGATTAAATAAACTAACTTTCTATCAAAATTAACTTTTATTAGGTTTATTTCATTAAATATTATTACTAAAAACATTTTCTTAAAAATATTAATATTAAACATATCACTTTTGGAAAATGTGACTAATTGATATAAAATATAATTTAGTATATCCTTAAAACCCTAATCAAAATTCAATATAACACAAAATTAATGGAAAATATTGTAGTAGGAATCAATGTAAAAAAGACTAGGAGACTATTATCTATCTTATACTAGGAAAACTAAATAATATATTTATTCAGCCAAAACTAGGATAAAAGAGAGTATATAAAGAAATTATTCATATATATATATATATATATATATATATATATAATATAAGCGTCAACACTCTTAGATTCTAAATTTGGAGACAATGAGAACAAGCGGGAGATAATGCATTGGCAGCATATCAAAGTTTCAACAACACATCAACTCCAATGTCATCATTAGTAGATATTTTTGTGGTTTGTTCATTTAACTCTATATAAAATGCATCTAAACTCAAACTCTATAATTGAGCAATTAGGATTATTTTACAAGGATTCGTTCAATGGGTATAATCATGGAGATGCCCACAAAACAACAACAATGTGTTCACATCTAGTTATGAACAACCACCAAGAAGTGACATGCATAACACGATTATTATTAAGTTATACAATTGGATATGGATGGCAGACCTCTCAAAATTAGGTTAAGATATATCAAAATTATCTTTCTCCATTGGTTTGACTTTTATGGGATAACTAAATTTTTATTTGATCCAAAACACTTTATTTTATTGATTAAAATAGTAAATACAATAGTTCATAGTTTTATAATTCACCCTTTTTTTATATTTGATGGTGTTATATATAAATTAAATAGTTTGACTAATAAAATAATTATCTGACAATCAATATACACGTGTTTAATCAACATATGTACAAAAATTACTGATTGAGAATAATATTATTTATTAACTAAAATAAATAAATATAATAAATTTATAAGTTTGAAAAAAAATTAATTACATATAATTAATATATTTTAAGTAAATATAGTATAAGATTCATTTACTCTAATTATAAAGTAAAAATACTACATTAGAATAATTTATTTTTCACTCTCTCGTTATTATAAGAATTATATTCAGTTTGTTTAATAGTAGTTTAAAATTACAAATAAAAATAATAGTGGTTGTAGATTTATAAAAATTTATTATTTTTAATTTAGTGTAAATTTAAATTTTTATTTTTTATGATAATTTAAAGTAGTATTAACTAAACTTACATTAACAGTTGTTTTACCTTTATTGATAATATAGGGAATTCTTGTTGGTGTTATAGAATTTTGTAAGTACTTTCAAAGTAAGACATAAATATTGTAATCAATCCATTCACTAGTATAATTTTCAAATTATTAAAATTTCCATGGATGTGGCTCATGTTTAATTCATATTAAACTTAGTGTCCAAAATTCCATAATGTTTAAAATCTATATTTATTTTTGAAAATTTTTAGTTCTCATTAATGTTTATAGTAAATTTACAAAAAAAATCATGTATTAAAAATATGTACTTCTAAATTTAATATGGTCAATGTCATTATATTCATTACCTTATAAGCCTTATAAGGTACAATTAATAAGAATAATAATATCATATATCTTTAGAATTTTTTCCATAGTCCTATATATTTTTAAAAATATATATAATTATACTATTGTATATTTAAAATGTCCTTTTAAATCTTATATATTTTTATAAAAAATTACTTAAAAATATTTTGTAGCTTTAATTCTTAAAGATTTATTGAGACATTTTCAAAATATTAATAATTAAATAAATCACTTTTAAATTTATAATTATAGATAATTTTTTTGAAAAAATAATAAATACTTTAAATTTAAAAAATCTATTAAAATTTTAAAATAACTTAAATTTTAGTTTAAACTAATGTATATTTATTTTCTCAAATTTTATTAGATATTGTTTTCTCTTATCAAAAGGGGTACCACATGTCCCTTGCTAAAAACAAAAAAAAAGGGTAAACGTCATTCATTCATCTAAAAGGCCCACACAAGTCGCTCTCAATAATTATTGAAAACCTCTTTCACATGACACTATAAACTTATTTTTCAAATAATCAATACTATATACGAGTTTGAAGAGAAGTAGAATTGTCTATCTTTCCTCTTTTCACATCCACTTCACCCTTGTTGGTTATATGGAACACATCCAGCTTGCAATACACATTGAGAATTTATATTTGGTGAGTAATAAAACACATGGAATTGTTCAAAAATAAATATTAAATTTGTATAATCAATTTATGTGCACATGAACATGTTGGTTCTCACTTCCCATCAATGTCTATCTTCATATTTGACTACTTATATATATTAAATTGATATAACTCTTAACTACTATATGTATAATTGGGGGAGGCAAATTTTATTTTTTATACAAGAAATTCAACTAGTGCAAATTATGATTATAAACCTTGCTTGAATGTACTTATGATAATTGTAAGAAAAAATTGAAAAATTAAAAACAAATATATTGGTTGAAATAATTTAACACTTGTTAACATAAAGTTTAATATAGGATTTAAATTATAAAAATATTTATACTTAAATATTATCATGAAAATAATTCATTATGGCCATACACCAATAATGAGCATACTCAAAATAGGTAATTATGCTAAAATTTATTGTAAAATATTTGAAAATCATAATTAAAATAAAAAATATTTAATTAAATAATGTTTAATTATATTATTAAATTTATTTAAATTATCTTTTTATATAATTAAAATATGACCATCTCTCACACCACACAAGTAAAGAAAGAACAAGCCTTACAACATGTATCTTGTTGTTATTAATATGTCACCTCAAAAATGTGATATGTATATAGCACAATAAGTTCTTAATATAATCCCTCTTATATACCAATATATTGGAGTCCCATTTTAATAGAAGGTAGAAATAGTTATTGTCTATTTTAATATTACATTTGATTTTTTTTAAAATTTTTTTTCTATTATCTATTTTTTAGTTAATTTATAATTTTAAATTATTATATTAAATTATTATTAAATTTAATTTTCATACATAAATTATTATACCATATACATACATAGGTTCCATATGAGCATGTCATCTCACATATTATGTAATCATAATATAAAAAGTGGTTTATTATTATAATTTATTTATTTTTATATAATTAATATTATTTAAAATATAATTAATAATGATTAATCTCAACAAATACAATTTAATAAAACTTAATATTTACAAATATTAATTTAATTTAGTAAAACTTAATATTTTACAAATATTAAAATTTTATATGACGAATTAGATATTTTGAAACATTATATACTTAATTGTAATATCCTTTAAATAGTAAAATATCATCACCTAAATAGTTTTTAATATAGGGTTTTTGCTTATTTTCAAGAAAGGGTTAACATATCTCAAAATTATTTTTCTCTTGTTTAAACTTTTTGTGGGACATAGAAACTTTTTTTACCCAAAAAATCATTGTTTTATTGATTAAAACTAATAAATAAAATAGTTTATAATTACATAATCCTCCCATACATATTTTATCACATCTATATAAATAAATTGATTAATAAAATAATTATTTAAATAATAATAATTATATATGTCTACAATTGCACAAATATTACATATAATTAAACTTAAAAAATTTCATTTATCTTTATCAATATACAAATTTCTTGCATTAATCCTGGGACAACTATATTGAACCCTAGAATTGTTTAATTACTTTGAAATTCAGTAATAAATTTTAAAATCAATACATTTATTAGTATAATTTTCAAAATAGTAAAATTTGAATAAAGATAAATCATGTTTGATCAATATTAGATTTGAGTGTCCAACTTTTCATAATGTTCAAATATTTATTTTTTTAATTTTCATTTCTTATTAATATTTATTGTAAATTTACAAAAATATTAAATATTAAGAATATATATAATACCTATTTCTAAATTTAGCATTTACATTATTTATCAATACCATTATATTCATTGACTTATAAGGCACCATTATTAGGAATAAAGATACGGTTCATAAATATTTAACATTTTAGTCATATATATTTAAAAATAATAATTTATATATTTAAAATATACTTTAATATCTTATATATATTATAAAATATTATTTTCTTTCCTAAAAATCAATATAAATGAGGTTGAAAATATTATTTTTAAAAATTAAATTAAATAATATTTTGATATAAGTTCTTTAAGATTTAAATAGTTATTTTTCAAAATAATAAGAATTGTATAAATTAAAAATTAAATTTATAATGATAAAAAATTTAAACTTATTTTTAATAAATAAATATTTATTTTATCAATTTTACATATTTTATTATTGTTAGATATTGTTTTTCATTTTAGTGTGTTTTTTCAAAAAAAAAAAAGTAACTTAGGCCCCTTATAAAAAACAGAAAAGGTAAACGTCAACCATAAGCCCACACAAGTTACTCTCTTAATAATTATTAGAAACCTATTTCCCAATAAACTGATTTGTCTTTCAAATCAAATATTATAATAGTTTGAAAAGAATTAGAATTTATCAATCTTAGATTAAACTATCTTCTTCACATTCATTTAGTCCTTACTTATTGGTGGTTTATGGAGTCTGCAATTTATTAATTGCTAATTTAGAGTAAATTTATGTTCAAAATTTATATTTGATGAGTAATTGAAGATAAGATTGTTTAAAAATTTTATTTTAATCTTAATACTAACAGAGCAATCAAATTGTCCTTGTATACATTTTTCAGAAATAGCAAAGTTTCATATATGATTAAAATAATTTGTTACATGAATGCACAAAATAATGAGTATACCCAAAATGGATATGTGAAAATATTTATAAAATATTTGGTACTCATAAATAAAATTAAAACATGTTAATTAAATAATTAAAATTTATATTTTTTAATTTTATACATTAACATGCACAAAATATAAGATAGTAAAAAAAATGAGTTTTACAACTTTTATATTATTTTAAAGTTTTAATAAAATATTTGATATACAATTATTATACAATATATTTATAATTTTAAATTAATATATCAAATTATCATTAAAACTAATTTCATGCAGGCCTTTTATTTTGGTATATAAATATGTCGGTGCCATAAAGGTATGTCATGTCACATATTATGTAATGGTCTTGTGAAAGAATCATTTAATACTAAAGTTTAATACTTTTTTATTTAATTAGTTATAATAATAATCTCACTAAAATTATGATTAATGACAAAATAAAAGTCTTATAATATAAATATTTTCCATTTACATGTGAGTTAATACAATTTGACAAAACCTAATATTTTAATTATATTAAACGTTTATATGGTAAATATATTGTGATAGTAATTTTCATACAAAAATATTTGTCATGTACAATTATAATCATATTATTATTCTTGTTATAAATTAGAGCGGGTATGACTTTTAAAGACATGATACGTTATTAATTTGATTATTTTAGATAATAAAAATAATTTTGATACAAAATACATTATTGTAGTAATTTTAAAAATTTTTAATTACATTTTTATTTTAGAAAATATAATAAATTTAAATATATTAATTAATTTTTTTAAAATAATATCTAATATTTAATAAATATAATATTTTTAAAATTATTCGTTTAATGAATATTAAAAGATATCGGCTTGAAGTAATTAATTCATCACTATTTCACATAGTGGAGGAAGGAATGGGCAACATCACCCATTTGTTGTAGGGTCCTCCCCAAGGACATCATTTTATTATTTATTATTTTTATTTGAAATAAATTTAATATTATAATAACATGTTAAATTTTGATTCATCCACAACTATCCTAATTACAATCATTTGTATCAAACCATAATATCATTAAAAAAGTTATAGATTAATTTACTAATTTTAAAGGATAAAATATATAATTATCAATCTTTTGTTGTAAATGTTTTGAAGATATTTCATTCTCAATATTCTTATAATGGCCCATATTTAATATTTTTTATTAATTAAAAATTAATACCCTATTATTTTAGAATTAAATAATTTAGTAAATCAATTAACAGGTTTATCTAAATATCATTAATTTTAATTGTACTTGCATAAGCATTATTCTAAAATTGTGTAATCAATCAAAATTTTATGGGTTAATTGAGTTAAGTAAAAATTTAACATATAAATTAGGTTATTACCCAAATTTGATGTTATTAGTTAAATTTTTAGCCAAATTAAGATTAAATATATATATATATATATATATATATATATATTTCACCTTATTAATACCTAATAGAAACTTTTATAGATTATATATATATAATTTAGTTAATACACTTAAAAGTTATTATTTGTAGGTGTGATAAATATAATTTATATAATATATAATTATTATTTTTGTACTTACTTACAAAATAAATACAATTATCAAGTCCAATTTTAACCTAACAAATAATAATTATTTACTATTTTAATATAATTTTTCCCATCTAGAAGACACGAATACTAATTAGATATTTCACTATTTGAATTTTCGAACTATTATTAGGGAATTTGTGAATACATTCATTCTAATACTATATTTAAAAAATATAAAAATAGTGTAAATAATATAGAATTATATTCATTTAAAATGAATAATATAAAATTTTAAATTATATAAATTTATAATATTTACCTATTTTATTTAATATAAAAATATTATATTTAAATTATATATATATATATAAAAGAAAATGGAATAAATGAGTGGAGTAGCTACACCCTACCAACCAACCCTAGTATTGGCTCCTAGATGCCTCTTTTTAGACTTGCCTAAATGACCTCACTTCCTTCATTAGCCCGTGAAGAATATAGTACCATAGAGTGGACCATGATTTCAAGGAGGAAGACATTCTATTTTATGTCGGTCCCCATCATTCTTATTCCCTAGTACTCTTCTCCCAATTTATGAAGTACTCCCTCCATCATAGAATGATTAAAATTGGAAAAAAGTTTCCATTGGAATTCGAATTTCGACCCACTATCATAAAAAAATATATAGCTGAATTTTTTGGCCATTTGATATATCTATATATAAATTTGTGTTTGCATATTATATTTATATCGTGTAGTTATAGAGTAATTCACATATTTTCAAATTTGAATTAATGTTTAATGAAATATAAAGTGATATCAATTGGTAAGATGTATATTAAATTCAATGCTTGTTGAAATTAAAAAAATTATATATGTCCTCTCTCCATACATACATATATATATATATAATTGTTATGCCTATATTCTAAATATAAACAAGTTGGTATAAAAGCATCTTCTTTTGGAGCCAAATCTTCCTTTGGTGAAGGTTGGACCACACAAAGCTTGGCTAGTAATTGGCTAGCAAGAGAGTGGAAATGGGTGGTCATGTCCTAATGACACTAACAAGCCTTAATTACTATATACACAATTTGTCACGTGAGCAAAATCCCATAGTTTTTGATCCCATAGTTTTTGGTGATCCAACTCTCTAATTAAACGTGGGCTAAACTTGCAATAATAATCTAGTAAGTTCTGCTTCCTAAATAGAATTTTTGGTGTTAATTTTAGGAGCTGAAATTTAGAATATTATTTTTAAATGTATTTGATATAGTTTATATTATTAAATTTTAATTTATATGTAAAATTATCGTAAAAGTATAATAATTTAATTTATTTTCATTTTTATCTAAAAATATATGAATTTTTATAAATAATGAAATAAAAACAATAATTTTATATTTATTTTTTTGCACATAATTTATATTTATTATTTGAATTTAATAAATTTTAATAGTTAAAAAATTAAATAAATGCATTAATACAAAATAAGATTGGGGAAGATTATTATTTTGAAAAAAATTTAAATTCGATAAATTTTGATATGATATGATATTATTTCCATAAAATTTTAAATTTAATAATTTTGTATAAGTTATAATATGGAAAAAATATTTTAAAAAAATAATGTAGAGTTGGGTTCTCTTCAATATGATCTCTCATCACTTATATTCATTTTTATCATGTATAAGTCAACTTATACATTATATTCAGTGTAACATTTTATAACTCACTCACTTAACTTGGTATTAAGATTTATTGGCATGTCTATAATTTGTTATCTATGCACCATTCTCACAATTTAGCATTAGACTACTTCATATATACAAAAAGTAATATAAATTCGAATGAAATTAATTCATTAATGTATATCATTTTGCCACAAGAATCTCCTATAAAAGATGAAACTTCCCACGTGAGAATCTTTAGTGAATTTAGCTAGATAGTGCCAGTGGCAAGTTGAGGTAGAAGTTGCAGAATGGAATGAGCATGTAAGATGCTTGTGTTGCCATTATTTTATTGGATTTTGTTCCTTAGAATAGGCCGAATATTTATGAGTGAACATATTCTTATTAGATTGTGCAAAAAAACATATTATATATATTTAAAAAATGACTATATATTTTTAAAATAGTTTTTTAAATATTATATATTTTAATAACTTCTGTGCACTTCTGTAAAGTGAGAATAGTTCAATGAAATATAGGCTTGAAATAGTAACCTTGCTTAAAAATGGAAGACATGAGGAGCTTTCTTGACTTATATTGATTCCCCTTAAGATTCACCTATCAAATTTGTTTTTGTGAATTTTTACTTTTTATTAATAAATATGATATTTTTCTATATTAGGGCAGCTTTTATTTCTATATTAAAAATTTATTTTATATTTCACTAATTTAATTATAAAAAATAAAATATTAGAAGTAGACTTCAGGTTAAAATACAATAATTTATATCCAAACAATATGATAAAAAATACCTAACATGCGGCAATTATACCGTGCATACTTTTAAATAGATATTATATTCATTCTTTATCGGTAAAAAATACTTTTTTATAATTATTTTATTTATTTATAAAAATAATAAATAATATTTTATTTTTCATCTTACACTAACAAAATAAACATAAAATTTATTAAATATAAATAATTAAAATTTTTAGGTCAATAAACAAATAAAAAACACTCTCATTTAATATATATTACTTAAATAATATATATTTGTCAAATATAAATATAAATAATATAGAATTTAATAAAAAAATAATAAATTTTGGACAACACTAAATTTGATATAATCAAATATTTAGGTCAATGCAATTAATATTTATTTTAAATGGAAGGCATATTAAATGTTTTATTGATAGATATTACTCATAAAACTATTATTGAATAAAATCTAATAAGAAATTAATATGTAATTTTTAAGATTGTCTAAATATTTTTTTTATATACTATTATGTAATTTTAAAATACATATTTCCTTATCTACTATTTTCTTTTATTACATCACATAATAGAATAATACATACAAATTGTTTGATGGTAGTGGATACTAGTAAGAGATATGTGTGGATCCAATAAGTGGATACTTTCTCCTATTAGTGATATGACACACAACATCATAACTAGTATACTTTCTAACCCTAGTTGTAGTTGTGTGACGCATTGCACTATTAGTGATATGATCACCACATCACAGCCCCAAACTAGGGTAAAAATGATGTGTGTTGTAAGAAGAAAACTTGAAGCCCCAAACTATGTGCTCACTTTATTTTATTAGAGACTATTTAAAAAAAATAAGTTTTTTAAATAATCATTTAATAATTTATTAGAGTTAAAATTTTATAAAAAATATATGCAAATATCCTAAATTTATTGAAGTTTATTGTCTATTTTTTTTATATTTTACCCTTTATTTTCGTATTCTTTAATTTTTGTTTTTTCTTCCCTTTTATTTTCTATTTAATAATCCATTCATTGATTGCATTAATTTATTTTAAATTAAACTATATTAACTTCTAATAGTAAATATAAATTTATTATTTTATTTGATAACTAACCAAAAATATATTTAAAAAAGATGCAAATAAATTAAAATACTATTTGTATTATAATTTTACAAATAAATTTAATAATTATAATATACATTCTATGGAATACTTTTAAAAATAAGATTTTAAATTTCACCCCATAAAATTAACTTCTTCTTCACCTCATTGGAACTCATATATTTTGCCAAGAGAGACTTAGTTTTCAGCCATAAAATTTTATTTTTTAAAAATATATGATTAGAAGTGTCATTTTTTCAATATATAAGAGTAGAAAATTATTTTAAAAAATATATTACTTACATATAAACAAATTGAAAAATATAATTTCAATACTATAATTATTTTCATATCATTTAACTTTTAATTGATTATAAATAGATCAAGCAAAAAAACTACCTCCACTCCCTCTCCAATTGTCAAATTTTTATTTGACATGTGCTAAGACATTAATTTTATATGTTATTTAATTTCACAAATAATAATGATGTCCATGTATTACTAATGGAGTCAATGGATGCTTACATGTATTCCATAAGTTCTTATATGGATTATCACACAAATTTTTTAACTATCAATTTATCTTAGAAAGTGGAAAATGACATCATTGGCCAAGGATTTCTTAATGTTACATAAGTAACAAAAACCATTTTAAATATAATAATTAAGTAACATTAAGTAATAATATATTAACAACCGTGTAATTATCCATATAGATATCTCTATATTTGCTTTAAATAATTTATGAGCATGCATTCTTAGTCATCCCATAATGATCACACTCTTTGTGTTGATGATAAGACAGCTGAAATTAGTCACTTTTCTCCTAGTTGACTTATGTCTTAATCCACCTCAAACAGTAGGTAAGATCTTGTAATCATAATGAATTTATTTACCAAACAATTTTAAATATAGTATTACTATACTTCACTACTAATCAAGATATCATGTTGGTGGTAGTTTGAGCTATTTTATATCTTAATAATTTATTCTTCTTATTATTAATTATATTAAAAATATTATAGACTAATAATGAATTATATACGTAAACACTTAAAAAATGATTTATAACTTGTAAAAGTAAAAATTTTATTATTAATAGTTTATTGGTCAATTAATATTATTTTGTTACATGAATAATGAGTCAAATTTTGAATATTATATAAAGAATAAATACAATTAATTTGCTCTAATATTAACAATTTGTTTCACCTTGAAAAAACTTTAGATGATATTAAAGGTTAATAATCTAAAAAATTACCTTTAAAACATTTTTAAATTTAACCTTATCTTTTTATTTTAAATTCAATATTTCATAATAATGACCATTTTAACCCTATCATTTTATGTATGACTGTGTCCAACTTAATTATATCTTATGCATTATTTTTGTGTGTGATTTGTTACATTTTTTATTTAGTGAGTAAATAATGAATGTGATATATACTTTAAAAACTATTATGGGTAATTAATTATTTCACTATTATATATTCAAAATATTTCATTATTTTAATAATTTTTTTAAAACGCACTAACTTTTTTAGTCTTATACTAGCAGTTTAGTATTTTTTTTATATTCTCCACTAGCACAAATTAGGTTTATATTACTAGTTATAAATAAGAAACCATCTTTAATATAATATTTAAAAATTATTATATTTATATATAATTAAAAGTTATAAATTATTAATTATTAATAATAGAGATAATATTAAAAATAATAATAGCAAATAAATAGATAATACTTATAATAAAAAATAAATAAATGGTGACACTCATTGTTTTAGTAAAACTTATTTATTTATTTTAAATCTATTTTCTAATTAAATAATATCTCATATTTTATACAACCAAAATTTATTATTTTCTCGAATTAGTCTAATATTGATATATTTTTTACTATACCAACTTTTTCATTATCATATATATTTCTATTTAAAATATGTAATATTAATTAAACTATTATTCAAGTACACCATTACATTTCAAAAAATTTTCTTAAAAAGATGGTAATTTTTATTTATTTAACTTTCAGATTTTGTCCATAACAGAGTAAATATCTTAATTTTCACTTATCTTTATATTCATATCTATTATGATTGCAATCATATGTATAAACCCTACGACACTCCCTTATTATTCAACATTTTTTTATTTTTTTTTGTATATTAGAATTCTATACTTGAATTTTTTTGTTCTTTTCTTTTAAATTCTTTATTATAGTGATACTATTATTTCATATTTTCATTAATCACAAATTATATTTTACACATTTAACAAACAACTAATAATATATTTATTTTTTTCTATATCAAAATTTTATTATGATTTTAAAGCAAATATAACCTATAAATTTAATATAGACATCAGTATATCATTTTATTAATTAGTATAAACTTCTAGTTTCTAATTTACTTGTATTTTTATGTGTGGTACATTCTCTATATAAATTATTTTAATTAATAGTAAAATTTATAATATTGGTATATTTTAGTGTAATTATGAGGAGTAAAATTAGAATTGATTTGAAATCTAAATAATTTTAAACTATTTTCTAAATTTAAATTAATATCAATTTTTAATATCACTAACTTTTTTTAATATTGTGAGTAAAATAAAGATAATATTGAAAATAATAATAGTAAATAAAAATATGTGGAAAAAATAATGATTATAATATTATTAATTTGTTATATTTAAATTTCTACCTATATAAATATAACATATATCTTGAATAAATGAGATTAATTATTATTTTATATTTTTCACTTTATATAAGTTATTTTAATTAATAATAAATTTTATATATTTTATTGTAATTATCAACCTTATTCTTGCCCAATAAAATTATAATTGATTTGATCTTCCATGATTATCTTACAAAGTTAAAAAAAAGATAGGAAAATACTATAAATGTCGATTACAAATTTCAGATTTAATAAATATATTTAAAATTTTTAATTATTATTAATTTATAATATAATAATTTCCGATATAAATATAAATTATATTAAAAATAATAGGTAATATTATATTTAAATAAAATTATATATATTTAAAAATATAAATTAAATACATATTTTTACTTAATAAATTTATATGTAAAAATAATATAATTAATATTTTATTTAATTAATTTGAAATAATAAATTAAATATATTTTACAAATACATTTTTATTATTTATAATAATATAATTTTAGTAACAAATTATATAATTTATTATTATTAAAATATTAAAACTTATTAATTTATTTGTATAATATTATAATTTATATTTTTTATTTAACTTAAAATATATATAAGTTTTAATATTTTATTAAATATAAATTATATAATAAATATATATTATAATAATATACAAATATATAACTTAGAATTGAAATTTTAATTATACTAAAATTATATAGTTGTTCAATAAAATTGTATTATTATAAAAAATGTTATATGTATTTATTTAATATTTTTAATTTATTTTTTCAAATTAAATAAACAAAATATTAATTGTATATTATATATAGTTGTAATTTTATTAAGTAAAAATATATATTTAATTTATATTTATTTAAAATATATAATTTAATTTAAATATAATATTATCGATTATTTTTAATATAATTTATATTAATAGCGGAAACTATTATATTATAACGATTATAACTAAGTATTAGTTAAAAATTTAAGCGTATTTGTTGTGATTGAGTGATTATTATATTGGTATTTTAAATAAAATTTTCTATATTTTGTATTTAAATTGACATTTTAACACTTATGATGAGAAAAAGTTTAATATGGAAGTTAGATAAAAAAAAATCGTTAAATTTATATCAGCGAAATTTAATAAAAATTAAAATTTATGTTCTAACAACTTTGTAATAGTCAATATTATTATTTTGCTTTACTTTCGTTTATGGAAAACCATATAAAAATAATAATTTGTAAAATCTTTCTAATTTTATATTCATAATAATTATTTATTTTAGTAATTATAATATATAATATACTTATTTTGTACCTAAAATAATGATAGTTATTTTGTTTATATTTTAAATATTATAAAATTCCTGTAAATTCATTATATTTAATAATAATTATAATAAAATTTTCCAAAAAAAATTAGAGTTTATTTAGAACAATAAAATTTTATATCAACTAGCTTTTGTAAGGCAATATTACTACTATATATTTGGATGTTTTTGTACTTAAATTTTATATATTTGAAAATAATATTTGAAGTTATAAATGTTTAAATTATTATATTTTCATTTTAATATATTTAATAAAATTAATAATTTTAATTCTATTAAATACGAATATAAGTATTTTTTTATCAATAAAAAGAAGTTTTTAGCAATAACAACCTTATCACCCAAGATATATTAATATATTTTTATCATTTTAGACATATATGCTTAAAATTACTGTTAAAATATATAAACGCGGAAAATTATATATATAATATTTAAACTTTTATATATATATATAATTATTGTAAAGGTATATCAAACAAATTACTAGCAAGCTATAAAAACACTTTAAACAAACCACACAAATACATAGAAAGCCACAAATTCAGTGAGATTAGCTTATAACCCATATTTAAAAAATTTAGTTTACAAGTATGAGCCTTATTTTTTTTCTCCTTGGCTCCACTCACTTTCCATGGAAAGTGATGGGTATGCATATGAATGTAATCTCATTTTCCATATAAGTGGACCCAATATATGGATTACTCATTTCATTTCTTTATATGGAAAATTTATTTAAATAATTTAAAATATTTATCTATGATTAATTATTTTAAAATATATTGGGAACATTTTCTATTGATTTGATTAACACAAAAATTTTTATGGTATTTATATTTTTTAAAGAATTTGATCAAATTAAAAAAACTATTTTATGGATATACACTCTAATTAACTAAGATCAATTACTATGACATATCAATTTTTTAAAGTTTTTGTTATGTATCCTTAGTTGAGCTTAATATATTGTGCAATATAATTATTTTAAATTTTCGAAAACATATATTTTTATAATATAACTAAAATATTATATTTCATTTTCTTTACTAAAAATTATCCATATTTATCTATTTTCTCTTCTTTTATCATATAACTTGTCTGTAGTTATTATAATATTTTGATCATATATAAAGTACGTATATTATATAAATAAAAAATTTTACCATTAATAAAAGATTTGTGTATGAATGAAAACATTATTTTGATAAAATAAAATGCATGACTACCTAAATTAAACTATCAAATAACTTGTTTATCTTATTTAAAATTTTAGTAATAGAAATAAATTTATATGTTTACACCTAATTCCCACTCTTATGGAGATGTATTTATCTTTTTTTTTTTCAAAATTTGATTACTAGTATTTATAAATTATAACTAATTAATTTTAAATTATATGAATTTACTAATTATATAAAATTATCATAATTAATTTATTTTTTCATTCATGGGCTCCAAACATTTGGTTTATGTACAATAATTATCCAATCAAATTAATGGAAGTAAGTAAGTGTCTATCTTAATAAAATAACCCATTGAACATTAGTGGTGTAAGAGGGTATATATTTTCACCAGAACTCAATTTAGATCTTGTACTCAATAATTATTCAAATAAATCATTATCTATATTAGAGTATATTGGTATTACAATTCGTATTAATCAATTAGATAAATATATAAATTGGGGTGATTAATTTACTTTATATTTAAATTAGTGTGGATTCATAGATCGATATACAAATTTGTACAATTAAAATGAATTAAGATTCGAATTGGAGCGAATTATATTAATGGTGATACAAAAATAATAATTTAAGTGAATTAGTATTGGATTCAATAAATTAAATTGATAAATATTAAAATTAATACGAATAATGTACCTTCATACTCAAATTATATAAAATTAGTTGAATTATAATTTAAATTAAAATATATTAAATAAATAGTTACTAGAATTAGAGTAAATAGTAAAAAATTAGTGTATTAATATTTAAATTTGAGCAATATTAATAAGAATCTAAATGATATATATAGTATAAATGCGTCTGAATTAAAACGAAAAATTGATACAATAAATTAATTGAATATAATTAAATAAAAATTTTAATTGAATTACTTAAACATTTAAATTAATTTATATTTTTTAAATAATATTTTAAAGTTTGGTGTCCATTGACTCCGGACAAAACTACCGTATTTTTAAGTGAAATACACCTGTAATATATTTCAAACAATAATATTTATCCCATATTAGTATATATATTTTTATGAGACGTACAAAATTATTAATTAATAATTTAAATTGTCACATATTTTTCCACGGTAAAATTTAACTAATTTAAAATAAATCAATGGAATTTTAATTTAATTAATTTTTTTATTTAGCCGATTTTATTTTTAACCCCTTTCAACTCAAGTGGTAGGCCCCACCAACTTGAATAGATGCCATAATTAATTTTATTTCAGTCGACTACTAATTTTCCTTTTTTCTCTTCTAGTTTTTTCCTCTATCTTATTTTTCCACGTGGCTAATTTCCCTTTATGCCCACGTGCTTATTATCACGCCCACACATAACCCTCTCTCTTTCCCCTCGTCTATTTCAATCCCCTCTTCCTCCCCCAACATAGTCTCCTCCCAGCTTTCCTCCTGCCATGGATTCTCACAGCCTCACAATCATTTCTCTTCTGCTTCTCTTCCCCACCTTCTCTCTCAAGCTACCGCAGGACCTGTCCTCGAAAGGGAGCAGCAGCAGCTGGCTCTCCTTCTTCGACACCAGCTTCTGCTCTCCCAGCCTTAAGAGCTCCGAGCAGCAGATCAACAATCAAACATCCTGCAACCGACTGGTCTTTGAAGCGCCGCCAAAATCAGCGACGGTTCCGCCTCAGAAAAGTCTCTGCGATGATTCCAGCACCTGCTACAACGAGATCCTCAGCATGGCGAGGGAACCCCGGATGGGGAGCTGGCTGAGGGGCATAAGGAGGAGGATCCATGAAAATCCAGAGCTCGCTTTCCAGGAATTCGAAACGAGTAAACTGATTAGGAAGGAGCTCGAAAATCTCGGCATCAAATATAAGTATCCCATGGCTAGGACGGGGATTAGGGCATGGGTTGGAACCGGCCGACCACCCTTCGTGGCTGTTCGAGCAGACATGGATGCTCTTCCTATTCAGGTTCGATTTTTTTGAGTCATATAAAGTGATTAGGGTTTTAGTTCCATTCTTTGTCTTCATCTCCTCTTTGTCAAGTTGAATCACACTCCATTTATCAAGATTTTTTAAGTGGTAATTTTTGGTAGAATGCATATATTCAATGTTTTCCATTTAAGGAGTATCAGAAATTCACATGAAAATATTCTACTTTTTTTATTATAATATTAGATAAATTTTATAAAATATTATATTCACTCTAATTCATATTTCTTATTAACACCTACTATATCTGACTAGTGTATCTTCATTTTTTTACTCATCTATGAATAAGAATTTTGAGAAACCATACTAAACTAAATAGTATAGATTGTGTGGTTTGGTAAACATGAAAATGCCCATCTAAGTAGAAAGTTACTTGTGCTGTTATCATTTTGTGTTCTTCATCATCTTCATTTTCAAGTGTTCAAATTTATGGCAAATGGGTAAGATAGCTAGGTGAGGTCTATTTTTCTAGGAAAAAGCATTAATTGTAAGGTTTCAAGTCTATTTTTCTAGAAAAAAATATTAATTGTAAGGTTTCAGGTCTATTTTTCCAGAAAAAAGCATTAATTGTAAGGTTTCAGGAAGATGTGAATTGGGTGCACAAGAGCAAGGTTGCTGGGAAAATGCATGCATGTGGGCATGATGCACATGTGGCTATGCTGCTTGGTGCTGCCAGAGTCTTGAAGACAAGAGAACATCTGTTGAAGGTTAGTTCTCTTCTTACCTTTTAAGTTTTAATTGGCTTTACCATCATCCAACCACTAGCCAAACTCTCCCATGGCAAACATGTACCAAGTAAAACCCTATTTTTCTAAGATTTGGTGAGGTTGTTGGGTGGGGGTGGGGCCATATTTGGCAAGAGAGTTTAAATTCACTACTATCCTAAATGCCCTCCATTTTTCTAGTTTGTAGTATACAAAGTAGATAGGTGATCTCAATAACAAGTCTAACTTTGATATTTTCTAACCCTAATTGTATTATTGATCCATTTTTGTTAGAATGTGTTTGGTGAGTGGCACAATTACAGATAATTGTATATAACTCAAAACTTGTAATTATTTTTTAAGAAAAAAAGGGATAATTAGTGATATTTAGTTAAAAATAATAAATTATAATTAATAAAACCCTTACAACATTATATGCTTATCAATTCTTTTTCCACACTAATAAATTAATTATTTGAATTATTTTCATTTAATTATCCCAAGTTGTGAGAATCTCTATGCTATTGGGTGTGAGTGATTCTTCAACCATTCTTATTCCCCCACAACCTAAAGCTCACACATAGGACCATAAAACAAAGTGAAAAACTTCCTTCTCTTTCTATCTTTTGCCCCATGTTTAATTGTATATTTTATGTGTATTCCTTGATGGGTCTTGTGCATAAATTAATACTATTTACTCATAATCTCTTATATTTTTAAAGTACACAAAATATTTTATTTAATATCGACTTAGAATAATACATATTGAATGTTTAGTCCTATGTCTAGTGTAGTCTCCACCCTCCACGGACCCCCTCACCCTCACATGGCATCTTCTTTCCAAGTTGCATTTTCTTATTTCATAATAGCCCACTTCATTTTTTTTTCCATTTAAAAATTTAGGGTTAAGTCTCAACCCTTACAAAAAAAATGAAAAAAATGCATATATGCATGCCAAAAAACAATAGATCTATGGAGTTTGCATGCCTTGATGCATAATTGTTTATTACTTTAATACCAATATTTAGAGCACTAAATTTTGATTATTTGAGCTCGAGTAGGATGAACTCACTAAGAGATGAAGCTCTTCCGGCATGATTTTTTTTTCACTTGAATAGGTTGAATTAGAAGTTTTATCGTCCACCTTTTCCTTCACTAGCTTCCATTATAAAAATATCTTGGCCTTAAAATGTAGTGGGTGTTTTTATTGGCTTAGATTCCTTCTTTGACAAGTTTCCCCCACACCCAATAGAGCTAAGCCAACATATACAGTACTTTTATACCCACTTGTATAATAGATCTTGGCCGTACCCTCTCCTAAAGTAAGGACCAGTAGCTTAGTTGGCTTTAATGGCCGGTAAAAGAGATTCCAAGTAAACTATATATAAGTAAGTTATTTATAAGTTATTAATTTTAAGTATATAATTATAGTTGAGTTAATACGATAATATTATAAAGTGAACTAATACACATTTAGAATAAAATGTACTTGGTACTTGATGATAATGACCGGAATCTCCATTGTTAGATTATAGATTCCTCTCTCTCTCTCTCTCCTTCCTTTCCTTACCCAAACACGGGTCATTCACAAGGAACTATTTGTCCGTCAACAGTTCTTGCTCTTCTAATTATGGCTTGATAACCAGAGAGACTTCTGTCCCCCACTTTTCCATATTCATGCATGCCCTAGAATTATAGGGACACATTGGATGAACTATATATATTGTTCCAACGGTATGTAACATACCATGTATACTTACGGATCCCAAACTGCCTTCAAAGACTTTGCCAAAACTAGATCCAACTTTGAATAATGTGAATTATGAACTTGCCTAAATTGTGCCATCATATAATAATTCTATAATTCTGTTGATAAAGTTCATTTCCAATTAAAATTTATAACGGATAAGTAGTATAAATTTTTCAAAATTATAAATTTACAATAATTTTTTATTATATACCATTTATAATTATATTCTTAATCATCACATTTAGATGTAAATTCTATATAATTTAAGTGTGTAATTTTAAGTCATCACTCAACAACTAAATAAAAGATAAATATTATTCTTATAATATTGAATGATAGTGAACAATAAATTCAACTTTAGTATTTTTTTCAATATATATATGTATATATAAATACAAACTGTTTTAAATATACAAATTTATACCATTTCTAATATTGTATCGGTAAATATTACTACCCTAACACTAAAATTTTTGTATATTTATATGTATTCATAAGTGATTGATTCATTTATTTTAAATAGTAAAATTATTCTAACGTTATAAATGTAGAAAAGTTTTATATTTTATACTATTTATTATCGTGCTATAATTATCAAAAAGCTGTTATGAGCAGCATTGTTTTGCTATATACAACATCACATAGATCTTTAAGCTCTGGTCATGGGTGAGAGGGAGATGAGTGTTGATGTGAAGAGAAGTGGGTATCAAGTTAAGGGAAAGCTGGGGGCAATCATATATAGGGTTTCTTCTACACCTAAATACCCCTCTTGGGTTGTTCTTTAATTTGTGAAATATTTATTACACCATTTGAAGGGTGAAGCCAAGTATCTAAAACCAAAAGAACGGCAGACATGATAACCTTGTGGTCCATCTCCATGTGATCTGCCACAAGATGACAACCCGACCCGAAAGTATTTTCTGCACTTCCATGGCACGTGGTGCTATAGGCGATGACTTAAAATACCAATATATATATATATATATATATATATAACTAAATGTTGATGTGTATAAGGTGAGTGCTTACCTTTGCTCAGAATTATGAAGGCAGATCATAACATATATATGTATATATATATATATATTCACTTGTAGTTTTATACAATTTTTTTAATTCAGAGTTGTCGCACACTTGTTAATAGTGGGCTCGACATTGGTTGAAGTCGTGACATTTGTGCACATGGAATCTGAATTTTCGTCTACTAATAAATGTATATTATTCTCACTCTTTATACACTTTTGATTACTTTAGTTTAAATTTCGAGTTCTCATGAAAATACCATATTTCATTATTCTAAACATATCTAATTTTAAAACTAATTATATATCAAAATAATAGGAGAATTATTTTACTCATAATTTTTTATAATATATGTTTAATGGCATAATATTAACTATAATTTTAAATAGATCACATAAATTTATATATATAAGTTTTAAAATTATATATATTTTAAAAATAGTGGGCGGAAAGGTTTTGTGCAAATATAATAATTCGTACGAATGTTTATTTAAAAGTAATTATTTATAATTAGTGTAATATTTTTAATATTACAAATTTACCATTTTTATTTAAGTATTTTTTCTCAATAATCAGATATAATGTATTGTACCAGTTATAAAATATTAATTAATATATATTTTAAAAGTTACGTAATAATGTATTATACACCGATAAATATTTATTTATTTCTATTTAAAATTTATAAGTTACAATTAATATAACATTTTTAATTTTATAAACGTACAACACTTTTATATTTTATTAAATTTGTTATAATATTCTCATTAATATATATTAATTATTATTTACTATTTTTTTGAGAATATAAAAATTAAAAAAATACAATGGATAATAGGATGGTGAGTTTCATCATTTCCACAATCACAATCCAACTTATAATCTCTATAAATTGATAGATGGGCACTAAACTCATTGCACTATCTTTTACTCTTAAGAAGTTGATTAGAGTTTTCCAAAATGAAGGTAGAAGAAGACAAGTTGATGAAGGAGAGATGCCCTCATCTTATATAATATAGTATTTTCTTCTAGTGGGGTATATATGCCTGTGAATTAATTAATTAATTAATCCTGTCAGCATAATAATGCCAAATTGCTTTTGTTCTGTGGTCTCTCCCTCTGCCTCTAGGAATAAAATATGCATATATATATATATATATATCTATAAACACGTGTTTTAATTTAGGGTCTGAGTTGCTTGGAGGTTATATGGTAGAATATGATAGCATTGTTTTCCCCACCCTACTGCTAGAATATGATAGCATTGTTCAGTTGTCTTCCCCACCCTACTGCTAGAATATGATAGCATTGTTCAGTTGTCTTCCCCACCCTACTGCTAGAATATGATAGCATTGTTCAGTTGTCTTCCCCACCCTACTGCTAGTAGCTGGTCCTCTCTTCCAAAAGAAAACATGTAGAAGGAAAACTAATGAATTCCAATTCCCTTTTGGGTTTATTGGCCATTAGCCATTGTCTCTTGCCATCAATATGTTGTATTCTTCATTCTTTGTCACCAAATATTCACATGCAAGCTTGCCCACATTCTCATAAGGTGATTACCATGGTGATCTAGTGTATCATTTCATTTTTTTACCTTACTAGTTTAGGTTAGATATAGAGGAAAATAAGAGTGGATAGGCTACTATTTGTTTAGAGTATAGGAATAATTTCATAGGGAAAATCTAGAAAATTAGACTATATCTCACTAGTATCAATAATTTATTGATTTTCTCATTGAAAAAAAGGGCAAATAGCCCCACCCATTAAGAAATTATTTAAAAATTGTAATATTTTCGTAGGTAGAATAATATATAGACTTGTTGTTTTTATAAAATTGTAATAATTATACCACTTGAAATTTATAAATATTTGGATGTATTAGTGGAATAAAAATTACTCAAACAAAAACCTTCAAATGGGGTCAGAGTTCTAGTGCAAGTCGATTTATTGCTTTGAATTTTGAACTATTTTGAGAAGCCCTTACATGAACAAAAATTTGGCAGACTGGGGGCTGGTGGCGGTGGCCCTCCGCCCCTAAGCTGCCAGCCCATCTAATTCTATCTCCGGTGGTCGGCTATAACTATGTTGACACTTCATTATCTCTGGCAAGCCCAGTTGGGCAAGTTGGATCTCCTCCTCTCCTTATCTCATCTTTATGAGATGCACAAGTGCAGGTGACCCAAAATTACTTCATATAGACTGATATGCAATGATTATTAGAGGTTACTATCTAAGAATTGTAGTCCAGCGATTAATGCGGGTGGTTTTCTAGGGGACTGTGGTGCTGCTGTTTCAGCCAGCAGAGGAGGCCGGAAATGGGGCCAAGAGGATGATGGCCGATGGAGCCCTCGAGGACGTCAAGGCCATCTTTGCAGCCCACGTATCGGACAGGTTACCCACCGGTGTGATCGGGTCGAGGCCCGGCCCTTTGCTGGCCGGGTGTGGGTTCTTCAGGGCGGTGATAAGCCGCAGGAGTAGAGGCTCCCACGCGCCTCACAAGTCGGCGGATCCACTATTGGCCGCCTCCGCCGCCGTGATCAGCCTGCAGGGGATCGTCTCCCGTGAAGCCAATCCACTCGATTCACAGGTAGTGTCGGTGACGTCATTCAATGGCGGTAAAGATCTCGACTCCATGCCAGACTCGGTAGCCATCGGAGGCACATTCAGGGCCTTCTCCAACTCCAGCTTCTACCGCCTTCTCCAGCGAATCGAGGAGGTGATCGTGGGTCAGGCTGGAGTCTTCGGGTGCTCTGCGACGGTGGACTTCTTCGAGAAGGAAAGCTCGATATACCCGCCGACGGTGAACCACGTGAAGATGCACGATCACGTCGAGAAGGTGGCGGGTGACCTGTTGGGCGAGCAGAACTTCAGGGTGGTAGAGCCAATCATGGGGGCAGAGGACTTCTCCTTCTATTCCCAAGAAGTTCCGGCGGCCTTCTTCTACATCGGGATAAGGAACGAGTCGCTTGGGTCAACCTACACGCCCCACTCGCCCCACTTCATGATCGATGAGGATGTGCTCCCCGTAGGAGCCGCGACTCACGCGGCCATAGCCGAGAGGTACCTCATCGAACACGGGTGACCAATTGGTTCAGAAATTAAGCATCGAACTTTTTAGCCTGCTCGGGTTATGTTTGATGTAACATAGTGAAGTGAATAGGTTCTCTTTGTATCATCTATGAGCCTTCAAGAAAGTGTTACCTCTCTTCCTAAGGATCTCATCTGAAAGAAGTGTAAAATGAAACCTCAAGGGATCATGAACTTAATAGCATAGCAAGAAAGTCAGGATGATCAAAAGGAAGAGGGCATGAGATTCAAAGTGGAGAAAGATGCAAGAGCTCGATAAGATGAAAAGAAGGGTTAAGGTCTCAAAAGATCCACTAAACGTATTAGGTAACTCAGCCTTAAGAAGGGTTCTGTCTTATTCAAGAAAAGGGGCTATGAAGATAGGCCTAATAAGAACTAAGAGAAGAGAATGAAAATTGAAAACTGGGGCATGGAGCCCCGGGGAGGGAGTTAGCTTCAGATTATGTGGCGTCACAGCTCCCCGTATTTCACACCACATATGCAAAACCCACTGCAATAATCTTCCTGCAGCATACACACAAAAGTCATTACAAAATTCTTTTAAGTAAAGACCAGAGAAATCCATACTAAAGACCGATTAAAAATGGTCAAGTTTGTACAATAAGCCAGATGTGATTTCAGGTTTACTTTGAACCCAAAAATAGTAAACTAGAAACAGATGGTTTTTCAAGACCCAATTTTGCCGGATAAAAACAAGCTCAGGTGAATGATACATGAAATTCTCAGGGAGTGGCCATTGAGTTAACTTGAAATTGAATGGTCCAACATTCCCCAGGCTATATAAGTGATAGTCCAAATGATATGCGCTTAGAGTTGATCATTCTTTTATGGAGAATAGCATATTAGGCAACAAGGAGGCAAGTGATGGACTATGCACCTGTTTTTAGAGCTCATCCTTTTGCCCTTCTTCCTGGGTAGTTGTTGTGGTGGCTGACGCTTTATCACGATTCTTCTCGATAAAGTCAATGATATCCTCCTTAGTCCTGTCACCCTCATACGACACTATCTTCCCACTCGAGGACCGGAAGTAAATAGTCGGGTACCCTTTCACATCAAAGGAGCTACCAGGGATGTCATTAGCTGTGGCATCCTGTATCAAAGAAAGAATTTGTTTACTAGTATAATCAATAGAATACCAAACTATCAGTAGTTGATGGAATGAGATGAGTACAACATCTAGAAATATAACCAGTATTTTTTGTCCAACTCTTCAAGAACTAAAGGCCCTCTTTGTTACTCATTACAGGGTTTCAAAGCATTCCAGCTGACATGTTAGCCAATACTTCCCCTACATTCAGAGTATGTGCCTTTGCCAAAATAATGCCAGCAAAAATAGATACTAAGCTTTTGCATCAATATACACCAACGGATTAGTACTCTGTTTTAACATTCAAACAATTGGCTTTAACTTCTACTATTATTTAAAAATGCAAATTAACTGGATACAAATTGCAGTAAAAACTTTGGCAGTTTCAACCTTCAGTCAGAACAGAGATGAGAGAGAGAACAATGGAGAAGCCTACTTGTATGGATGTAAATTTAACAAACAGATCACAAGTTTAAAGTCAGAACTGCTACCCCATCATAATAGAATGATTATCACTGAGAAGTTACAGGGTTTCAAAGCGAATGTACACCAACAGATTATTACTCTGTTTTAACATTCAAACAATTGGCTTTAACTTCTACTATAGTTCACAAGTTTAAAGTCAGAACTGCTACCCCATCATAGCAGAATGATTATCACCAAGAAGTTAGCCGGGAAAAAGCACAAGACAACCTATCCGGACTAATGTATCTACATGTATCTATGTTCCCCCAAGCCACCAACTCCCAACCACGTGTAACATTTTAGCACAGTCAAAAGAGAAAATGGTTGAAATTAGTTTAAAATGTTTTCTCCAAGATGCACTGGTATACCAAGTAACAGGAAGTTCTTACAATACACTTTAAAAAAAGAATTTTCTTATATTACAAATTGTTTCTATAAACTTTAAAGAAAATTAACAATTCTAAACTGGGAAATAAAAGAAAAGTACTTTCAACTCACCCAGATCTCAAGCATTGAAAAGCTCAACTTATAAAGTATTGCTACATTACCTTGAATAGTAATAAATAAATTGACAATAAACTTAATCAGATACCAAAAATATCCCATGTAACCTTCACTTACCAACTTGGCTATAACAACATCAGCATCACTTTCAAAAGAGAGAGCAACTTCATCCAAAATTGGGGCCAGCTTCTTGCAGTGTCCACACCAAGGGGCATAGAACTCAAGAAGAACTGCAAAATGTGAACAAGGCATGATATTCATCATAGAATAAAGCAAATGAAATATTCATTCAAATGGAATCCATATATTCCTCATATCTTAAATGAAAATACTGCATCTTTAGGACTAATGGAAATAAAGAACAGCACATATGTATTAAAGCACTTAATTCACTGAAAGAAATTAGAAAGATTGATATATTCACCATTTTTTCCAGAGTTGAATACAATGTCCTGGAGAGTGTCTGCAACTACTACTTTCACTGGCTCACTGTTATCTTCGGGAATGGGCTCAGACTTCCTATATGGGAGCACATTGCCAGCCTGCAATTTTTGTAGTTATCTCATTCTATTAAATACTGCAGGAATCCTGATGAGATATTATAAGTTTTTATAGAAGCAAATTACGCAGAAGACAGTCCTTGCAAATAATGAGAGCAGGATACAGATTCGTGACCTTGTACTCTTTGATCCATGATGCAATATGGTCAGGCTCTACATTGGCTTTCAGGTATTTCTCTCCATCAGCACTCTGAATGATGATGAGAGGAACTTGATCCATTTTAAGTCCAAAATACTGCTCATTCAAAAATGCAATACAAATATGTCAGTGGAAGAGTGAAGAGCAACAACCCCCCTTCAAAATGTATGTCTACAGGATTGACGACTCCAACCTGAAAGGCCCCCTGACTGGCTTCAAGATCTCCCAGCAAAAAGCTTATTCCCTCTCCTTTTAATTGCTCAGCAATAGCATGGTAATTGGACTTGAAAGATTCAGCTATTTCGTTGCTGAAGTTCATAAATAGCATGGCCTAAAAGCATTGCACCCACCATTTTAATGTTATAATTAGAAAGCAAGTCACATATAACCAAGAAAATGAGATATCTGCACTACTTACCTTAGCATTAGCATTGCTGAAAAACTTTATCACATAGGGGTGATTGGTGGGATCATTGTTAAAGACAGTGACCATTGGGATACTAGATTCTTCAACAAACTTCTCCAAGGCATCTACATGGAAATCCTGAAGCAGTATATCTTCAGCAATATACTCAATAGATGTGCGGTTAAAGGGCAAACCTATGGTGTATCCTCAAACAGACATACCTGAAAATCAATAAAGAGCTCATCAAATGGTTTGAAGAGCCTGACGACTGGTCCTGCAACTGATGATTCTCCACGCGGAAGGAGCTTTGCATCCAAAGTATGTGCAAAGTCATAGTCAGACCGCAATTTTTCTGCCAAGGCTGTGAAGTTTCTGTACTCTTCACCAGAATATTTGGGGAATATGCCAACCTGAACATGTATGATGCAGACATAAATCAGGCAAATGCCACTAATTTGAGAGTAAATTAAAGGAAATGATTCATACTTACAACTACAATTGACTTATCCCCAATGAGATTGGTAGCATCATCTGCAGATTTTATTTCAGCAGAAGCAGGACCACTTTGTTTCTTTAAATAGGAAACAATGCCTTCTGCATCACGTGGACCCTTGTACTCCTGAGCAATCTTTTGACCTTTCCTGAAGATCTTAAGGGTGGGAAATCCCTTAATATCATGTTCACTAGCAATCTCTTTGTTCAATTCCTCATTGGCATCAAGTTTTGCTAGAACAATAGGTGGGTCATGGCTACTAAGTAAAGATGCAGCCTTCTCATACTGGCATATTGCAGAACATTAAAAAAGTCAATAACAGATTAAAGAAAAAACTTTTGAACCATTATACATCAATATAGACACATTTGACAAGACGATGAATTTGTTTTTCAAATAGAACTAGAAAATTGGGACTTCTTACCTCTGGCGCAAGTTGCTTGCAGTGGCCACACCTGAGAGAGAATATAAACTGTTAAATGCAGTAATAAAACAGGAAAGTTAGACGTGCATGATCATGTATCAGGTTGTAAGGTGCACAATGTACACAAGCTGAAGTGACAGCACCAAATGCAATGGTCTATAACCTATCAAATTGCATTACAACGGTCTGAATGTTCTTTAAGCTAATGGGCTTACAGTCATAGCCATAAGCTCCAGAAATATTCAATTATTCTTCTCTCAAATAGGATAAAATAAACGAAATCGTTTAGAGAGAGAAAATGAAAAACCACCGGAACCATAACGGAAATTTAAATCAAAGACAAAGATGCGACATTTCTTTTTCCAGCAGACAGATCTCAATTCAAAGAAAACCAAAAGTTCTTCACATGCAAATAATAAATACCCACAAATATCCACGGCACCCAGCGATCTGGACAATCCCATCAAGTCAACAGTCGATGGAAAAAAGCTATGCATTAAGGAAAATTCACCATTTCCAGATTCGGAAGCCCATACTAACACTAAACCAGCAGTGAACTCAGAATTTTAGTACGCTGACAGAAATTCAGTTCAAAATTGATACTGATAAAATACAGAAACCCAATAATTTAAATTTAGGAAAAGAGCAATAACGCGTGGATGAGCGCAGATGATAAAAACAAAGCATGAAAATAGGAAGATCTGAACAGGAATGGAAAGGCTAGTCAACAGGACGATATTACACGGAATGCATTCACAGGACGAGAAGCCATACCACGGGGCGTAGAACTTGACGACTATGAAGTCGTGCTTGGCGACGGCGGAGGAGAAGTTGGAGTAGTCCAGTGTCAGCACGAACTCCTTCGACTCGGAGTCACTGCCGAACCCAACCGCCCACAGAGAGAAGGCGAGCAAGGCGAATAGGAGCCAATTCGAATCACCGAAAGCCATTCTGAGATAGGGATCTGGGAAGAGCCTCCTTTGAGGATATACGACGGGGCTCGTGAAGGTGAGAGCGCTCTGGTTCTCGGAAGGGCATTTAAAGAAAGAGAATCCGTTCCTGAGTTGGGCATTAGAGTGACATTTGACACGCTGGACTCATGGCGATGCGCTACGGAGATGCCTGCCGAATCACTCCCCTGTGAGTAGGGATTCTTCTCCGTACTCGCTTCCTGTATGGGCAGTTTCCACGTGGAGCGGTTCTATTGGCAAGGTCATGTCACGGGTTAATCAAAATGTAACCAGGTAATAACCGGCGTTTTCCGGTAAATCCACGCAAATTTGGCAGGTACTGAAACACGAAGTCAGTGCTTTTGTCAATGTTTATCCAATATAAATAAAAATCTTTAAAAAATTAAAATTTTCTTAAAATTTTAATTTAAATATGTTGAATTAGTATGATTCCATAATTATATTAATTGTGATTGCATCATTAATTTTTCTGCTTAGAAAAGACTTCCATTTTTATTAGGATTGCAGGGCATTTACACCCATAGGTGAGCTTACCCAATTGTCATTAACCATCCAACAATTAATAAGAATAAGTTTAATAGGAAAATATTTAATTAATCTTATTTTGAGGGGTACACCGTACATGTTTTCTTAATTAGTGTGGGAGGATTTTTCAAGAAATAAAATTAATATTTATAACTTTTTAAAATTAGATTTAAGTGCCCATTGTTTTTTTTACCTCTTAATTAACCAAAAAAGGAAGCTTTTATTTACTCCTAATCTTCTAATATATGAAAGCTTGAGAAGGAAAGTGTCAAATAATTTTTTTTCATTTAATTTTGTATATAGTAACTAATTATTTTCTTATGTTAATATACGAAAATTGGATCATTTTAACTGAATCTTGTGGTTAACTCTAAATGCCCCTTGTTTTTTAAGGTATTATTAATGGTTAACACGGAATTATATGATTTTATCAATTTCTATATAAAATTTATTATTTTGCCTAATTACGTTAAATTTTGATATACTTATCATTTTTAGCACTAACTTTATTTTTAACAAAATCATGCACGGATTTTAATGCATTTTTTTCCGAGTCATAAATTTTAAATATTAAATTAATTTAGCACACTATTATAATCAGATATTAATCTACCTCAGTCTAAGGGGGGTGACCCGCCCGTTCAACAGGATTGGGACCCGGGCCCGTCATAGACCCAAAACGGATTTAGAGGGAGGGCCCTAGCCGGTCCGGATCCAACTAGCAAATAAATGACCAGTATAATTAATTTAAAAATATTTTTAATATTATTCGTATATCCTTGTTTAGCACAAAAGTTAAATTCATTTATTTTTTACTATAATTCATTTATAAAATTAAATTTTTAGCAAAAAAAAATGTTGCACGGAACGGAATCCAGTCTGAGACAAGTACTCGACTTGACCGGTGGAAAATCCAAACGGGTCAGTGCTAGATAGGAAAACCCAACCTCAGATTTTTTTACATCACTAATATACTCTTATTCTTCTTGGTTCATCCATTTTCTACCATATATATAGTACTTGTTAGATCAAAGAAGAAAAAGGTTCCGCCAAAATTAATATAACATTCAAAGTTCATATAGGAATTGATGAAAATATGAATGAAGCCAAAAAATTTTATGTCAAAATTTACAAAACTATTAAAATTTGTGCATATTTTAGCTATTAATCCCAGCACATATAAAAATTAGCAAAGAGAATGATAAGTTTTAAAATTTCACATATTGTCTTCTAGGCTTGGTACTAAAACTTTGAGACAAGTGATACTTTATTACCAATTTTTTGAAAATATCACAGTTTGAGATTATTGCACGCTAGTAAATAAACTATATTGATATATTGATAAAAAAAATATATCAACAAAATTATTGATATGGATTTTAACATCAAATTATGTTTATTTTATAAATTGGTACCAAATATGTTCATTTATGCACAGAAAGTAATATTTTTATCATTGGTAAAATCTTTAATATCACTATTATAATTTGGTATTTATAATTATATAAAATAATTTATTCCATTGTCTATAGAAATATTTGAGAAAATAAAATTATTCAATATTATTAATATATAACATATAATTATATATATTGGATAAATGTTATATAAATAAATTTCTTATGTCATAAATAATTTTATTGTAAAATTGAATAATTTTATATACATTATCAAATAAAATTACATCAATAGTTTGACATGTTTTTATTAATATAAATATATTTTAGTTTATATAAAATTAAATATTAATGATTACTATATTTAGTAATATATTTTATTCTTATGTATAATGTATTTTTATTCATCATATTGTTTATATATATATATTATTTCAGTTGGAAGAGTGCATTCCTAATTAACTAAGAAAGGTATACTGTTAAGATCTCACATGTTCTCTGCACTTGATATATAAAAACTAATAGGAGAATGGCATGTTGATTTGAATTCATGAAGTTGAGCAGAAGAACAAAGGATGACACAGATTTTCATGTGTTTGCTTCATCACTAAAATGGAATTTTTTATATAGACATAATATGTGATTTTTATTCTTGGATCCAGGCAGATTGTTTAGTTACCATTACCAAGCAAGGACGTCAAAATTGCCAAAACACCAATCACAATCATGATATCGAGGAAGTAGTTTGATTGTAGGGGCTTATCTGGGCTTCCTCCTACGGCTTCATATTCTGCCCGGATCTTCTGCTTCATGGTGTCCGAGAGCTCTCTCTGCAAGTTCAGACATACAAAAGCACATTGAATGTCATTGTGTTATTCCTCTTGAGTCATATTTGGTTGGACGAAATGGACAGAAGAGGATCGGAATGAGATTTAGGGAGTATTTTTGTTTGAACTACATTACATAAATTGGGTAAGCAATTCCAATTTAACGAACTCTCTTCTTAATACCATGGAATGAACATTCCCCTTTTATTTGCAAGTATGTTCACTTCATGATATTAAGAGTATAGTCTATTAAAATGGAATTGCTTACCCGATTTTTGTAATGTAATTAAGCAAAAACATTATGCATATCCCTTTCAGTACCAATCGAGGGAGGCCCAAGAATCCTTAATACTGAAACCCACAGGCACATCATACAGAAAATGGCATGGCCCCATATTATTCAGTAAGTGAAAGAGAGAAAGAAAGAGAGATGGCTTAAGAAAACATTGACTGCCACATCTTTTCTAGTCCTGCACCATATCATAAGCATAGAGGATGAACAAGGGTTTGTAGTAACAACCTTCTGATATGAGTACTTAGCCGCCTCAAATTTTTCTGGTGCAGCTTTTGCGGGTCCATCATCAATCACAAGGCCCTAATCAACAAATTAGGCGGGAAATGTTTCAGATCCAAACATACTTTCACATTTGATTAGTGCTGGATTTAGTAAGAACCCAGAGGCAAAAGAAACAAAATGAACATATTTGACTTGTCTGAATCCATTCCTGTCTATCTGCATCCATAATTATAACTATATGTGGAATGGATAAAGCTATAAACTTGCCAATAACTCGTGAAAACCCATATCTGACACAAAAAATGGATTTCGTGTATCTAGTTTAATATCATTATTTGCCAGGCCTTTAGTTTTATGTGCAAATTCAATAATTTGAGCATCACAGGACTTGTCGGATATAAATTATTATTTCAAGAGCAGTTTATTATTCCATAAATGAATCTGCCAATGTTCTATGCAGATTGCAGACCCCAATCATCCAGTGCATGCAAAGTACCTATAAATATGAAGGAAATAAAACAAAATCAAAGAGGCATCGGAAGCATAGTAGGGGGAATGAGCCATATCAGGGAATAACCTCTGGAGGGTCAAATTTAGCTCCAAGATTACTGAGCTTGGCATGGGCTTCAGCATAATCCCGGAAGAAAGCCTCCTGATTTTCAGCATACTTTTCAGCATATACCTGAAATTCATTTACGTCCTTCAGAAATATAATACTTTTAATTCTTAGTCCACAAGTAGTCATTGTTCAGATAACTTGACCTTGAATGAGGGATCCTCAAAGAGAATGGCATCAGTAGGCAAAACTAACAGATCCTCGTCCCTCCTTTCTTTGATATCCTGTCAGATTTAATTTAGAATGTCATACTAATCCTGAAATAAATCTCTTTAAAAGGTTTCTGCAGAAAGTACAACTCCACCTTGAAGTAAGAATTATCAAACTTCAACCACTTCACAGTCCAGGATTGTCCACCAGGTGCTCCTGGTCCATCTTTCTGGAAAGCAGCAGATTCGGTCAAAGCATAATTATGAGCAGATCTTACTGTGTACATTTACTTATTTCATGGCATAACTACATTACTAAAGGTGATAATTGATTTATTTTATCATCAAGTTGTTATCAATATAAGAAGTGATCTTGAGTAGGGAGAATTCTAGAATACCCCTAATGAAATTTTCAAAGTTACTTCAGAGAAGTGATCGGTAGGAAATAAAGTTTGCTTAATCTAAAGTGGTTGCTACACAGGGTTCACTCCCTTTTGCTTCTAGTTTTGAGTCATCAATACCAGCTAGATGCACTATGCCCTTTCTCAACTCCTGCTTAAGTACTTTAATCTACTCCTAATTTGTATGACAAATTTCCAGCTTACCTTATCATATATATATATATATATATATATATATATATCTATCACCAAAATTAAGAACCCCCATGAATCACTTGAAATTGTTAACATAAACATATATATATATATATATATCTATCACCAAAATTAAGAACCCCCATGAATCACTTGAAATTGTTAACATAAACATTCATGACACAGAAAAGCATATTCATATGATTCTGTGAAATTTAATACATATGTAACAATATCAGGTACTCTAAATTGGAAACATAACTCAGTGAATATCAGAAGATGCACATACAGTGTACTTTGTCTCTGGCTTGCCCCAACCACTGCGCTCTAATCTAGCCCGTCCAAGAGTGTGTGCACCAGATAGAGCAACTATTTCCTGGAGAATAGGAAACTCCATGTTCGCATCTCAAGCGTATTTAAGTAAGATTACTATACAAGAGAAGAATAACAATTATTACCTTGTCGCTCAAACCCATTCTGTAGAAAACGTCTCGCAGATGATCAGCAGGTGAAGGAGGACCAGCATCTAAATTAAAATGATTCAGGAAATGACTGTTAAGATGAAAATAACTGCTACATTCGAACTAAAAGAAATTAATACTGAAAATAATAGACTGCTACATAAGATCCTTTTAACTCCATAAATGAGCAGCTTCCCATTTAAAGATAACAGGAAGAATAGGAAAAAAGGATTTCTTTCTAACAAGGTACATACTGCCATGAGTCCCTTTTTAGTATGTTTTGTATAACCATGAAGGATGCGAGTAAACAATGGAATAAGTTTCCCTAGTTATTTTTCTTTTTATATATGCTTCACAAATATCCAACTTGGAATAACCCTACTATACAACATCAACATTATCAGCCTAGCTGGCAAAAGTGAAATACTGATATTAAGTGATAAAAACGAAAAAAAATAAATGAATGCATTGTGGTGTTGAGCAAAAAAAGGAAAATAATGACTGCAGGATTACAACACCATGGACTATAGAGTATTGATGATTTCAGAATGTTCAGAAGTGAGTAATCCACCTGCGTAGGCAGTCTTACAATAAAATGATGATCTACTCACCAGGAAGTCTCCCTTCTTCCGGACATTCTTCAGGTCCTGATACATCAACCCTTCCATACTTCATGGGTATCTTGGGGCCACCAGCTTCCTAAAACAAAAAGAAAGTAGCAAAATATTTATTTTTAAATACATAATTTGTGTAAATTGAGCATTTATATAGCATAAAATTACCTCCACTGCAGTAGCGCTGGCCAACTGAAACAAGTCAGCATATGTCAATTCAGAGTATTTGTCCTTGATAGGCTCAAGAAGCTTGAGAGCATTAACCAGACCTGCAATGCCGAGTCTCTGTTGGCAGTTCTAACAGGAAAAATCAACAGCATATAGAAGTGCATATTACCAGCATTGGCTGCATGTTTGAGCTCAATTTCAAACCTGAGACTTCCATTAGCTCCACCTCTTTTTGGCCACTCCTCAATGTTCTTGTTATACGTCCCAGCATCATGCCACCCCAAGCGGACCTACAGCAAAAGCAAAATAAGGTGGGAAAAAAGAAAGGAACTATATTGATGCTCTTTGGTGCAAAGTACAGTATAAGAAATAAACAGGAAGGAACCCTAGCTTTCAAAAATTATATCCACTAACAACTCTCCTTGGGACATTAACTACTTTGATAACACTTCTTCTGACAAGAAAGCATTGCATCTGAAAATGATAATCAAAGAATATAATAAAGTAGACCACCTGAGGCAAAAGAAAGCATTTAAATCTCTGATTTCAAATGACTTTGCCATAATGTGATTAAATATTACCAGAATAGGATGGGAAAATGTAGTCCTTAGAAGGTCCTTAATGTCTTCCTTTGCACTCCTCAACTGTTCAGGAACTGATGAGGCACATACAGGAGATGCAATTCCACTGTAAGAAATATTCAATACAGGAGGTGATGTTCTCCCCTGCAAATAGCATATTGGAAAATCTCAACTTAAATCTACCGACTAGAAATAATTATGTGAAGCAAGGAAATAGCAAAATTTGAAACGAAAAGAAATCTGACAATCCCAAGTTAAAAAGCCAAACTTACAGCTTAGGATAAAAATGCATGTCAAATTAGTTAAATCGTAGCAACATGAATCGATGATCATGACCCTCAGCGAGGAATTTTATGAAATCCTGATCCTTGACTATTGAGTATGTATATAGACACACCGAGGAGGACAATAAACTGAAAATAGAAAGGTGAAGGAACGATCAATTTGCATCAGGGCCGAATAAGAAAAATATTTGAATCAAAATGATCAATGGAGATTTTGTCCTCTACAGTACTATAATCCAATACAACGCCCCACTAAACCATCAAGATATCGTGAAATACGCACACTAGAAACAAATTTGCTCAGAAACATAACTGAAAAGGCGATCATCAATTGCAACGTTAAGAAGAGAATTACTCACTCTAGAAAAGCGTAATGCATCACATCACAAAGACAATCGAACGGTATACGAAACAAAAAGGCCTCAATCTTGATTTTTAGAAAAGCAGGGAATTACCTTCACACGTTGAAAGAGGAGCTGCGGGATGCAAGGGGGCGTTAATCTGCTGCATTTGACGGAAGAAGGGAACCGAGAGAGGGAGGAGCGGACGGATGCTGTGGAGGCAGAGGGAGGTAAGGAGGAGGCGCCGCGGAGAGAAGCAGCCATAGGAGCGGCGTTGATGGCTGAGCTGAATGGAGGAGGGAGAGCCAAACTCGTCACAGCAGCTCATATTTTTCCCTCTTTTATTATTTTTTTTTAAATTCAACAGCTGATCTCAGCCTCACAGCTTCCCTTCCTCTTGTTTTGGATTAGCCCAAGCAAGAGCTTCTACAAGTGGAAACTTTAGAAACTAGCATGGTAGCAACTTGGAAGCTCGGGGGTATGACGGTAATTTAAAAAATAAATAAAATTCCATAAATATATTTTATCCGAAATATTTCAAATTTATAATTAATTTAATTTAATTTACAAAGCTAATGATAAATTTGTTATTTATTTTTATTTATCATATAAACATTTAATTAATAATTTAATATTATATACTTTTATTTTAAAATATAAATAAATGGCACTTCAATTTAAAGACATTAATTATTACACTTGTATAAATGATTCCAGATATTTGTATACGAGATAATATGATGCCATCAGTGTGGGATCAATCTGGTGACCAAATAAAATTAACATATTAATACTTACTACATCCACTAATTTTGTCCTTCCTCTACACCACACTGCATCAACACCACCAAGAAGAGCATCCCACAATCACCTCCCTCCATTGGAGGGCTGTATGGGAATCATATCCACCCCTTCTAGCAACAACAATAATAATCCTCTGAGATGAGACTAATTAGACCTGATCTCCTGCAATAAAGCCCACAACGCGCACTCATGGACCTTCAGTCTCGTGCTGCCGGGTGAGCCCCTCTCTGTGTTGTCAATGGCGGCCATTTGAGGCCCTATACTCAAAACGGCTTCTGCAGGTAGTGGTACATGAACATGTCCTGCAGCGGCGACAGTTGGCTCCCTCCACCGAGATCCGCCGGCACCCCGCCGAAGTCCATAGCGTCCATGAACCCCCCGCTGCCGCTGCCGAAGTCGAGCATCCTGTCCCACTCCGACCTCAACTTCGGCTCGCTCTGCACCTCGCACGTGAACTCCGGCGACAGAACGTGCTCCGAGCAGCTCGAGTCTGTGTGCAGCCTCGGGACCGAATCCGTGGTGTCGAAGTGCATGAAATCTCCCTTTCCGGCCCCTGCCGCCGGAACTGGGTGCGGAGGAGGAAGCATGGCGGCGGGCCCAAACCGACAGCCGAGGAGTGCGAGCCTGCTTGGCTTCGTGTCCTCCAGCTCATCGTAGCCGCCGGTCTCCTCCGAAGGCGGCGGCTCGGCCACCGCCGCCCGAGAAGGTGGCGTCCGTTTCTCCATCGCCCCCTTCTTGTTATAGATGCGGCATAGTACCCAATCATCGAGCTGCAAAAGCATGAAATCTATTTTAAAAAATGTTCCAATCGCGTGATTTATAGCGATTGATTATACAAATTAGAATTTCTGACGCTGGAAAATGCGATCGATTGGTAAATGCAGGATCACAAGGGAAGATTATATCTCAGAGTTACATACCCTCAGGCTGTTCTTCTTGCGGGCCGAGCGGTCGACGTCAGCAAGCCGGTACTCGTGCATGATCCAGTTCGTCTTGTCACCCTTCGGAGCTTTACCGGCGTAGAAGACCAGAGCCTTCTTGATTCCAACCGGCTTTGGAGTACCAATCGGTTTGTCCGCTCCAGTCGCCTTCCAGTATCCGGTCCCGGCGGCCCGGTTCGGTCTTGAACCGTTCGGATACTTCCGGTCCCTCGGCGAGAAGAAGTACCACTCCTTTTCGCCGTACAGAGCCTTGCCTGTTAAGCAATCAGATCAATACAATAACAAATCAGAATTCGAAGCAGGATAGGGAACGGAATGGTCCATGGACCTTAGAGGAGGAGGAGGAGAAGGTGGTGGTTCGATGCAATACCAGGAAGCTCCCATGGATCGAACTTGTAGAGATCGATCTCGGCGATGATCGGAACGGCAATCGGGTGGGAGGCGCACCGGCGGACAAGGTAGTGCATCACGAGCTCCTCATCGGTCGGATGGAACCTGAAACCCGGTGGTAGCTGAAGATCTGCTGCAGTCATCTTCTCAAGTACTGTTTCTGCTACTGTCTTCTTCTCGCTAAGCTATGCTCCTAATTTCTCACTCTGCTTAAGCGGCGGCGGCTTTTGAAAGTTAAGACGCAGGAGGGAGAGAGAAATTATATAGGGGAAGTCAAGAGGAGACGGTGGGTTCGAAGATGATGAACACGTGGGCGACCGGTGAGGGGGTGACCGCAGCCGGACACGTGTCGGACATCGGGGTTGGAGTTTCGTGTTTTGCGGTCCCCACTTCCCGTGGAGTGAAATAGAGTCATTGCTTACGTCATCCTTTTTGGACCTTAGTGCCCCCACCTCGCTCTACAAGTCGGCAACTGGGGATGGGCCTGAAGAGTATATCGCTATTTGAGAGCGAATGTACTCCAATAAATATTCAATATTTTATTATGGTAAAATTAAATAATAATTTGATATATAATTATAAATTATTTTTATTTATTGAAATTTATAAATATATATTACATATTTTTACACAAATTAATTTTTTTATTAATATTACCAATATCTGGTGTATTGAAAATGGAGGAGTGTGGGTAGGGATATTTTCGTCTTTCTCTCCTGTTTAGCGGCGAAGGTGGCCGACACGTCAGGCCCGGACCTCGCGCACGTGGGCAACTTGATGGGTTATCTTGTTCTGCAGCTCGTCCCAGCCCCATCCGATTTCATGGAAGACTTAATCGACTTAGCCCATAAGTTATAAGAAATGTGGTGCATTATAAGATAATTTATTGAATAATATATTTGTTGATAATTGAATTCTCAAATTATATTAAAATATATAATTAATAAAATCGATAAATATTATATATATATAAGTGTTTTATAACTTATAATTAGTATAAATTTTTATTCTTAATTAATAGTAATTTATTTGAGTACACACTATTATTTATGGATAATAAAATTTAAGTTTATATTTATTTAAAATTTATAAATATATGCAAATTTTATAATATTATAAACTAATAATACTTATTTTTTATTTAATTTATAATTATATTTTAAAAAATACTTACTTTATTAATAATTATTTACAAATCAATTATAATTTGTAAATCTCCAATTAGGAGACATGATATAATTTAATATTTTTTATTTATACTTAAACAGAAAATAAGATGTATTTTTTATATTAGGCAAGTAAAATGCGAATAAATTTATAGTGATAATAAATTCTTAATTTCATATTTTCGTAAACTTTATAAATTAATTACACTATTTTTTATTTAATCAAATATAAGAATATATTATCAATAAATTTATAATTTTTAATATAATGTATATTATCTAATAATATAATAGATATTAAAATTAATCTAATTTAGATATATTTATTGAAGTTAAAATTTGATATATTATATATATATATAATGTTTTAACGTGATTCATAAATCACATATGTTACATGCCAACTAAAATTGAACCAGATTCAATGAATTTCTTCTACTATCATGCAAGTTTCGGCCATTTAAAATGCCATGCTTTAGGATTTTGGTTGTGTGAAGGAGAATGCATTAAATGGCATCCATGCCCACAAACCAAGTCAAAGTAATCAGGATTCTCATAAATTCATGAGATGGTTTATTAAATACTTAAAAGTATTAATAGGAGATTTAGACCCTTTTAAGCCCGTATTTAGAGTTAATAAGGGGTCATAATTTATTGTTAAGATACTAATAAAACCAAATAATATTAATTTCAAAGTAATAATTTCGTGTCTCCAACGGCTCCATTAATGAGCACGGGTAATGGCTATGAGCCAAGTGAAGCATATGATTCACGCATATGGCTGATTCCCAATATATATTGAGACATGGACCACAGACTCACCTAATTAAGAATCCATGGTTGTCCAATTTTGAACTAATGCAAGTTCTTCTTCCAATGTATCAAACAATGTCATTTTACTTATAAACACAAATTCTTAATTAAGAATTGTATTATAGTATTTTTCATTTTTGTTAGAATGTATTGTAGTAATTCATGGAACTAATATATATTTAAAAATTAAAAATTATAATTAGTATATTATTTGTTATAATAATTATATATTTTATCTAATTTAAAATTATATTTTCAACTAATACACCAAAAATTATGGGAGTCGTCATACAATTAAAAGTAATAAACCCGATTTAGTTATTTTTATTAAGTATTCAAATAAAAAATGATCTAACTTTCGAGTATTAAATTGATTAGCTCTAAAACATATAAGAATATATTATAAATAATTTTATTTATTATTATATAATCTTATTCCATAAATATCTTTATAGACCATTCTAAAAAATCTTAAAAAATTATTCTTTCATATTTATCTTTTATTTTTATTAAAATTATTTTATTTTAAATTTTAACTATTATTATTATTATATCAATTACATCTTAAAATTACGTTACAATGCACATATTAAATATTAGTGAAATTTTAACAATTTATATCATATTGTTATAAAATTTATATATTATGTTAAATAATTTTGAAAGGGGGTTATTGGGTGGTTATGTGTACTATATATAGATAGTACATTGTCTACACATTGGTCTACATGTCTCAATCAATCATATGAGCACATATGGTGGTTGATGAACAATTTTGTTTTTAGGTTACTTTTAAACACTAGGAAGTGGGCATATTATAGTGGGATGAAGATGATGATGCTTAAGAAAAAAGCTTGACCCTTCTAGAAACTAAAGATGGATAGACATAGACACCCATAATGAGCATTAATTAATAAATTCAATGAGTCATGCAAGCCCTTGAAAAATCTGCACTAAAGTAATTAATTAACGGGCTAATAGACATAGTTTGATGGTAAATATATTCAAATATAAAAGATTTCGTCATAAAGATTCCTATAATATTATTTTTGGCTAAATTTTCTTAAAAATGTAAAATTTATGGATTTTTTTTGTTTTAGTATAACCACATGTACAAATCTAATGAATCTAATACTATATTCTAAATTATTTTAGTAAGAAATCAAATTATACTAATATTTATTTTTAATTATTTTTTTATAAGTTATAAAATTCTTACTAATCCATATACATAATAGTTAATTATGCAAAAATTATACATAACATTTTTTTATTTTAGTATCAATTCTCTAAACAAACATAAAATTCAAAATTTTATCCAAATTTATACTTTTTTTACCCTAATCAAAATTTATAATTATTTTTTAATTTAAATATCATATGTGATATATGAAAATTATATAAAAATATAGTATTATTAAATTAGAGTTTTGTGTGATTTAATAAAATTTTAAATTTAGTTGAATTATTCAATAATACTTAATTATATTTTAAATTATCAAAATTAGAAGACATAACTTATGTGGTAATAAGAAATTAAATAAGTTAAATTAGTATTGTTATCCTAATATAATAAAAATAAAAACTTTGTCATAACATATAATTAATAGTTTTGTGTTAATCAACTCAACTAGAAAGTTAGCATCAAAATAAAGAAAAATGGGAACAATTTATGTTTTTTAGGTAATTAAACATTTATTATTTTGAAAACAAAGCTGATGTTTTTCAAAAAAACATAAAACTAGACATAATATTGTCATATTATTACACTCTAATTTGTAAGTAAATGGTGTAAAATTGATTTATATTGTTAGAATTTCTATAACCATTAATTATATATTCATACTATCTAATCAAATATTATTAATTTCATATATTGTAATGAAAAAAGTCTTGTGGCAATTGAATTCTATCGGGTTTGAGTTCATACAAATTCAGACCCAACCCGAGTACTTACCATGACACTCGTACTTGATCATCAAGATAATTTTGCTAGTTTTGGATTTGGTTATCAGGATTATCGAAATTTGTTGGATCCAATTAGATTGTAAGTACTTGTATAATCAAACTCAATAAATAAAATATATTTTGTTAATAAATTTATTCGTATTTAGAACCATATTTCTAATTATATTGTTACTCTACTCATAGTGTATTATTAATTTTATTATTTATTAAAAATAAAAATATTTTAAAATAAATAAGTATTATGACACAAATTTAAAAATTTATTCGTATTAAATTTTTAATCTAAATTTTAAAATTAAAATTTTTTTACCTAATCAAATTTTATAATATAATATTTATATTTTAATTATATAACATAATTTAATTTATTTGAATCGTATTTATTATTTTAGAAGTATAGCAGAATTAGATAATAAAACTTATTATAATAAAATTTGAGTTGAATTCGAATATACTAAGTGACATAAAACCCATTATTATAAATTAACAAATCTAATAGTGAGAAATGATAAATATTAATATCATCCCAGGATTTCATTATAGGATAATATTATGTACGATGCAACCAAATGAGATGGTACTAGTTGTAGTTGTTGGAAAGGAGATTGGTACTTTTTTTTTTAGAGATTTTTAGGATAATATCCTAAAATTGCAATTGGTAAAATTTAAGTTTCACTTTATTATTATTAATAAAATTAAGAATATATTTTTTTAAAAAAAATTCATTTCTTTTATAAAAAATTATAATTTAATATTTTTATAACAAATTTTCCACATATGGATGGATAAAAGATGGGGCACTAGGTTGGTCTACAAGCATCAATCCTATGAAAACATAGTGGTTGATGAACAAATTGTTTTAGGTTACTTTACACCAAGAAATTATTATAATATAGTGGGATGAAGATGATCATCTTATAAGAATGAAGGGTGATGTTGATAATGCTTTATAAATTTTGAGATTCATGTCAAATCTGTCACAAAATTAAAAAAATGATATTGCAAAAATTATTACAAAAGTTATACTAAAAATAAAAAAGAATAAATTTATAGATTTTAGATAATAAATACTTTATTATTTTACTAAAAATGAAATGAAATCTAACACTATTATACTTGTTAAAGGCTAAACATCTCAAAAGTTGTGCTGGGTGGAATCATAGTGACCCTAGAAGATTAGGTTTAAGTGTATTAATTATAATTTTTTAAACTATAATATAAAATATAACGATATTAGTATTTTATAATTTTTTGCAAGTAAGTACTTCCTAAATTAATACATATAGAATTATAAATTAAGAATTTTATGATATTTCTAATTTATAATATATTATTTAATAATCTAAATTCTCATGTGTTAAATTTTTAAGTTTTTATTTTTTATTATTTTTAAAATTTTATTTATTAGTAATCAAGTTCGAATTTTAATATATTGAGTCCAAAATTTTGATTTATTTAGTGATTGAGATTATATTCCAAGTGGACAAATATGGCCAAGTAGGCACATGAACGTACAGTAAGGTGTTGGTATATATCAACATGGTCGAACATAGAGTATTAGTTGAGGATTCCATTGTAGCATAATCCTATATTTTATGCATGGTGCATCCAAATTAAATGACGTGCCTTAGTTGTTCCAAACGAAATGATTCTCTGGGTCGGATTAGAATATATGACGGTTTCTTTAATGGAAATTCAAAATATATACCGTAAATGGTAAGTTATTTAGTTAAAAAGTAGGTCAATCAATCACAAAATTAACTATTAAATTTATAATTTGTGATTAATAAGTTATCAACTCATAATATTTTATTATATAATAATAAATTTAATTAATTTATATATGTTCAACTATATATTTTAAATTAGTTTTACAATATAAATATAAATAAGTATAAAAAATACAAACTTGGTATACAATTTTATTTTTGATAATATAATATTATATTACATAAAATAAAGATATTTTTTAGTTTATATAATTGTAAATATTACACTATTTATAATTTATTAATTTTAAATAAATATAATATCGATATATTATTAGTTTAAAATAACTTTTCACTAATATTTAAATTAGTAACCCCTACGTTTACTCGAAACGGTAAACTTAATTGTTGTTATAATCAAATATAAAAATTTTAAATTACAGTTTAGATTGAAAGCTAAAATTATAAGGTTATATCTAGATTTTATGGGCAAATTTTAAAATATAATAATTATATATAAAATTAAGAATTATTGTAATTATATTAAGTTGGAATTTAATATTAAATTAAATAAAATATAAAATTATTATTATTTTATAAGTTTAAAATTTTTTTAAGAATTTTTAGGTGTTTTAGGGATTTTTATTATTTATTATTTTAAATTTTTAATTAGATAATAATTAGACAATTTATCAATTTTTTAGTATAAAATATTTTATTAAATGGTATTAGAATCAATTTACTCAATCAAATAGCAAAAAAAATACTATTTTTCACCAAAAAAATATAAATAAATAAGTAGGTTGAGAATATAATGTTCTAATATATTAAATAAAAAATATTATTTGTTTAATTCAATATTTTTAACCACTTATTCCCAAATATTATATTTTAATAATATTAAATTACAAAATTTGAACCGTATAAGAATTATAAATTTTAAACTAATATGATACTTAATTTTAATATGTGAAATATAGTAAGAGTAAAATAAATAATTAATTTTTATTATATTGTATACCGTAAAATATATATAATTATTATTTTTATTAAATTTATTAATATATTATTTATAAAAACTACAATTTAGTAATATGATATAACAAAATGTTTACATTGATTTGACTGCTCGAATCTTAGGAGGATTTAAACCGATATAATCTTATTAATGGCTTTATTTTAAACTAAGCTTGTTCAAATCCATATCCTTTGCAAGTTGATAGAGGAAGCTGCTAAGCTGCATCATTTTTTTTTCTGATTAGTATGTCCATTGAATTTCCCAATGAAGGCAAATGCCATTGTACCAATGTATTATAGAAAGGAAAAACAAATAATGAAGTAGGTGTTCCATAATCCTACACTGCTCATAATTAAATTAAATGAGTTAATTAAAATTATAATAACACTTCAAGATTATTTTTATAATTTACTAAAATTTTAAATATTATTATATAAAAGTTAATTTAATACTTTACTTTACTTCCCCATACACTGGCCATTAAATGCTCGCCACGTGTCTATTAGTCTACTCCAAGCCTACCAACACGTGTGCGTGCGACAACGAGGGGCGGCCCCCTCACATGCCGAACACAGGGGATGACCTAATCTCAGTCTCACCGAACCCTAAATGACTGAATTGCCCCCTCTTCGGATGACGTGGCAGGCTGTGCCGCCGTGCAATTTCATTTCCTCACGTGGGTCAAATTCTCCCCGGAGACAATCAGTGGCCTGAATTTCCGGGGAGCCTGAATCAGCAAGTCAAAGCTTTGGGCGGCTGTTCTCCTTTTCTGCAAGGGTTGTTAAGTAGCTGTGGTGGCTGCATTCTTCCCATATTTGTCAGAATTTGACTGGGGCAATAATTAGACATGAGATATATTTATAAGTTTATTATATATTATATTTATAAATATATTTTAATGATAAAATAGAGAAATGAGTGTATATTAATATTATTTCTTACGTAATTCTACTGAAAATAATGTACTTAACCATGATAATTAATTTAGTGAATAAATAAGGTTTCTTTGACGTAAAAAAATTACACACCACATATATTATCATAACAAAATAATCCAAAATATTTTATTATAAAAGTCTATGAATATCTATTTAATGAAAAATAAATTAAATTTTGGGAGAAAGAAGACAAGAGGAGTGGGGTTGGCTTGACTTGGATTCACCACATGACAAAAGCTTATAGTCCAAATTAATTGAATTATGCCTCTATCTTACTTTATGCCCTCAGCCTTTTTTGTTCCACAAATTTGACCTTCCACCGGACCATGCGTGGCTCACAGCTTGCTTTATTTCTTCCTTTGAAGCCGCCGGTGGCACTCCAACGGAAAAGTCTAATGCTGCCCACGGAGGCTTTCTTCTAATGGACCGGACCCGTCCGCCCGCCGGCCGCACTTCAACTACATAAATTTTGTTAGTAGTATATCTACTACCCATTTATAATAAATTTTACGATATTTTATATTTATTTACAATTACTTGATTAATTTTTTATTCCAAAGTTTTATGAAAATAAAATAATAATATTCTATGAAAATGATTTTTTTTTCATTTAGATTACATGAAAAATATAATAATATTTTTAAATCAATATTATTTTTGCTAGCAAGAAAAAATTGTGATTACTTCTTTATTTTTATTTTTTGAGAATTAAATGTGATGAATTCACGCGTGCATATTATGCAGAAAACCGTGAGTTCCCACTTGCAAGACTTCACAGCTCCAATCAAACATTACAAGTACTTGGAAATAAATTGCAATTTTGCACATGCAAATGGACCGACACACAATAAACAATTAAATTGGGTGGACTTATTCCCCAAGTTTTCTTATTCGAGTTTATCAGTATTTGAAAATTTTTGTAAATTTAGATTAATGTATTATAATAAATAATTAACGATAATAATTTTTAAATAAATATCCCACTAATCTAATCATATTATTTTATAATATAGTATTAAAAATGAGATTTTATGTTAAACATGGATGTAGCATAATGTTTAAATATGAATAATCATATGGAATAACACACAATAAAAAAACAGAAGTGAAAAAATAATAGTTGGACTATTCTCAAGAACATGTCAAATTAATGACATTTCTTTCTTGTTTATTTTCAACATGGGAAATGAAGCAAGCAGGATGGAGAAGTTTCCTAGAAGGAGCGTGCCGTGGTGCCTAAGTAAATTTATCTTTATGTTTTTGTACTTTCGCCCAGAGCAAGACAAACTGACGACATCACATCGATAGGCATAAAATAAAATATTGGGAAATTTTTTTAGTTCGTGAAAAAAGAGCGGCGCCGCATGGAAGCTAGTGGAATTGCAAAAAACAAAACATGCTTTAAAGGAACACATACGCATGTCATGTCGACTCGGTGAGGTGATCCATATTCCTTGTTTTTCCATATCGTGTCGGGCCCTTGCCTTGGCCATTGTGCTTATTCTAGCGACCATCCATCCTTTAACATCTATATCAAATTTAGTAAAATATAAATTTTATTGTAATGAGGTATATTACTAATAAATAATAATTTATAAATGAATATAAATTCAAATTTTATCAATATACATTAATTTTTAATATTATATTAAGTTTAATTCACTTGAATTTGTAACCGTCAATATGAAATTTTTTTAGCTAGTATATAGTAAAAATATCCCAGTATAGGTTATTATTTGTATTTATTTTAAACTGAAAAAAATATACTTGTGTAATAAATTTAAAAATTATATTTTACAAATGTATTTTTGTTAAAAAATGTGGACGTATTTTGATAGTAAAATAAATAAATATTATGAATGTGTAAAATTATAATTAATCATTTTTAAGTAATTGGAAAGGTATTGTAATTATAGAAAGTTATACAGAAGTATTAATAATACAAATTTTGGTGAAATATTTTAAATTTAGGATAATTTAGTGAAATTATAAGAATAATATTATATATTGTGGTAATAATATTTTTAATATTATTTGTAAATACTTTTAAAATTTATAAGTATAATTTTTTTACAATGGCTCTATAGGCTGAACAGAGACTGTGTACGCACAGAGATTGTTGGATGGTCCCGTCAGGACCATGGCTTTATATATTAGTTTATAGTGCCAACCCTCATCATTAGTGATGCAGTGGACTTGAGCCCATCATTGGCACCCAGCACCGCTGCTCGCAGCCACTGGTGTAGTTAAGTGAGCGAGTTCTCTTCCTCATTAATTCAAGGGGGATTGACCCTGTTGAACTGGTTGCAGTTCAAACCTAAGCTCCAAGCCTATATCATAGCCTATATAAAAGTGTTTCGGACTTTGAAGATCTAATGGGCTCACTTCCTTAGCCTTTCAAGCAATAGTAGTTTAGAAAACATGAACTTCTCTGCTTAAAAGCGGGAAGCCATGGATCAGCTCAAACTAAACACTCCATCCAAGTCGATGATCGGTCCGCAGAACTTTCCGATCAGAAAAGCCAGTAACCAGCACCCCAGTGGGGGTCTTCCCATGGCTGAGGAGGCGAGAACGGGTAAGACGACACCGACAGCCTCGGAGACGAGATCGACAGCTTCGGAGAAGATGACTGCACTGACGAGGAAGGCGATCTTCGGAAGGGAGAAGAGGCCGTCTTTCTAGCCGGAGTCGACCTTCCCGTGGACTTTTGCTTGAGCCCCGACTCATAGGCTGCCACCCTGCTACTGCTATTTTCCTTCTTCAGCCTCAGCATCGGGCTCGCGGGGAAGCACCCCTGCGACACGGGGAGGTCGGCTTTCCTTCGCTCCGGCCGGGCCCTCGGGGCCGACCGGAAGGATCGGTTCCGGGGGACTTCTTGGGGGAAGCGAGGTGACTGGCTGGAAGGAGGCTTGAGCTTCGGCGGCGTCGGTGGTTGGCACTCTTTTGAAACATGGCGACCGTGGCAATGGTAGTGGTGGTCGGGTTGAGTCCTGGGGACACCGGGGCGGATCTCCCACTTGAAGGGGACTGCTCCAGGCTTCTTGAAGGAGTCGTCAACGGTCATCGTCTGTCTCCGGCAGCTCTGCAAGACGACTGCCTTTGACAATTTCTTGCTTTGAGGGCTTGCATATATAGAGAAAATGGAGAGTTTTCGGCGTTGGAAGGATGGCGGTCTGTCTCATCAGTTAATGGCGAGATTAGAGGCATGGAAGTTGGGCAGGTGGGGGCAGGCTAGGGTTGCCGGGTCCACCATTGTAGCTGACTTCAAGTTTTCTTAGGAGTGATAAATAGCATTCACACCAGGCAAGCTTCGATGTTGTTTGTAAAGAGAGAAACATGGTTAGCATGATTGGAGGAGCTTGGCAATTCATTCTAAATTATGGTTAATACTCCATCAAATGCCATATATGTCACATTGACCACCGTAAATTTCAAAATGTCTCAAAATGGTCCAAAAGTTTAGGCAAATATACTGTTTAAATGTTGAAAATTTTAATATATAGTTTGAAATCTCCATTGGTATAATATTATTTTAGTAATAATATCAACATTTTATTCAAATATCAAATAAGATATTAATAATTTTCTACATAATTTCAAGTTGACTTAAATAAAATTCTAAGATTTTGGACAAAATTTAAATACATATGTAACATTTATCATGTCTCACCTGACCGTTAGCTTAACCCAATTGATTTAAATAAATCTAAAATTGTGTATGGTATAAAAATACTTCGGAAAATGTAAAAAATATTAATTAATTATTTTATTTTATCATCAATTTATAAAATATCATTAATAACAATAAAAAATAAGGGAACCACTAATACATATACAAGAAGTTGGATGGATCCACAAATGCAGAGCCCAAGTCCCAAATCTGCCAGGCTTGAATTGATGGGTCTGCTGGCCCAACAAGAATTGTTCTTGGGCCATTAGGCCATGTTTGGAGACTGCCTGAGCTCAAACCCACTTTATGATTGGACTTCTTGAGCCAATAGGCCCTTTGTTGAGCTTTCTGTATTGGGTATGTGGCAATGTAATTTCTCGGGGCATTTAACTATTTCTTGGGCTCTTGTCTTGGCCCAACGTTTGGGCTCTTAATCTAGGGCCAACATTTGGGCTCTTAATCTTGACCCAACTACATTGTCCGGAATGTTTATTGTCTAGTAAACTTGCTTGCTTTTACTTGTGTTGAAATAGATCATCTTCAACCCTATAAAATTTATATATATAGAACAATTTTCTATTGTATTTAATGTACCATTAATTATTTGGGCTATACCCACAATCCTAATAAGATTAGATTCATGGTTGATAATTGGTCCCCCACATCATGCCATTCCAACATGTGACTAGGCTCTAGGGAGGTGACCACTGTCCCAAAAAAGATCAGGACGCGGAGATACATTACCTTTTAGGGTCCAACAAAGGTCAATACAGCAGACATGCTTTCCACTCCCAAGTCATCCTAAGTGAAAGTATAATGGCAGCAATATGAACATAGGGAGGATTTTGTTGACTGATGATTAATGGTAGAGATATAATCATGGTTGGAGATTGAGATGAAGTTTGTGTTAAAATATTATTATATAGTATTATTATTAAAAATATATATATAATATAATTTTTTTAATTAATATTATATTATATTATATATTATCTGTTTCTATTTTTATTTTATTTTTAACATATAAATAGTTATATCCATTATTTATTTGATTTATTTATTTACCAATAAAAATTTATTACAACAGTTTAATTATATGGGTTAATCCTATTTTATAACAATTTATTATTCTATATTTTAAATGTTCTCTATAATATTATTTTATTAATGAATTAACGTATTGAAGTAATATAAGTATTTGTAAACTATTTTTCATAATATATATTTATACTATTACACTATAAAAAATATATAATTACTTTTTACTACTATATAGTATATAGTACTGTGAGTGTATAAAATTTAAATTTATATTTACTTAAAATTTATAATTTTAAATTATAGTACTAGTAATTTTGATAACATACGAAAAATTAAAATTTATTACTAATAATAAGTGATGTAATACTATTAAACTTACAAATTCATAATATTTTTACTTTTTTTTCAATAATTTTATCAAATTACAAAATGAAAGTTAGAAAGAAAGAAATAACATTTTATAACCTGTGAGTAATCTTGTATGGGCAACTTCTCATTTAGATTTTCAGAGACTTTATTTTCGGTCTCTGTATCAGCCTGAGAAAACATATTTTGTGTTCGAAATGTTCATTACCAAGAAAAAAAATAACAATCAATCTACAGAAGGAACATGCCCAATTGAAACATTTCCATGAAAGTAAAAATAATAACCAACCTCGGAACCATCCATTTGACAAACATCTTCACAAGGCAAACTTCCAGTATCATCTTTCTCCACCAAACCCTCACCCTTTTCTACATGTACCAAGGCCGTTGAAGAATCAGGGGGGGTAGCAGCCTTTTGGTTAGCAACTTCAGAGTTCTCCATTTGAGAAATGTCAATTTGATGACCCATTTCTTCTTCATCATCCCCTAATTTGGTTTCTTCTATTGGGCCATTAGCAGCACTTTTCTCAATAGTCAGATTGGCATTCATAGTGGACGAATTATCAACAGATTCAGGCAGGGATGCTCCCAATTCAGGAGCCATGGATTTGCTATGAACCTCGGCAGTATCAGCCCCAGTATTTTCTACTCTCTCTGGCTGCCGAACTGAAGGACCTCGCCCACAACTTGTCTTAGCAATTTCATCCATACTATCTTCTCCAGTCGCCCACAACTTGTCTAGCACCTCTTGAACTTCACCATGAACTCGACTGTCATCATCAGAAGCAGGTCCCCTCATGCAAGGAACATCATTGTTTCCTTCAACACTAATAACTGCATGAAGAGCTTCCGTCTTGCTCTCTACAGGCAAGTTATGACTAGAATCCTTAGTTAACTGAACTTCGGAGCTAGAACCTTGATTTAAAACACCACCGGTGACCTCAATTGTTCTTGCATCTGCCCCTAAGTTCACCATCTCTAAACCTACAGCTGCCTCATAATCTGAGCTTCCACTAATTCTAACATCATCTGCAACATTAACAGGTGACTTTAGTTTGCTTGGGGTACTCATGGCCCCATGATCAAAGGAATCCCCTTTCTGATTTTGCAGCAATGATCTTGTAGGCATCTTAAATCCAGGAGGCGTGGAGGTAAAGGTTTGGAAACATCCTTTCCATGAGTCTGTACCAATTTGGACCATAATGCCTGAAAAGAAATTTTAAAATGCTTCTCAAGAGTTACCCTGCCGCATAGAGCAAGCATAAATAAGCAATCGATGCATAAAATAATGTGGAAAATACATACCATCTCTTCTTCATGCCTTTTTTTGTCAACCGATTCAAATAAATCAATCTCCGATTCACTGAAAGAAAAAAAGGTTCATTCTGTATCTGATTCAAATATATCAGTCTCTAAGGGTACTAAAGTTCTGGCATAAACTTGATACTGCTGATGCCATTCCATGCAGTAACCAACATATAATTTTAAAATGACTAGGTAATTGAAATGGATAAGCATAAAAACTCAGAGCAAAGATATGAAACTAAAAATAACTTGAGAAGAGAACTGCATTTCAAACCCAACCAATCCTGTCAATGGTAGAATCCTATGTAAACATTTTGCATTCAAATTTGACTGACACAAGAGAGAATCTAGCTAAATATTCCCACTTAATATGTATACCAATTTCTCAGTTTTCTAAATAAATTATTAAAAAAAAGTTCTAAACTAGTATCACCATAAATAAAATCAGCAAAACAGACCTCCGAGCTATCAAATAATTGAGAGCATCTTCCTCTTTCTTGCACTCCCGTAGGAGCGACTCCAAGTACTCCCTCCTATCTTCCGCACTGTCATGCAAGATAAATAATAATTAATTAATCTAGAGATTATACTGAAAATTCACAATGACCATCATCAAAATAGCTCCTCAAGCTTTTCAGTGTGACCCTGATTTACCTGGTGTTATTATCAAAGAAGCCAGCTGTAATGCTCTGATTGGCCACCCCAAGCTTGTGCTCTGCTGAAGCTCTGACTTGTTCCTCAACAGTTTGAACCTAGAAAAATTAGCAAGAAAATGTCATCAAACAGTAGACACTTCTGAGCATGCGTATTCAGTAAAAGGAAAGTGGACAACTACAAAAAATGCACACTTTTCATAACTGCATTGAAAACCATTCTAGATTCCAAGGTTTGAAGGAAATGGAAGAAAAATGAAATGAACAGGAAAATCCATCCAGATCAACAAAAACACATCAAACATCTACTCACTGATCTAGGGCATACAATCACAGGGGACAAACACAAAAAAATTAACATACAATTCATCATAGATCATGTAATGAAGAGTACTAACAGTTTCAAATCTAAGAACAAGCACATCCTTTTTCTGGCCAATCCTGTGAGCCCTAGCTTGTGCTTGGAGATCAACCTGTAAAATCAAAATTCCAAAAAAAAGAGAGAATCACTCTGAGAATCTTATTGAGAAAATTAGGTATTGGAGACGAGTAATTGCATGTCCTACCTGAGGATTCCAATCAGTATCAAATATAATGACAGTATCTGCAGCTTGAAGATTCACTCCAACGCCTCCTGCTCGAATGCTGACTCAAAAGGAACAACCCACGACCAGATTCAGGAAAAAAGTTCAACCACAAAGGGACCACAAGTCAATAGTTTCGATCAGTGTGCTCCATGAGAACTTTAAAAATAGTAATCCAAAGCTAAATCTTTGGGTTGGTTCCTGATACATAAATATCATAGCAGCCTACAAATAGCATATACTTACCTGAGCAGAAATATAAAAAAAGGAGAATTGGGTTACATTTCAATCATTGCACCACGATCACCACCGGAAGTGTGGCCATCTAATCGAAGATACCGATAATGCTTTAAGTTGAGATATTCCTCCATCACATCAAGCAGCCTTGTCATAGTAGAAAAGAAGAGAACCTGAAAGAAAAGATAATTATGATCCCCAGTCATAAACATGCAATAAAAACAATAAATTTCCTCCAATAGTTAATTTGCATACAAACCAAATCAAGATCAAGTAACATTAGAAGGAAGCAATGGGAGAGACAACCACATCTACCAGTTTGGTCAAGACAAAACAGGGACAGGAGAAACAAACAGCTGATGGAAATAAATTAAACAAGAGCTGGTGTTGAGTTCATGCAAAATTAGACAGATAATTAAACATGCCTCTTCGTCATAGCTTCTGTGATCAAAACAGAGACAATAAATATGGTCTGCTCTAACAATCAAGATGCTAAATACTACAAATAACCATACCCGATGATCAGTTGCCTTCAGTTTTGGTAGCAGCCGATCCAACATCTCAAGTTTACCACAAAGTCTAACGATCGGAGGTAGATAATGCTTTGGTATCAAATTATCAACCTGAATTTGGTCATAGAAATGCTGTGGTTAATTCCCCCACATGAAGTTGATTTTCAATAAGAAGTAATTAATAAATGCACCTCCAAACTGCAATGAAACAATATTAGTCGGCTTGATAAATTTATGTATGTAATTGCAATAACTAGTTATATCTAAAGGGTCATTTGCACTGCAGAAAGAAAACCTGTATAAAAGTAACATCTTAGTGCAAAATGTTTATATTTAACACCTTGATACAGAATCTTTCAAATAATGAAACTCCATAGTACAAATGGAGTTAATTTTGAATTGACATGGTCAACTATGGTTGACCTGAACATAATACATGCCTACAGTACAACGAGGCTAAATGTTAAATGTTAGAAACACTTGAATTTGATGATTGGTACCATGGAATTATATTTTTCAAAAGGTATACCATGATATTGCATTTTATATTTTTTGTACTAAAATGTTAAACTCCGCAAAGGTTTTGTACATGTCATCCAAGTTTCCAGTGAGGTTCATGGGTTACCATATATACATATACCAATTCACAGTGACAAGTTAATTCTTTCTTTAAATAGATATAAAAGATAAAAAGCATACATCATCTGCATGAAGCTGGCTAAGATATGGATGATTGCAAATGTTACGAAGCTCCATGACAGAATTCTGCACTGATCTTGCCTGGCAAAATAAACTTAACTAAGCTCATGACAGTCGCAAAAAGAAAATGAAATACCATATACGAAATGTTACAGATATCCAAAGCAGACCTTTGAAGTCCCAAGTGACCCAAGATTTTCCTCAACCCTCTTCATCAAAAGAGTTTGATATGCAGAGGGCTCACACCTTATAAGCCTTTCAATCTTTTCAGGCAATTCATTTTCAACCTATTTCAAGTCAAACGAGGTATAACAACAAGCTACATAAATACTGAGGAGAAACCCAATAATTAGATCAGATAGTGTCCATATAATCTCATTCAAGGAGACATAAATAAAGGTATTTTCCCAGTTAAGACAGACCAGATGAAGATCATGCTCAGGAACAATAATAGAAGTACATTATTATTCACCTTATGTTTCAGCCTTCGAAGTACAAATGTCCTAAGCACTTGGTGAAGTCGATTGATAATCAAAAGATTCTCCTCCTCAGAAAGCAATGCCTAGATATAAAGGAACTAAAAAATTAAGAATATGTACATATATATGTATAAACATATCAACAAAACAATGTACCATACCACAAACTAATTAAAACTTACTTCCTCTGCTGAACTATCACCATTGCTTTCAAATGGTTTGTTAAACCATTGAGAGAAATCCTCTGATGAGTTGAAAATGCTTGGTAATAAGAAGTTAAGCAATGCCCATAACTCCTCGAGATTATTCTGGAAAATTGTTTATATATCCACCCATATCAGATGCAGAAAATAAGAGGAAAATTTTGAATTAGTATTTAGCCTAGTCATTTGATATATTAACCAAGCATTACGAGAATAAAGTATTACATAATAAAGAGGACAATACATCCTTTGTAGATAGATAAACCAAGCATGATAATAATCAAAACATTTATATAATAAAGCTATACCTGCAATGGCGTCCCAGTTAACAACAACCTGTGGGAACTCCGATAGTGCTTCAGGTCAGCATTTAACTTGCAGGAAGCATTCTTGATTCGATGTTTTTCATCAATTATGATATAGTGCCAATGTAATTTGCTTAATTTTGGTCTGTCGTGCTTGTTCATCAGATACTCATATGTAGTTAATAGAACGTTAAATTTCTGGTGAACTATCTTTTCCCTATATATAAAGAGCATAGGTCATATTTCTCATATACAGAGTATATTCTCCACCTTTTGCATAATATACACATAATAATGAAGAAAACAATAAAACTTTCAGGTTTATAATACTAGTTTTGGTTCCATTAAAGGAAGGTCGTCTAGACTCGTGAGCTTACTTGAACAAACGGCATCTTTCCTCCAAAGGTCCTGCATATACAATTTTGTGCACTGCAGGGGCCCAAAAGTTAATTTCTGACTCCCAACCAGGCAGAACTGAGGATGGAACCACAACCAAGAAAGGCCCTCTATCGTTTTTGTTTTCCATCAGATAGCAAATTAAAGAGATGACCTATAAAAGAAATATTATGTATATAAATTTTACATTCAAAAGAAGTTCACTACAACATATAGCTCGAAACATATTGGCTGTAATGAAACAAACGAGTCTTTAACTAACCTGAACAGTTTTACCAAGGCCCATCTCATCAGCAAGAATTCCATTTAAATGATTGTTGTATAGTGACACCAACCATCTCAAACCATTCATTTGGTACCTAAAGGCCAATTTTTTATGCAATGAGAATATGAACAGAAAGCAAAGGCAAACTCCTAATGATCATAGATAAGAGAAAAAATATGAGACTTTTATGCTCGTTATCAAAGAAAACAAACATCGTTACTTGAAATTTACCACGATTTCCATGCTACAAAGGAATGAAGGAGTTGAAATGGAGAACTTTCTTAACACAAAGAACAAGCTCTACTTACTCTCTCAACTTCCCACCCAGAAGCATAGTAGGCTGTTCCGCAATACTCTCTTTTATACTGCATAAGGTAATTTATGTTGAGTGAATATAGTAAACTAAATAGTAAGAACCATCAACTGTACTATTAAATAGGAAAGTTAATTAAAAAAAGGATTCTTGAATCTAAATCAAAATTTGTCTACTAAAAGTAGCCTTCTCTACATGCATATGCTAATCTAAAACTAATAAGTAGACTAGGTGAGGTCATCCACACCTGTGAGCCATCAGGTAGTACTTTTCATTGCTTTCTTTATAATGCTGCCACAAAAGTTCATAAAGAACATGAGCCAAAAGAAAGCATCTTGCCAAAAAACCCTGAAGAAGAAAAAATTGCCTTTTTCACTTAGGGATAAATGAACTGTAAAATGTTGCCTACTTTAGCCTGGTCACTTTCATCATCATTCTCAGCAGCAGACTCACTGTTCTCCAGAAAGTTTTCAGTTTGGATCTCTTCTGCATCATGCTCAGAGGATCTGGCTGCAGTCTTGGCCTCTTGTAGCTTAGAGCCAAGCTTTTGCAGATATTTCTCAGTTTCCTTGAGTAACTGCTTTACACGATCTGATTTTGCATCCTGTAATCAGTAGATAATTGCTTAAAGAAATAGAAAAAATCACAACAATGAACTCAAAGTCAACACAAGAGCAAGTTAATACCTGCACCATACGCAAGTATCCTTCAACATCATTGATCTTCAGAAGAGTAATCTTCTCGCGTTGAATCCTGTCAATCTTTTCCCGGTGTGTCCTTTCCTTTCTTTTGTGCAGCTCCTTCACATACTTATTGAATCCCTTCAGGCGTTCTCTCTTAACTTTAAAAGCATCTTCTAAACGTTCCCTGGGATAAAATTACAGAAATTTTTCTAAAGTTGGAGACGTTCATATCAACCTCTTGAGGCAATAAAAGTGCATACATATATACATTAATTTATTTATGGACTAAAATATCAAATAAAGTGCATAAATTTGCCAAATTGCTCAATTCAGATGCAAACCTTTTATTTGGCTCAATTCACATACGAATCTTTCACTGATAGCTCAGTTTTTAGAAAGGGAGTGTCTTTGAACTGAGCAATTAATGAAATATTTGCACCTAAATTGAGTCAAATAATAGGTTTATACCTAAATTGAGCAATTGTGTAAAACTTTGCGCATTAACTGGGATTTTAATCTTATTTATATAGAAGAGAAAATTATTTTAGCACATATAAGGAAAGAATAAAATGCACAGAAGCAGCAATAAGAGCCTACTTATGAACTTCTATATCACTGAAAAGCTTGAGGTTTTAGCCTTATTTATATGTAAAAGAAATTTACTTAGCATATATAAGAAGGAAAGATTAAATTACTCATCAGCAGAAATAAAAGAATACTTGTGAACTTCTATATCACTGAAAAACTCTTTCTGCCTCTCACGGATTCTTCTTTGACCCTCTTCCTTCATTTTCTGCTCATATCGTTCAATTTGTTTTATCCTCCTCCCATGTTTGTGCTTTTTGAATGATCTCAAATTGTCCATATCAGTAACAATAGGCTTGAAGAAGTCACCAAGGAAATCACTATAAAAAATAAAAAATGGATGTCAATAAATAGAACAAAATTTGCTCAACCTCGTATTTTTAGAAAAAAATAACAAAAAGAGTGCATACTAAGATACCTTCGTAGGCGCCGTTGAAGAGCCAACAACTGAAGTTTCTTCAATTCTATGACACTTTTGGTCTTGGCGGATATGTCCTCAGACAAACTCACTGTTTTCTGCAAAATTATTAAGCTAAACCTTATATAGCCATAAAGAAAAATGAAGGAAACAAGAAATTTTAAGGCATATAAATACTGAAGTATCCAATCTCCATCAGGAATCCATACAGAATTGAAATTTGAAACCAGAAGATAAATTAATATGCACATCAAAGAAATAAATGGAAACTTCAGAGACAAAAATTAATGAAAAGCATGTTAAACCATGTCCATTACAAACCCAACACCAAAATGCCATCACAAACAGCTCCAAACATTAAACTTTATAGATATCGATAAACTAAATAACATAACCAGATATTCACATGCAGAGATGCAAACATATCTATGAATTATGTCATACAAAAATACTTGGGCAACAATTTATTGATATATTAGCCATCTCTTATAGGTGTTACTTTGAATTTCCATGGATTGAGACATTTGGAAATCCTTGACAAGATATTTCCCCAAGTGACTTCCCTGATATAAATCAGAACTAGGGCCTGGCAAGCAGTTCTCAATGAGCCTATGACCTGGAGATATCCTTTGGGTACAGGATACAGGGATTTCAAAACCACAAATTGGCACACTCAACCTCCCCTTCAAAACACAAAGGAACCTTGTAATGCTAGAAAACTCTTGAAGGAGGACAAGATCTCCAATAGGTTTTATGCCAGGAGTAAAAATGCCCTAAGTGCAAAACAAATGCCCCATAGGACCCTGAATGCTTGAAAAAATGCCCCATAAGTCCTAATAACACTCTGTATCTTTATCTTCATCTCATGAGATAGTCGGGAACCTCAAATACCCTAGACCATGTCTGACCTACTATATGGAAAATAGTACAGCCCCAAAACCGCAAGGTATTCAAAATGGAAAAGCAAAAACATTTGCATTTGCCCCGACAAATTCTAGACCCATGAGATGCCAAAGGATTTCTAGGAACTCCTTAAATTTCAGAATGACGAGATTTTTGAAATTCCTACTTAAGAAATGCCATGCCCCATGATTGGTTGGACAGTTTTCAGAACCTGTTTCTCCCACTCCCACCCCCTTCCTCTTATCTTCCCTGCATAAAAATCTAAAGATACAATACACAATATCAAAGCCTATAGAGCACAAAGGGGAAGCATGTACTATTACAGAACAAACCTTTAAACGATCAAAACAATGGGAAATTCTGCACTCAGTCTTCTGATGTTTTAGTGACAGATTTTGCTCCACTAAGAATTTCTTTTTCTGCCGATCCATGATCCATTTCTCCAACATTGAAATAGTATAAGTTATTTAAGGTAATTATGATATAATCTTGGATATTAAGATTATATCATATATTCTATTTAAGGTAGTTAATAAATAGACATGTATATATATTGAGTTAGGGTTTGGAGAAAATAAGGTTTTCAATTTCTCATCCCCAATGCCTCTCTATCAATATATTCGTTTTCTTTTACTCGAATTTAGTTTTATAACATGGTATCAGAGCTAAGGTTTTCTGCTATTTTTAAGGTTTTTTGATATGAAGGCTCAAGACACGGCATAATTGAATTGTCGTTGAAGATGGAGAAAACGGATGCAACATTAACAGGAAGGGAGTTGAAGGAAATTTTAGAAAGTATGGCCAAATTGCTTGTAGGAAGAGAAGATGTATTGCCTCAACATAACAATACTCTCAATCGAGATTTGAAGTTGGAATTACTCCCAATAGAGCAGAGACTTGAAGGAACGAAAAACTATTTGAGTTGGTCGAGAAAGATGAGACTCATACTAGAGTCAAAATATTTGGAAGATTACATTGGCGACTCGTATGAAGAACCCACTGATACTACCAGCACATCATGGAAGGTGTGGAGGGCGACTAATTCTCTGGTGGTTGCATGGATAATAGGATCACTTTCTCCTTATATCGCGGGGTTGGTAGAAGGTATTAATAAAGCATCTGATATATGGAAGATTTTGGCTACTCAATTCTCTGGTATTGGGAATATGATGACTGTGACTGAGATTGAAGATAAATTGGACGCACTAAAGCAGGGGGAGCGAAGCATAATAGAATACAGTACTGAGCTGAAAAGGTTATGGTCCGAACTTGATTATTATGATCCATTAATTACATTTGATCCTTCAGATACAGCTTCTATTAGAGCATGGATGGAGCGACGACGTGTGATTCGCCTCCTTAGGGGACTAAATCTAGAATATGAAAACAAGAGAGCAATGATATGTCATCAATCTCCAATTCCTCCGATGGAAGATGTTATTGCTGTACTAATTCATGAGGAGTCAAGACAAAAGGTTATAAGCACTTCTAAGATATTAGCAATACCAGTTCGCTCTACTCTAGCAAAACCGATTATTGACAACCGACAATGCTATAATTGTGGGAAGAATGGACATATTAGCTGGAATTGTTCCTCGACACGTATTCCTGCATGGGGTGGAACAAGTCATAGCATCAGAGGACGTGGAGCCCGAGGTCAAGGTCGAGGTTATGGACGATTTGGGGGACAAACCTATCGTGCTAAAGGTGCTGACATTTTAAACAACGACATGTGTTATGCTAATGCTGACTCAGGTATTATTGCACATGCATTTTCTTCTAAACCATCTTTTACAGAATGGATTATTGATTCAGGCGCATCTAGACATGTGACAGGAACATCAGTAGAGTTTATTACATATATTGGTTCTCCACCTTTTTCCCATAATAGAGTTCAAACTGCTGATGGCACATTTCAACCGGTTATGGGATTTGGCTCGATTAAATGCACTTCATCAATTATATTATCATCAGTTCTACATGTCCCATCATTTCCAGTTAATCTATTATCAGTTAGTGCAATTAGTGATCAATTGAACTGTCAAGTAATCTTTGATCGAGATTCATGTGTCATTCAGGAAAGGAATACCAAGAGAACAATTGGGACTGGACAGAGGCTTGATGGATTGTGGTATCTTATGAGAGATGAGTCTAGCACAGCTTTAACCACTACTTTGTCTGAACGAGCAATGAATGAAGTTATATTGGAGCATCGTTGTCTTGGTCATCTATCGTTTGAGAATCTTAAGAGGGTAAGGCCTGACTTGATGAATAATGTAGAACGTAGCAAGCTTGTATGTGATGCTTGTGAGTTTGGAAAACATACAAGAACACGTTATTCTCCTACTGGTTTAAGAAGTATTTCACCATTTTCGTTGATACATTCTGATGTTTGGGGACCATGTCCAGTTACTTCGATTGGCGGATTCAGATGGTTTATTACATTTATTGATTGTTACTCAAGGATGACATGGATATATTTGATGAAAAATAAATCTGAGACACTGGTTTGCTTTAAAGATTTTTTAGCTTTGGTGCAAACACAATATAATGCCAAAGTGAGTACTCTCCATACAGATAATGGTACTGAATATGTTAATAGAGAATTCTCATCGTATTTATCTACAAAGGGGATTCTGCATCAGACCACATGTCCAGATACACCAGAACAGAATGGAGTGGCAGAACGGAAGAATCGACACTTGTTAGAGGTAGCTCGCACACTTCTATTTACAATGAATGTTCCAAAATATCTATGGAGTGAAGCAGTATTGACGGCAACATATTTAATTAACCGGATGCCTTCTCAGATATTAAACTTTCAATCTCCTTGTGAACTTTTGATGGGACGCAATATATATGCAATCCGTCCTCGTGTATTTGGTTGCGTATGTTTTATGAGAGATTATCGTCCCACAGTAACTAAACTTGATCCACGTGCATTGAAGTGTATTTATCTGGGCTATTCTAGCACTAAGAAAGGTTACAAGTGCTGGTGTCCAAGCGAGAGAAGACTTTTTGTGAGTATGGATGTAACATTTCGTGAGAATGAACCCCTTTATGGTGAATCAACAACGTCATCCACAGTGCTAGATGATTTGACTGAAGCACAACATGGAAATGAAGAGAGAATTAGTGATAATAAAGAAGATGATGTCATTGTAGGTATAATCCCATGTCCTAAGAGATTGAGTAGCAATGAAGGAGGGACCAATGAACCAGAATTGAAGGTTTATAGTAGAAGGAACAAGAGTTGTGCTCAGGGGGAGGAAGATAAAGAAGATGATGGAGAGCAACAAGAACAGATACTTATACCATACTCATTGCCCACATATGTCCCAGATACCCATCAATCTTCTGACGATTCCTTATCATCACCGGATGTCCCAGATACCCATCAATCTTCTGACGATTCCTCATCATCACCAAATGTCCTAGATACCCATCAATCTCCTAGCGATTCCTCGTCATCAGCAGATGGTAATGAATCTCTGCCCATTGCTATTCGTAAAGAATCTAGAGCTAATGCAGGAAAACCTCCAATTAGATATGGTTATGAATATGATATATCTAATTATGTCTTATATGAATATGTCCCATCTACATACAAGACTTTTATTGTATCATTACAGTTAGTGCACATACCAAGAAATTGGCAAGAGGCTAAAAATGATCCAAAGTGGCTTGCAGCGATGCATGAGGAGATGTGTGCATTAGAGAAAAATAAGACATGGGAACTGGCATTACTTCAAAGCGGAAAAAAGGTTGTTGGATGCAAATGGGTATTCACTGTTAAGCAAAATGCTAAAGGAAAGGTTGAAAGGTATAAAGCAAGATTGGTAACAAAAGGCTACAACCAGACGTATGGAATAGATTATGATGAGACATTTGCACTAGTTGCTAAAATGAGTACCGTCAGAATACTTATATCATGTGCTGCCAACTATGGATGGAAATTACATCAATTAGATGTAAAGAATGCATTTTTGCATGGAGACTTACAAGAAGAGGTATATATGGAAATTCCACCTGGATTTGATACAACGAAGACCACTGGGAGGGTATGTAAACTTAAGAAGTCTTTGTATGGACTCAAGCAATCACCAAGAGCTTGGTTTGATCGATTTCAACATGCAATAGTTAGAATGGGATATCAACAATGCAATGGAGATCACACAGTTTTCTATCGACACTCAAATAGTCAAGTTGCTATCCTTGTAGTATATGTAGATGATATTATTATAACTGGAGATGATAGCGATGAGATATTACGACTAAAGCAAAGATTGAGCAAAGAATTTGAAGTGAACGATTTGGGTGCACTTAAGTATTTTCTTGGTATTGAGATAGTCAGGTCTAGGATAGGCATAGTGCTTTCTCAGAGAAAATATCTATTGGATCTACTTACTGAAACAAGGATGTTGGGTTGTCGAACTGCTGCTACTCCAATTGAACCAAATCATAAGCTATGTGCTCAGTCAGGGGACCCAGTGGATAAAGAACAATACCAAAGAATTGTGGGACGACTTATCTACTTGTGTCACACACGACCGGATATAACATATGCGGTTAGTATTGTAAGTAGATATATGCATGATCCTAGGACAGAACATTGGGAGGCAGTTATGCGAATATTGAGATATCTAAAGAGTAGCCCGGGAAAAGGCCTTTGGTTCAAGTCTCAAGGTTATACTAAAGTTGAAGGATTTTGTGACTCTGATTGGGCTAGTTGTGTAGATGATAGAAGATCGACATCAGGTTATTGCGTGTTTGTTGGAGGTAATCTTGTATCTTGGAGAAGTAAGAAACAGGAGGTGGTCGCAAGATCAACGGCAGAGGCAGAATACAGAGCTATGACTCAAGGCATATGTGAGATAATATGGATAAATAACTTATTGATAGAGTTATGTTTATTCAGGAAAAAACTCATTAAGTTATGGTGTGATAATAAATCAGCGATCAGCATTGCTAACAATCCAGTTCAACATGATAGAACCAAACATATTGAAATTGATCGATTCTTCATCAAAGAGAAACTTGAGAGCAAGATCGTGGAGCTACACTACATGAAGACTGGCGAACAATTAGCAGATTATTTAACTAAAGGATTAGGATCTAAAGAGTGGATTAATATTTGTAACAAGATGAGAATGATAGATATTTATCGCCCATCTTGAGGGGGAGTGTTGAAATAGTATAAGTTATTTAAGGTAATTATGATATAATCTTGGATATTAAGATTATATCATATATTCTATTTAAGGTAGTTAATAAATAGACATGTATATATATTGAGTTAGGGTTTGGAGAAAATAAGGAGGTTTTCAATTTCTCATCCCCAATGCCTCTCTATCAATATATTCGTTTTCTCTTATTCGAATTTAGTTTTATAACAGTGTATTTTGGGGTGGTAAAAAAATAGAAGCAGACTCATCTTCCCCTTCTTCATCTGTTGACTTGTCTACCACCGAAGAAAATTTGATTTTTACTTGTGCAATAGATCAATTTGCTTATCAATCATCATATTATGATTTTAGCACGAGTTCTTACCATGATGTGCCTCTTTGGAAATCTCATTATAAATATCCGTTCTGGTGACTATTTGAAGTTCAGCATTACTTCGTGAGACTGGCTTTGAATGTTCCCTTCAGTGAATAAGAAGGAATCATATTGAGTACATCAATCCATTAATGTTAATGATTTCTTGCAAATGGCAAGGACAACACATACCTGACAGTAGAAGATACAAATGAGCCTCCAGGAGCCTCACCAACACCACTAAAATTACTACGCTTGAAAGTCTCCAAATTCAATTTTTGTTTCATCACAGCTTGTGGAGAGGCTAGAATGGACTCGACATTTTGTATATTATCTCTCTCCAAACTGCCTGACACATTATTAGCAGCCAGGTTCATTGTGTTTGAAGAACTTATATTCTTCAATTCCGTTGGCTGAATTGCCTGGGAATCCATAGTTTGGTGCATTTGAATGCCAAGGCTTCTATTATTTTCTATCAATGTTGGACCATTGGCTTCACCAGCTGACAAATGTGTAGCAGAAAGACTTCCAGCTGAAGAAAAACCAGTAAGAATCCTCTCATTTTCTCAACATTATTCACTCTTTCAAATTGTATTACAACATGAGGAAGTTTACCTGGTTCATTCGATGGCTGTGAATTGCCTCTATGGTCTGGCTCCTGACGAAGTCCACCTGACTTACTTCCTACACTTCAGAATCAGTAATCATAAACAACAACAAGTGAAAGAATATTAAAAAAAGACTGTATTTACCATCTCTGGGGGAGATATTTCCAAGGGCTATTTCTAGATGTAATTGCTTCGGCGTCAAACCATTTCTACAAGAAATAAACCACAACATTAGATATATTAAATGTTTTCACATTTGCCACCATAATTTTTATAATAAGAGTTTAATGAGCATGTCGAGACCTAAATGCTAAAAAAACAAGGCATTGTGCCCTAAGCTGCTTTAGCTGCTGCTCATTGAAAGGAGTGCCAGGTACTGTAGAAGCCCTAGAAACAAGAGATTTTCCAGCATCTCTGGCACCTGTGCTTCTAGGTACATGTGTTACTTCAATAATAGAGTTCCTCCCATCCTGTAAAAAGAGAATATTTACTATTATTTTACCGATGTTGGTAGGCAATAATAGATTCTTTGCAAAGAGCAAACAATAAAATATTTCCTGGGATGAAAAATCATGTTATTGAAAAGTAAAAAGGAATCAAAGAAAAGCAAGACAAAGCATAGCTGCAGTCTTAGACAAAAGGCATATATTCATCATTTAGAGTATACAATTTCATATTGCATGTAAGTCGTAATCTGCCTCTTCATTAGCAACAGGCGGAATAATAATTCTAATTTCCTTCATTGGAAATTTGGAAATGGTTTAAAATCCACTAACATAAGCAGAATGAAACATCCCTTTCACATTCTCTATACAAACTACTAAAAACAGCACGAACTCTATACAACCTAAACCATGTATTCCAGCTGACCCAATTACCCAAACCATCCACCAGCCAGAATTGCACTATTCATTTTCCCTTGAAATTCGAATTGGAAAAGAGAACAAGAAAAATGGAAATCACTCAATACTGAGAAGAAATAAACTGGTCTAAGCTCCGTATACCCATAGAGAAACTAATAAGTGCAAACAGAATTAAAGAATGTAAAAAAAAAACTAATTTAATTTTCATCCATAACATAGAAATTGCACCCTAACCAGCCACGACTAAGATTGCTTTTACTTTCACTAATAGATCAAGCAAATGCAAGATAAATGGAGCACTTCAAGTATCTCACTCACATCAGAAGGTTGAAAAGAGGAAGAACTTGCAGCACTGAAAGGATCAATGTTCCTCAGCTCATGATTTTTTTGGCTGGATCTTGGTTTTCAAACAGAGAACTATTGGGCTGACTAAATAAGTAATTTTGTAAAATTGTTAATACAATAAAAGAAAATTGTGTGTATTTACTGGCATCCTTCAGCCAAATAGTGTCCGAGGTTGTCTTCATCAGAACGCACTCGAGGACAGAAAGGTGCCCAGAACGACAAGAATTTAAGAGCAAATGAGATCCAACACGCATCAAATCCTATAAATCTACAGTCATGAGCACGTTCTAGCCATGTCTGCATACCCATTTGAAAAGGAAAAAGGAAAAAAGCGATTCCAGCTTAGTTATTTGCCTGCCACATTGGATGGTTATAAAGTGAAAGTCTTCCCAAATACCCTCACCACTGCCGTCCCACCACCAGCAATAGCATTGGCGCCATAGAAAGTGACCTTTTTTTTCTTTATAAGGTGAAAATGGGAGTACCTGCCCTGTTGAAACCTTGTGTATTGAAGAAATGTGTGTCCCACATTAATATAATTGTTAGTTCAATATCTAATTAAAGATTATTAATATAACATTTACCATCTTATAAATCTAAAATATTTTTTTTATTTAATGTACCATTAATTATTTGGGCTATACCCACAATCCTTGTAGATTAGATTCCCTATGCAAAAGGGAGAAATGGCAATGATAAGGATAATGAGAGTATAGACGAAAGCTTGGAGGAGGAAAGTCTATCCATGGTTGATAATTGGTCCTCCTCCACGTCAACATGTGACTAGGCTCTAGGGAGGTGACGACTGTCCCAAAAAAGATGAGGACGGGGAGATACATCACCTTTTACCTTTTAGGGTCTAACAAAAGTCAATATAGCAGACTTGCTTTCCACTCCCAAGTCATCCTAGGTGAAAGTATAATGGCAGCAATATGAACACAGGGAGGATTTTGTTGAATGATGATTAATGATAGACATATAATCATGGTTGGAGGTTGAGATGAAGCGTGTGTTAAAATATTAGTATCAATGGCGGCAATATGAACATAGGGAGGATTTTGTTGAATGATGATTAATGATAGACATATAATCATGGTTGGAGGTTGAGATTAAGCTTGTGTTAAAATATTATTATATATTATTATTATAGTATTTTAATAGTTATAATATAATTTTATGAGTTAATATTATATTATATTATATTATATTTATTTTATTTTTAATGTATAAATAGTTGAGTTAATTAATTAATTTATCAATAAAAAATTATTACAATAGTTTAATTAGATGGGTTAATCCTATCTTATAACAATTTATTATTCTATATTTTAATTTTTCTCTATAATATTATTTTATAAGAACTAATATTGCAACCACTTCTTCTCCACTATATTTTATTTATACTATTTCACTATAAAAAAATAAAATTACTTTTTATTATATAGTAGTGTGAGTGGATAAAATTTATATTTATATTTATTTAAAATTCACAATTTTAAATTTAATTTATCTTGCACACATTAATGGTACAAGTATAATCACAATAATTGTGATACCATGTGAAAAATTAAAATTTATTACTAATAAGTATGCAATACTATCAAACTTACAAATTTATAGTACTTTTATTTTCTTTTCAATAATTTTATCAAATTACAAAATAAAAGTTAGAAATAAGAAGAGCAATAACATTTTTAAAGTTTCACACTAAACAAGAAATTTTGTAAAATTGTTAATACAATAAAGCCTAGTTGTACGACCAGAAAAATAATAATAATTCATTTTTTTCCACCTAACTTATCTTAAATTTTACTGGGATGTAACTTAATTCGAGTTTGGTTTCTCAACACTCTAAATGTAGGGTTGGATGCATTTTCCGATGAGTTTTCTCCATTTAAATTAAAAGGAGGTTGATAATTTTTTACAAGATTCTTGTGTTAAAATAATAAATGCTCACATTTGGGTACTTGTTTTTTGGGATATTTTCTTATTACAACTTAAATCTCTATAACCTATAAAAAAAATAAAGAATTTTATAAACTCCAAATTACAATAAACCTCTCTTAATTATTTGAATTAATTTTTTTGCTCGAAGTTCGTGCATGGATTGAGAGCTCCCTTATTCAAGTGAATCTAGTCAATATACCGTCTACATTCGACAATAAATATAGAAAAAAACTTGTTACTTTTACTGTTGGGTGAAGAAAATACATTAGACCAGTTTTTGTTTTTTTCTAAGAAAATAAAAAACCATCGTAATAATTCTCAAATTGATAAATTTTCTAAGAGTAAAAAATATAAAATATTACCTTATTAATTTAAATTAATATTTATAATTTTGATAAAATAAAATATAGATTTTTTTTACCCAAGGAAATTAAATTAGAGAAAAGAACAAGAAATAATAATAATAATACTGCATAGTTCATTTCCTATATATGCCTTCTTCTCTTTCTCGGTTCATTCCCATCCATCCCATTTCATTCTCATTCTCATTCTCATTCTCATTGCTTCTCCAACTCTCATTTCATTTCCCAGTCTGGAGCTCACAACTGCATAAACAACCAGCACAATATTTAGCTTGTTTACTCAAAAGGAGATGGGTCATCACAACAAAGCTACTCGAATTGCCTCCTTCGTCCACGCTCAGCAACAAGGTGGATCCAAGCTCTTTGACGATGATGGTCGCCTGAAGAGAACTGGTATGGGTTTTAACTTATAACTATACAAGTTTGAGTCCTTTTTGTTGTGTTGTCATCTATTCTTCACCCTAAAGATAAAAATTTTTTTAATGCAAATCTATAATTTGAGTATGTTTGAGTTTTTCTTGCTCACTTCCGTTTGGCATAATTACAGGGACTGTTTGGACTGCCAACGCCCACATCATAACCGCGGTTGTGGGCTTGGGGGTGTTGTCTCTGCCCTGGGCCACGGCTCAGCTCGGCTGGATCGCCGGCCCTGGGATGCTCTTCCTCTTCTCATTCATCACCTATTATACCTCCGTCCTCCTCGCTGTCTGCTACCGCTCCGGGGACCCTGTTAGCGGCAAGCGAAACTACACCTACATCAACACAGTCCGAGCAAACCTCGGTGAGCAAATCTCCAATCTGCACAAAATTTTCCTCGGACGAAGAACAAAATTGCAAAATCTCATGTTTAGAGATTATTGATCACACATCGAAAATTGCATATAAAACATCGTGAAATTGGTTTATTTTTTCATTTGCTTTCGTGAAATTCTGCAGATGAGTTCAATGTGAAGTTATGTGGGTTTGTTCAGTATGTGAACCTGTTTGGAGCTGCAATTGGTTACACAATTGCATCCTCCATTAGCACGATGTGAGTGCTTCAAAATGACATCTTTTTTCCATTTATTTGGCCTAATATCTCAACTCCCATCAAACATTTCATAAATTACAGTGAACTGAATCGGTTGACCTATTAATTTCAACAGGGCAATTAGTCAATCATACTGTATCCACAAGGAGGGTGAAAAGAAGCCGTGCCACACCAGCAGCAATCCACACATGATAGCCTTTGGGGCGATCCAGATCATATTGTCCCAGATACCCAATTTTGACCAGCTGTGGTGGCTCTCCATTGTGTCTGCCGTCATGTCATTCACCTACTCTACCATCGGTCTAGGCCTCGGGGTGGCTAAGGTGGTCGAGACAGGAAAGTTCAGAGGGAGCCTCACCGGAATCAGCATCGGGACAGTCACTGATACGCAGAAGATGTGGAGGAGATTTCAGGCTCTCGGAGACATCGCCTTTGCTTACTTACTCCTACTCCATCATCCTCATTGAAATTCAGGTACTCTACCTGGTACATAAACCTTACTATGCAAGGGGAACGAAGTTTTCATTTAATATTGTTAATAATATAATCCTAAATTTAATAAAATATATAATTGTAGTGTGTTATTATAAATATTTTAATAGTTATAAGTTATTAAAACAGAAATTAACTCAAACTATCAATCCGAGATTGAAAACCGGCTCTGGCACGGTATTAGAATTAGTGAACCCGCACCCTCGAACCCGAGACTTTAAAACGGGCTTGTTGTCTGCATACCATTTTTACACTTGAGTAAAAATATGGAAAATTATAATTTTTAAATAAAAATTTGTCCCCGTGGTACACGATACATTATTCATTCATCCATTATTTGCTATGGAATTGCAGGACACCTTAAGGTCCCCACCATCAGAGGTCAAGACAATGAAGAAGGCTACCTTGATCAGTGTCGCGGTCACGACCCTCTTCTACATGCTCTGCGGTTTCTCCCGCTATGCTGCCTTTGGCGACATGTCCCCCAGTAACCTCCTCACCGGATTCGGCTTCTACAACCCCTTCTGTCTCGTGGACATAGCCAATGCCGCCATAGTGATCCACCTTGTGGGTGCATACCAAATCTACTCTCAGCCCTTATTCGCATTCGTCGAGATGAATGTGACCCTGCGATTCTCCCACAGCGAGTTCATCACCAAGGAGATCGATATCACAGTCCCATGCTTCAAACCCTACAAGCTCAACCTATTCAGGCTGGTGTGGAGGACAATTTTTGTGATCATCACGACTTTGATCTCGATGTTACTTCCTTTCTTTAACGATATAGTTGGGCTTCTGGGGGCCTTAGGGTTCTGGCCGCTCACAGTCTATTTCCCTGTCCAAATGTACATTGCCCAAAAAGGGATCCGCAAGTGGAGCACCAAATGGATTTTCCTGCACATCCTTAGCTTTACTTGCCTCATCATCAGCATAGCAGCCGCGGCCGGGTCAGTTGCGGGTGTCATGGCGGACCTCAAGTCCTACAAGCCCTTCTCCACCAGCTACTGATCTATGATCGCCTAAGATTGACAGGAAATAATTTCAGTTGTCATGTACCAAGGTCTCCCGTAACTAGCTACAAATTGAGAAAGAAATCTACTTGTATTTTTAGCAAAAAGCTGTAGTTGGAGTGCCAATGCCAGCTTTCCACGTATTACAAGGAGAAAAAAAAAAGCATGTATACATCTATAATACCAAATCTCTTCACCCATACTCAAAATCTTGATTGTGCCTGCAAATGTGGTTCAATCAACACGCTAGCGGTAGTTCTAATAGCTTAGTTGCGATAAAGTTAGTATAAAGGTGGTTTATTATAAATAAACTATGGAAACTTTATCCGCATAGAAATTGAGGCAAATCCGTTATAAATAAACTATGAAAATTTTATGCTAGAGATTGAGGCAGCCATCCGAAAAAGTTCTGGTACCTCGAATCGGAAACGGAGTAGGGCTTCTATTTGACGGTCGGACTCAGGGTAGGAATCACATAACTCTATTAGAGTGTACGATAAAAACGCTCTGATAGAGTGTATCGGTCGGGTACTATAGGTACTTCGCTTCGGCCGGGCCCTCGGGGCCGACGGAAGGATCGGTTCCGGGGGACTTCTCAGGGGAAGCGAGGTGACTGGCTGGAGGGAGGCTTGAGCTTCGGCGGCGTCGGTGGTTGGCACTCTTTTGAAACATGGCGACCGTGGCAATGGTAGTGGTGGTTGGGTTGAGTCCTGGGGACACCGGGGCGGATCTCCCACTTGAAGGGGACTGCTCCGGGCTTCTTGAAGGAGTAGTCGACGGCCATCGTCTCTCTCCGGCGGCTCTGCAAGACGACTGCCTTTGACAATTTCTTGCTTTGAGGGATTGCATATATAGAGAAAATGGAGAGTTTTCGGCGTTGGAAGGATGGCTGTATGTATCATCAGTTAATGGCGAGATTAGAGGTATGGAAGTTGGGCAGGTGGGGGGCAGGCTAGGGTTGCCGGGTCCACCATTGTAGCTGACTTAGGAGTGATAAATGGCATTCAGACCAAGGCAAGCTTGATGTTGTTTGTAAAGAGAGAAACATGGTTAGCATGATTGGAGGAGCTTGGCAATTCATTCCAAATTATGGTTAATACTCCATCAAATGCCATATATGTCACATTGACCACAGTAAATTTCAAAATGTCTCAAAATGCTCCAAAAGTTTAGGCAAATATACTGTTTAAATGTTGAAAATTTTAATATATACTTTGAAATCTCCATTGGTATAATGTTATTTTAGTATTAATATCAACATTTTATTCAAATATCAAATAAGATATTAATAATTTTCTACATAATTTCAAGTTGACTTGAATAAAATTCTAAGATTTTATCATGTCTCACCTGACCGTTAACTTAACCCAATTGATTTAAATAAATCTAAAATTGTGTATGGTATAAAAATACTTCGGAAAATGTAAAAAATATTAATTAATTATTTTATTTTATCATCAATTAAAATATCATTAATAACAATACAAAATAAGGGAACCACTAATACATATACAAGAAGTTGGATGGATCCACAAATGCAGAGCCCAAGTCCCAAATATGCCAGGCTTGATGATGGGTCTGTTGGCCCAACAAGAATTGTTCTTGGGCCATTAGGCCGTGTTTGGAGACTGCCTGAGCTCAAACACACTTTATGATTGGACTTCTTGAGCCAATAGGCCCTTTGTTGAGCTTTCTGTATTGGGTATGTGGCAGTGTAATTTCTTGGGGCATTCAACTATTTCTTGGGCTCTTGTCTCGGCCCAACGTTTGGGCTCTTAATCTAGGGCCAACGTTTGGGCTCTTAATCTTGGCCCAACGATATTGTCCGGAGTGTTTGTAAACTTGCTTGCTTTAACTTGTGTTGAAATAGATCATCTTCAACCCTATAAAATTTATATATATAGAACAATTTTCTATTGTATTTAATGCACCATTAATTATTTGGGCTATACCCACAATCCTAATAAGATTAGATTCATGGTTGATAATCGGTCCTCCACATCATGCCATTCCAACATGTGACTAGGCTCTAGGGAGGTGACCACTGTCCCAAAAAAGATCAGGACGCGGAGATACATTACCTTTTAGGGTCCAACAAAGGTCAATACAGCAGACATGCTTTCCACTCCCAAGTCATCCTAAGTGAAAGTATAATGGCAGCAATATGAACATGGGGAGGATTTTGTTGACTGATGATTAATGGTAGAGATATAATCATGGTTGGAGATTGAGATGAAGTGTGTGTTAAAATATTATTATATAGTATTATTATTAAAAAAATTATAATTATAATATATAATATAATTTTATTAATTAATATTATATTATATATTATCTGTTTCTATTTTTATTTTATTTTTAACATATAAATAGTTATATCTATTATTTATTGATCAATAAAAATTTATTACAATAATTTAATTATATGGGTTAATCCTATATTATAACAATTTATTATTCTATATTTTAAATGTTCTCTATAATATTATTTTATTAATGAATTGACGTATTGAAGTAATATAAGTATTTGTAAGCTATTTTTCATAATATATATTTATACTATTACACTATAAAAATATATATAATTACGTTTTACTACCATATAGTACTGTGAGTGTATAAATTTTAAATTTATATTTACTTAAAATTTATAATTTTAAATTTATAATACTAGTAATTTATCTCACACAAATAACTATTTATAAGTGTATACTAGTAATTTTGATAACATACAAAAAAATTAAAATTTATTACTAATAATAAGTGGTTTAATACTATTAAACTTACAAATTCACAATATTTTTACTTTTTTTTCAATAATTTTATCAAATTACAAAATGAAAGTTAGAAAGAAAAGTTTCACGCTAAATAAGTAATTTTGTAAAATTGTTAATACAATAAAAGAAAATTGTGTGTATTTACTGGCATCCTTCAGCCAAATAGTGTCCGAGGTTGTCTTCATCAGAACGCACTCGACGACAGAAAGGTGCCCAGAACAACAAGAATTTAAGATATACAGTCATGAGCAAGTTCTAGCCATGTCTGTATACCCATTTGAAAAGGAAAAAGGAAAAAAGCGATTCCAGCTAGAGGGCATAGTGCAGTTGGGGGAGAATTCTTGAGTGAATGGATATGCCATTGACACTGCTGAGTTATTTGCCTGCCAAATTGGATGGTTATAAAGTGAAAGTGTTCCCAAATGCCCTCACCACTACTGTCCCACCACCAGCAATAGCACCATAGAAAGTGATCTTTTTTACTTGATAAGGTGAAAATGGGAGTACCCGTTGAAACCTTGTGTATTGAAGAAATGTGTGTCCCACATTAATATAATTATTAGTTTAATATCTAATTAAAGATTATTAATATTACATTTACCATCTTATAAATCTAAAATATTTTTTTTATTTAATGTACCATTAATTATTTGGGCTATACCCACAATCCTTATAGATTAAATTCCATATGCAAAAGAGAGAAATGGCTATGAGAGGAAAGATGAGAACTTGGAAGAGGAAAGTCTATCCATGGTTGATAATTATTGGTCCTCCACGGCATGCCATGCCAACATGTGACTACGGAGATACATTACCTTTTAGGGTCCAACACAGGTCCACATAGCAGACATGCTTTAGGAGTCATCCAAGTGAAAGTATCAATGGCAGCAATATGAACATAGGGAGGATTTTGTTGAAAGATTATTAATGATAGAGATATATAATCATCGTTGGAGATAGAGTGAGATTAAGTGGGTGTTAAAATAATATATTATTTTTTATAATTATAATATATAATATAATTTTATTAACTAATATTATATTATATATTATCGTATTATTTGTTTTTTATTTTTATTTTTAACATGTAAATGTATCTATTATTTAATCGACTTAATTATATATCAATAAAAATTTATTGCAATAGTTTAATTATATGGGTTAATCCTATAGAGAAAATTATTTTATAAGAAGTCATTTTGCAACCAATTCATCTCCACTATATTTTAATAAATTGACGTATTGAAGTAATATAAGTATTTATAAGTTATTTTTCATAATATATATTAATATTATTTCACTATAAAAATATATAATTATTTTTTATTATATAGCATTGTGAGTGGATAAAATTTAAATTTAAATTTATTTAAAATTCACAATTTTAAATTTATAATACTTGTAATTTATCTCGCACACAATAACGATTTAGAAGTATAATTAAAATTTATTACTAATAATTAATGTAATATTCTCACACTTACAAATTCACAATATTTTTTATTTTTTTTCAATAATTTTATCAAATTACAAAATGAAAGTTAGAAATAAGAAGAGAAATAACATTTTATAAAGTTTCTCCCTAATTTTGTAAAATTGTTAATACAATAAAAGAAAATTGTGTGTATTTACTAGCATCCTTCAGCCAAACAGTGTCCGAGGTTGTCTGAAGCACTCGAGGACAGAAAGGTGCCCAGAACGACCAAGAATTTAAGAGCAAATGAGATCCGACACGCATCAAATCCTATAAATCTACAGTCATGAGCACGTTCTAGCCATGTCTGCATACCCATTTGAAAAGGAAAAAGGAAAAAAGCGATTCCAGCTGAGTTATTTGCCTGCCACATTGGATGGTTATAAAGTGAAAGTATTCCCAAATACCCTCACCACTGCCGTCCCACCACCAGCAATAGCATTGGCGCCATAGAAAGTGACCTTTTTTTTTGATAAGGTGAAAATGGGAGTCCATAGAGAAGGTTGTTTTAGGTATGAAGATAGGAAATATGACTTTAGAATTGGCTCATTAGTCCATCTTCCCATTTGTAGTTGAAACATTATACATCAATCGACGTATATTGATTGAGAGGATTCACATTGCTTTTTGAGAGGTTAAGGGAATAGAAAGTAATCAAGGTTGCAACTCTACGTCACATCAAACTGCCCTATTTTTCGTAATTTTATCTATTATTCTGTGTAAATAATACAATATCGGTTAATAATCAATAATATATTCACCATGTAAAGTAAATATTAGTAAAAGGATACAATGTATTTATGGGTGGTGAGTTCCCATATTTACTATAATAAGTTCTTTTCATATTTTAAAATTTATAAATTTAAAATATTTTTTATTTTATAGAATTTAGAATTTTATTTTTAATAATTTTATTAACGTGCAATTTTAAATCCGATTTTAATAAATAATATCGAGTTGAATTTTTATTTTCAAGTTGGATTTTCAGTATTAAATCCGGTATGAATTCGAAGTTACTAGATTTAATAATAATTTATTATATAGTGATAATTGTTCTAATCCATATCTAAATAAAAATAATAAGTTGTAAGTATTAAAACGTTTATAATTTTATAATTCCACAGTAATTATTTATATTATCATATTTAAAATTATATTATAAAAAATCTCAAAAGTATACATAATCTAGTAACAATATGCTAACTTGTTTTCTCTATGAGGACGCCTAGTTTGCTTGGTCACCTATGCAAGCTTTTTTTTTTCTTGTTTGGCCAAAACACCTCTAGAAGGTTATTATCAATCCACATTTTATTAAATTCATGAATATATTTTTGTAGTTGTTGTAACGGTCAAGTTAATGAGCTTGACTTGGAGGGCTGCTCCAAAATGGTCGGCGTCAGCTTCAGGCCCTTTTTGTCTTCTTCTCCTTGGAACTGAAGGAAATAAAGCGCATGAAACCATATTCTCCTTTCTTTTTCTAGAGAACATTAGGGGGTGGCCATAAATATATGACAAGAAACTTTCAAAAATTTCTCCATACATATATTAACTAATTATATCATCGACCCACAATAATATTCTGCCTAGTTAGGGAATTTGGAGATTTTTTATTTCAATAATTGTAGTTGGAGATGATCCATCATCAACCCTTCATAGTCCAATAATCAAATTGTTGAGTGATGAGTTCTAATGATAGAGTATAGTAATAAGTATTTTGTCTATTTAGTACTCTCATTATACTATTCCAAACCCAATGACATCCCATGTGATCATAATGTATAATACTGAAAGCATTTTTTTAAATATGACAAAATTTTATAATAAAATTACACGAGTTTCCTCTCTCTTCTCCTTCCTCGGCCACCACAGACCACTGGGCAGAGGCGCCTTGGTCGTCCTCACCACAGGCTGAGCTTGTGTCAATGTGATACAGCCCCCTTTCTCAACCGGTAGGCCCCAAACCATTATGTTAAGAATTGAATGATAGATTAGATAAAATAAATAATGATATATAAATTTGAAATTATTTATCTAATTAATTTTAAGTATATATAAATTAACTTATTTATTAATCTATAATACTTTATTATATTTTATTAAATACAACATATTCTACATCTAAATACTATATACTTAAAAACTTGATTCAACTCATGTTTTACAAATTTATAAAATAAAAATAATTAACCCAAATTCGATATTTTCTGCTTGTTAAATTAGAAATAATTATACTCGAAACTTATAATATTTTTCAAGTATAATTTTAAAATTATACGTATTAAGTGTATATTATTATTAAATAATAATTATACTTGGAACTAATTATATATTTATCATTTTTAAAAAATTTTAATTACATATTATTATTATATCAATTTTTATAAATTAATTAAAATATGAAAAATCTTTATAAATTAATTATTTCTTTAACTGAACTCTAACTTAAAAACATAAATTAAATTATTTTTCGTAAAATATTTCATTACAATCATTATTTCTCACCCAATAAAATAAATGTATGTAGCGTATAATAATTTATAAATAGTATAATTTAGTCAATGAGTCTTGGTAAGTCATATAGTTTCTTTTCTTGGGCAAGTAGATCAATTTCGTCAATTGGCAAGCTTACAAGTTAATGGCTAAATGTACGGTTATATCTTGCAATTATTAGTCTAAACACGTAACTCTCTTGATTCAAAATGATATTTATTTATATTGTTTATGTCTAAAATGCACTAGATTTAGGACAATATAAAACCCTTATGGAAAAATATATATTAATTTATCTTCAAATCTTTATCCCTTACAAAAAATACTCCAATAATTAGAAATATGAGAACAACTTCTAAAAATTATTAATTGGAAAAATATGATGAATATCATTATGGGTTAACAATTATAGTTTCTTTTTCTCTGGTTGGAGTAGGCTATCCGAGAGTATTATAATAATGTTTTAAATTTATATTCATTTGAAATTAATTACTTTTATTAAGAACATTATGGATGGATAATATATTAATCACATATCAAGTTAAAATTAATAACTTATAAATGATAAAATTATTATAAATTTATAAACTTATAACTCTAGTTTATTCAAATTCATATTTAATATTATAAATAGTGAGAAATGAAAAAAAGAAAGTTTTTTTCTCAAAAAAAAGGAAGATGAGAGATGACTAGTTTATCATTCTCAAACAACTGTTGAGTATCTATATCGTTGGGAGTGTAATCGTAGAGATATTTGATTGTATAAAATATATTTATAGTAGATATATACGTTTTGAATTGTCAAAACTAATTATTTTTATGTGAATATATATATATATATAATCCTACTTATACAATATATTTTTAATAATAATGATATTTTTTTTGCTAAATAAATTATTATTTTATTAAATCTAATACAATATCAATATAATAAAAAGATAAAAATAAATAATTCTTGAATCAACCTGAGAAAGAGAAACCGGTCAGGTAAAACACTGCTTAAACTGATTACGTGCTATAGAATCTTTTTCTAGCACTAGACCGTTCAAATTTGACTTTGATTCTCATCGAATTATTAGCTTAGTAGTCAATTGCCATCAAATGACTATACATTCGGCAATATCTGACTTTTATGACAAGAATTTCCTCCGAAAAATCAAAATTATATAATTAAGAAAGGAAGATATATCTAAAATTTGTCGGGCAAAAAATATAACGAATAAATATTGCACCTTTTTATTTGAATGATAGTCAAAATATGGCACTTTTGTTAATCGGGTTAAAATTGAAGATATATTTCCTCATCCCACCAAAATCTTGGATAAGCAGTTTGAATTTTGCATAGCCCTCCGTGACAAAAGCAGAGGAAAATGGAATTCACTCGTATTTGTACTTGATCAGATAAATGATCGGGTTCATAAAAAAAATATTCGACTGTCGGGTATCGATTATGCAAAAATCTATGGCAGCTTTTTTTTCTCCATCATCAGTCGTATAACATTTTCATTCCATGCATGAATGTTGTGGATATTACAATATGCCTCTACCTCTGTTCGAGATTCCCAGCGGCTGCAGGCAGTCGAATAACTCCCATTACTGGTGGGTGGTCCTCAGAATGGAGAAAACAATATGGCATCTCATCCTTGGATGATCTATTATGGACGTCATCGTGACTTCATGCATGTACATGAGCAGTTCCCATTGGTGAGCTCATTATTTTTCCGCTACCATTCATGAATGCTCATTGCTAAGTTTATTGAATGAAAATTCATTTTTTGTGGGTTACCAATATTAGTTCGGGTGCGTGCAGGTGCAGGGCTAATCATAATATAGCCCGTACTCTGTGAGTGAGATTGTGCCTTAGCCTAGCCTAGGGTTGTAGAGTAGACTTATTAGCAAGCAAGACTCGGACAAGCACCTAAGGGCAGTCGAATATGCCATGTCCATGAGAGCCAATGCTTGTAGGTAGAGAAGTAAGCCACGCAACGCAATGTTGGATTAACGGATAAACATGACACGATCCCACATGTCAATTGTGAGAGGAAAATGTCTCATTCGGGGCTGGCAGATCATGGGATGCCCGTGCCCGACCCGTCTCGTGCACTGGAGATCCGGACACAGACTTGACACTAATTACACATGCCTAAAACCAAGTGACTTAATTACATCAACCACCACCATCACTGTATGCAGCCTAGCCTGGTTCCGATTCAATCCTTCATGTGAAGCCGTGGACTGGTCAAAGCTTGAGCCATACTACTCTCTAGTTTATATTCTCTGCCATCAATATATCTCGAGAAAGTTGATGCCTAGATTAGTTAATTGCTGAATTTGGACGTATGGCTGGCTATGCTGTGCTCATGCGTCGTCCTTATCAAAATTCAGCTAGCTCAAAAGACTGGTGCACAATGGAAGTTGGAAGGAATATCACCCATCTGTCATTCTCACTGAAGAGAAAAAAGCTCAAAAGAGAGGTTCTCTGCGTACGAGGGGAGGTACTTGTACATTATCTATTTTATAGCAGTTAAACTATTTATTATTATATTACCAATATCATACAATATTTAAAATATAAAATACATATAATTTTTACTAAAATTTTAAACTTATTTTTAATATGTAAATTTATAACACTTTTAAAATAATAGAGAAAATAGATAGTATTAAATATAAAGTTTTTATTTATTATATTTAATAATTTCTAACTTCATCTCAATTTCGAATATAGGCTTGGAATCTTTTCATTTTTTATTTCTCCTCTTTTACCTTAAATGGGTTTGTGGAGAATGTTGAACAACCCTCATTAAATGCAAATAAATACTCTAAAGGTTATTTTGAACAACCCTAAAATTTATAGATATATTTTTCCAATTTTACATAATTATTTTGAAAGACTAAAAATCACTCTATACTAGATATTTTCAAAATAAAATTTCTAAGTAATAATAAGTATAAAATGATTTAGCATAAAAAGTTTTATCATGAAATTCCATAGGCATGTTAAACAACACATAACTCAACCATACCCTCAATGTTTGACATTAACCCCTTTATAAATATGATACTTAACACATTTTATAAATGTTGAATCTTAACCCATTTCTTAATATTAAATTTTACCCATTTCATATACATTGAGTAAATACATTTCTTAAACATTGGATAATAGCTCATTTACTAAAAGTTGATATTAGTCATTTTGTCAAAATTGAGATTTATTACTTCCATAAATATATATTACCATTTTTCCGTACACATGACTTTATTACCTCTTTCTTATAAACATGGTTCTTAACAGCCTCTAATAAACATGAGTGCTAAACATTTTCATAAACATTAACATTAGCCATTGTTTATAAATATATGACTTAAACCATTTTTAATAAACATAAAACTTAGCCATTTTCATAAATATACTAAATGATCTCATTCTCACCCTTTTTTAAATAATCCTAGTTCACACTCGTCAATTCTAGTCGAGTATAACTTCACTTTTCAAAATCACTTATGATATTTAATATCGTTTTATAAAAATAATCTCATTAACTTTTCCATATACTTTTTCAAAATATTTTCAAAGCATGCAACTATTGACTATATCGGTCAAATTAAACATTAAATTAAAATTTTAATTCACATATTATTTGAATTTTATTCGTACTAAAAATATTCCAAACATGTTCTACTTGAAATATTTCTATATAAGTGTATATGTTAATACAAATAATATATACATATTATTATATTCAACCCTTTCTAGAGTTAATTTATATAATTATATTTTATAGCACCCTATAATTTTTTATAATTATAATTTTATCCATAAAAAATTATGCTGGTTGTGATGATACTTGTGAAGTGGTTTTATTGTCCGAGTAATATAGTCAGGAAAATGATACTTGCAAAGTGGTTTTCAATCAATTTCAAGTCGAAACATGACCACATAACTGAAAATGAGTTCTTTAGCGATATTTTGAGATAAAAATCTCTTGATTTAGTGATTGAATTATGGAGAATTTTGAGATCGAGATTTTAGTGGTTGGGAGTTTATCAAGAAACAAATTTTTCGACATTGTGAGAGAAATTCAATTTAATTGAGATGGAATAACTCAATTAATTTTATAGTGACTTCGATATAAGAGTTGTTAGCTCAGAGTATTAGCTTTGTTGTTTGTAATTGAGTCAATTTGATTAATTTTTCTCAATTGCGTGCGAAAGAAAATGAAGAGTGAGTCGGTAGAGTGAACGAGTTTGATTGAGCGGAGATGGATAGAAGTTGGGACGAGTTCAATGAGCCTACTCAATTACCTTTTTAATTTCATTTTTTAAAATTATATTTTTAAATATGTTCTCAATAATTTAAATTATTTTCATTGATGGTAATGATTATAAACAAAATTTTTAAAAGATATCAGGTAAATCGAATTACAATCCGATTCAAATTCCATTTTTTTATTTTTATTCTTATTTCAAGCTCAATTTTCATTTCAATTAATTTTAAATTTACTCTAAAAATTCCATTATTAGAGTTTATCATAATCTATATGTAAATAGTTATTTAATTTAAATTAGCTATAATTTTTAATTTTAACTCAAAATAAATATTTTTTTAAATATTTTATTAAGTAATTTTTATATATAATTAAAATTTTGTCTATAGGAATATTATCCTATGACAACATAAAATATATGGGTGTTGGATTATACAAAGTTTTAATTATATATAATTTGTACATTATAAAATATTAAAAAAATATATAATAAATTATTAGTAATAATTATATATAATTTAAGTTAAATATAATATTTTTATATAAATTATAATATTATAAAAATAAATAACTTAAATTTTATATTTTAGTAATACTAAAATTATATAATTTAATATCAAAATTTTATTATAATAGAGAACGAGATATGCATTCGTTTAAAATAATTAATTTATTATTTTAAATTTGTTAAAATATATATTAATTTTAACTTTATTTACTAAAATTATATTTATTTTAAATATATAACTAATTTAAATAAAATAAATAATATAATTTTAACAAAATATAATTTATTTTTATTATAGTTTATGTTAATAAGGAGAGAAATTAAGTTATGATTTAAAGTAAATTAAAATTTTCACAATATCTCATATTCGAATATTTATATTTAATGATAAAAATGTCGTATTTAAAATATTTAATATAAATATAATATACAAAGAGAAGGGCTCTCTTTCTCTCTTCAAAATTGATCGTCAATATTTTTAACTCATAATGAGATCAAAGAGGAGGGCTCTATTTCTCTTTTCAAAATTGAAGGTCTTTTGATGCTTGATGATGTAACCTCACCCATGCCCATAGTACACATTCATCTTCTAGTGCCAAGCATTGATCATTGCTCACTATTGAGGACAAAAAACAAAGAAAACAAGACAACCCCACCACTAATTGACGACAACATATATTTTGGAATCCCACAGAGACAACCCCACGTTTGGTATTTTATTTTGATGTTTCATTTGTCGAGTAGAATGGATGACAACATATTTTTGAGAATCTCACTAAGTGAAGCTAATGGCAATTACAATGGATAGCTAGAAAATGTAAGAGAATTTGTCTAGTATCAACAAATTTCTATGCGGGCATCGGAGCAGCTGCTACACGATGAAGAATGATTCAAGTAGTATGATTGATTATAAACTATTTAGATTATGATATATTTATGTCTTTGGGAAGTGATTTGGCTGAAAATGATGGATAATTGATAAAATAAATAAGGTTTTTTATGTAAGAATAATATGTTTTAGAATCATAATTAAGAATATTTATGTTTCCAAAATAATTTTATTTGAATTTGAATTAATTAGTAACCCAAATAACTTTTAAATACTCGATGATTCCGATAAAAAAAAACAATAACATAATTTTCAAGCAAAAATATTAGATATATCTTAGTGAGTATTATTTAATAATATTATTGAGTATAAATTTATTGGAAAAAAATGTGTATGCTCTTTTATAATAAAATAATATTTTAAATAATGTTAAAATTATATGATAACCCACATTGAAATTTCTTATTTTTTCCTATTACTAGTTATTATATTTTACTTAATAAATTTTGATCAAGTAATATTTACCAATATTTAATGGTTCCCATGTGAACCCAATTCGATCCCAATGACGTGGTGAGTCCACGGTAAAAAAATGCTGCCAAGGACCGAAGGGGCATTGTGGTCTTTGTAGGGAAAAAATGAACAGCAAATACCCCTTAATAAATTGGACAAATTTAGGTTTTATTTTTTCCCAGCCATTAATCAAATACTCTTATTGAGCGTAAAAAATATTAAAAAAATTAAGATATGAAGGTGGGAGCCATTTCCGGGGATGTGTTGGAGGAGAAAATAAAGATAATAAATGAAATGAGAGAGAATAAGATGCCCCAACATCACTTGTGGCAATCTTGATCGTCACCACCCTCCTTTCCCACATGAAAATATTAGTTCATGATGAACTAACCTATATTATTTGACCAGACAAATTCGCCTCCCACGTAGGTGTAAAGCAAGATAGACACGAGAGCCTACTTTTCACCATATTTGGAACTCAATTATTGTAAATGAGCATCTTCTAGTGCCACCCATTTTATGTTTTCTTTGATCAATAGCTTAAAAAGGCATAAACTTTGGAGTTATTCCTAATGGTAGTCGGAATATTTTTAGTGGACTTGGAAACACTTTACGTTTATCATTTTATTAATTGACTAAAATATAGGTAAGAAAATTTTATATAAAATATTATTATGTTTGGGTAAGCAAAAGAATCTTATATCAAGTGGACAAAAATTGATATAAGAACAAAATTTGAGGAATTTTTAATTCACCGAAAATAAACTATTGTTCCCATATTAATATATGGTCATATTTAGATTCATATGAGTAGTATTGGGATAAACTAAGTAAGCCCCTTTAAATCTTATATAGTATTAAGATTATACAAAGAATTAATTGAATAATTAGGATAGATTAAGCAAGCCCCTTTAAATTTTATATAGAATTAAGATTATACAAAGAATTAATTGAATAATTGGTATGAGGGCATAAGGGGGTGAACCAGAAGTTCCTTGGGGGGAACTCATGATGGGGCTTCCTTTGATGAGCAAAAAAATAAAAGGGAGAGGGCCTCCTTGGAGGAGAGGAAAGACAAAGGAGATGGAAGAGATAGGCATGAATCCATTAGAATATATATTGAACTATCTTGCAATTTCAGCCATCTTTTCGGATGACTTGATGGGGGTTGATGGATCGATGATATGCATGCAGGGAGTCTATGAGTCCTCTATTTGTTTTTTTTTTTTTGTGTATTTCTCCATCATTCTATTTTCAAAAGTGCATTTAATGGACTTTGTATATGACTTTTGTGTATGAGGAAGGATAAAGGGACCCCCCTTTGGACTATTTTAGAATTTTCATCTCCATTTTTTTATGAACGGGCTCCTTTTTGTTACCATTTTTCTTGGTATTATTTATATCCCACTACAAGGTATGTCAATTGACCCATGTGAAGCACCAAAGTCCTGGTCGGGTATATTAAAATTTAAATTTAGCAAGTCAAATTCTAAAAAAAAATCGATAATACACTTGAACTCCTAAAAATATTATAAACTTCTAAATAACATTAGACTCAAATTTTAAATAAACATTCATTTATAATTTTCATATTTAATTAATGTGAGACTAATTTCTAAATAAACATCACAATTTTGTTTAAATTTCCAACCTATTTAATGTAAATAAAAATTGTTAAACATCTATTTTAAAAACATAATTAGACAAATATCAAAATAAATAAGATAAAATAGATACTTTATAAAAAATTTTACGAATAGGTTAAATTTATGTATCAATAATATATAAATCGAAACCCAAATTTGCTACCTACTTATAGGAGTACGAATATTAAGCAAATATCAAATTCTAATAGAATTCATATTGGTTCGGGTTATGTTTTTTTTACCATCCATAATTTTTTGTATAACTTAAAATCGCTTCCATAAAAAGATAATATATTGTTTATGAAAAATTTTAAACCATCTAAAATTATTTTAAAGATATTTTTATAGTTAAAGTTGCACAAAAAAGATGGGTTTATATTAGTATAATTCTATTGTTGTATAATGGTAGGTTCATTTATCTACTAGGTAAATTTTTAGCTGAGTAATATGCCCACCTATTATATTCTAATATTTTTTTATAGAAATAGCTATTAAAACTATGTGAGCTTGCCGCTTTAGTTGACCCTAAACCAAAAATTGCTTGTTTAAATTACACATAGCTAATCTTGCTGACATTCATATCTTCTATCATAATTGGCTAAATACAGCATGACATCTGCATTTGTCGACCTATTTGAAGTGAACAAGGTTGCATAATATTTATGAAATTCAGCGTTGATACTATAGTCATCCTCAAGCCAATTTACTGAATCTTTCAAATATGATTTTTGGTTGCCTTTATTATAGTGGTTCTGTGAAATTATCTTATATTTCTATCCCACCCCTTAATCAATGATTGCTCTTGGGCTGTAGGATTTATCCACCCGAAGTGAAGTTGGATGTGGTTTATGTAGGTTGTTGCATTGCACCATTGCATACGATTACGATTTGTATTATGAAGATGTCTCCTCCATTTCTTGAAGTGATTTTGGTCCACTTCCAACTATAGAGTTTTAGTGAATTTTTAGTACACTTAATCAGTAAATAACATGATCTAGCCTATCTAATAATCTCATAATATAAGTTCAATTGGACAAAAAATTGAGCTAGAAGTGGTAATTGGAACTCCAATTGATATTAGAAATTAAAATAGATAAAAAATTGATTTAAACTAGAATTATAGATAATTAATAAATTGATATAAATTGCTCTCAAATTATCTATATGGATTGAAAATAAAAAATACAAAAAAAATTAATTAAAAATCGATTCAAATACTCAAATCAAGATTTATATTACAATTATAAATAGTTTTATAAGTTATAAAATGGAAATATTTAGTACAAATAATATGAAATTGAATAAGTTATTTTTAGAAAAATAAAATAAGTGGAGGTCAAATTTGAAGTAACCTAATCAGGAAAAGTATACTTGAACCTTAGTAATTGAATTTGACATTATTCCAATATCTAAGTAGGAGGCTTTATGTGCTTGTGGAGAAGTCCATTTAACACTTTATTACTTCCAATATCTAAGTTAAAGTTAAATTTGATTTTTTTCATAAAATTTGTTATTGAATATGTTAAAGTTTTTCCATTAATTTGTATCAACAAAATTTAATGAGATCTAACTTAATTAGAGTTTTGTATGCATTTCACCCATCATAAGTTTCTTTATTCAAATTAAGGAAATTAATAATTATTTCCAATATTCTTGTCTTAAATTAAAGAGACTTGCATTTGGATAGTTTTTTTCCCAATATTTTCCTATATAACCCATAAAAAATTAAGAATTATACTAACCTCTCTTAATTATATGATAATATTAATATTTTCTAATTTAATAAATTAAATTAGAGATTAATCACCCCTTCATTCGAATCACTTAAAAAAACTAAAAAAAAAATACTGCATAGTTTATTTCCTATATATACCCTCTGGCTCTGTCCCTCCATCTTCATCCCATCTCATTGCATCTCCAACTCTCTAGATAACTCTCTAGATAGAGAGAGTGCCCTTGATCTCACTTCTGAGTATCTCTGGAGCCCTCTTTCTCTTACCAATACTAGAGCTCAAACAAGTCAAAAGTTCAGTTTGTCTACTCAAAAGGAGATGGGTTATCACAACGCAGCAGCTCCCCACGGCCAGCAGGCATTCAACGTCTCCTCCGTCGACGCGCAGCAACAAGGCGGATCCAAGTGCTTCGACGATGACGGCCGCCTCAGGAGAACTGGTATGGCTTATAACTACGCGAGTATGTATCATTTTTGTTGTTTTGTTTCCTATGGTTTCAGTTTTTCATTGGTTTGTTTTGGCATAATTACAGGGACGGTTTGGACGGCCAGCGCCCACATCATAACTGCGGTTATCGGCTCTGGGGTGCTGTCTCTGGCCTGGGCCACCGCCCAGCTCGGCTGGATCGCAGGCCCTGCCGTGCTCTTCCTCTTCTCATTCGTCACCTATTATACCTCCGCCCTCCTCGCCGCCTGTTACCGCTCCGGCGACCCTGTTAGCGGCAAGCGAAACTACACCTACATGGACGCCGTCCGAGCAAACCTCGGTGAGCAAATCTCCAATCTGCACAAAATTCTCTTCCGACTAGAGCATATCCCATGTTGTGTTACTCTTCTCACTAGAGAGGTGTTCTTGTCCTTCAAGCGAATTTTTTGCTTTCGTGAAATTCTGCAGGTGGCTTCAAGGTGAAGCTATGTGGGTTTGTTCAGTATCTGAACCTGTTTGGAGTTGCAATTGGGTACACAATTGCCTCCTCCATTAGCATGGTGTGAGTGCTTCAAAATGGCAATCTCTTTCCATTAAACATTCATAAATTACAGTGAACTGAATTCCTCTCCGTGATATTTATTTCAACAGGGCAATTAGTCGATCTAACTGTTTCCACAAGAAGGGTGAAAAGAATCCGTGTCGAACCAGCAGCAACCCATACATGATAGCCTTTGGGGTGATCGAGATCATATTATCTCAGATACCCGATTTTGACCAGCTGTGGTGGCTCTCCATTGTGGCCGCCGTCATGTCCTTCACCTACTCCACCATCGGCCTCGGCCTCGGGGTGGCCAAGGTGGTCGAGACCGGCAAGTTCAGGGGGAGCCTCACCGGAATCAGCATAGGGACGGTCACTGAGACCCAGAAGATATGGAGGAGCTTTCAGGCTCTTGGAGACATCGCCTTTGCTTACTCCTACTCCATGATCCTCATTGAAATTCAGGTACTTTAGCCAATCATCCATTATTTGCCAAACAAGAGGTCATTCACTCACTCATCCATTATTTGCAGGACACCGTAAGGTCTCCACCATCAGAGGCCAAGACAATGAAGAAGGCTACCTTGATCAGTGTCGTGGTCACGACCCTCTTCTACATGCTCTGCGGATGCTTCGGCTATGCTGCCTTTGGCGACTTGTCCCCCGGTAACCTCCTCACCGGATTCGGCTTCTACAACCCCTTCTGGCTCGTTGACATAGCCAATGCCGCCATAGTGATCCACCTTGTGGGTGCATACCAAGTCTACTGCCAGCCCTTATTCGCATTCATCGAGAAGAATGCGACCCAGCGATTCTCCGACAGCAAGTTCATCACCAAGGAGATCGAGGTCCCACTCCCCGGCTTCAAACCGTACAAGCTCAACCTATTCAGGCTGGTGTGGAGGACCATTTTCGTGGTCATCACTACTATAATCTCGATGCTACTTCCTTTCTTCAACGACGTCGTCGGTCTTCTCGGGGCGCTGGGATTCTGGCCGCTCACGGTCTATTTTCCCATCGAGATGTACATTGTCCAAAAGGATATCCCCAAGTGGAGCACCAAGTGGATTTGCCTACAGATCCTCAGCTTTGCTTGCCTCATCATCAGCATAGCAGCCGCGGCCGGGTCAGTTGCGGGTGTCGTGGCGGACCTCAAGTCCTACAAGCCCTTCTCGACCAGCTAGTGATCCATGATCGCCTAAGATTGACATAGAAATAATTTCAGTTGTCATGTACGAAGGTCTCCTGTAACTAGCTCTAAAATGAGAAAAAAATCTACTTGTATTTTTCGCAAAAGACATAGTTGGAGCCCCAGTACCAACTCTCCACATATTACTAGTAGAAGAAGATGAACATGTATCTATTTAGATGTAAATTACTCCTCATCTATCAAACCTTGTTGTAACTCTTTTTATTGTCCAAATGAGCTAGATTCATAAACTTAAACTTCACTTTTTTAGTACACTATCATACTTACATTTGGATATTAATCCACTATAAAATGAGAAAAAAACCAATAGTTGTTAATCATTTGATCCTTTCGCCCTTAAAAAAGTTGGGGGATAAATGGATAGTTGTCTTGAAATTTGTTAAAGTTCTTGAAATTTGTTAAAGTTGTGTTATTTTCTTAAAATTTGAAGTTTTTGAAGGTACCCAAATGTCATACATATCATCTTTATGAATTTTTGTTATAGAAAAATATTTTTTAATACCCAAATAAACTTGAAAATGACAAATTGTTAGTGGACTTTTATTTTTTTCCCTGTTAGTGCTAAAAACATGGGTTTATTAAGTTGATTTTATTACGTATTTTAATCGCTAAATTATATAATATTTTAGAGTATTAAGTAAAACTAGTTAAAAATTAAGTAAATAACATTAGATATATTATATTTTTTTTATATTAATAATCAGAGTTTAAGTGATTTAAATACTAATTTATCTTATAATATTAGATATATTATTGATAATTAGATAATTATTTTAGTTTAACTTATTATTATTCCGATATTATATCTGATTTTATAAATTAATAAAATAATATTTTATTGAGTAAAAAAATTAAATTAATTCTACTATCAAAATATAGTAATCTCAGCTGCCCTAAAAATATTATATTATAAGAGTTTTAGCATTACCAAGCTACCATGAGTGACCCATTTGCTGCTTGCAGGAAGAAATAAAGGACTCGACCTATCTTACAAGAAGATGCCAATCAGATGCTATGAGTGACCCATAGCTTGATGCTATGTACCAAAAGGAAAGAAGACAAATGAAGAAGGCAAGCTTTGCTTCACTGAGGGCGCTACAAAGTGCTATAAGCTCATTGTCATTTGTCAGTTCTATGGACCTACAAGAAGAAATTCCAATTGGACCAATCATCCAACATAAGAACACTTCTGGAAGAAAGAAAGAACAAAGGCAAAAATTTAAGCACTTTACTTTCCATAAGGAAATAAATATTAATAGTTTAGTTCTCAAATTTACGTGTTGATGTCCATTTAATTTATTTTAAAAGTAAAATAATTGATTTTCCATAGTTTTATTATTATTATTACTATTATTATGCAATTTAGATTATTAAGAGATATTATTAGTAATAACAGACACATCTGCTCGTGTTCAACAGTCATACCCTCTCGTACCACAGTGTCATGTTCTCTCATGTACAATTATGTCTTGTCGTATCACTTACTGTTTTCTGGATTGGACTATGAAGAAGCCTTATGGAGAAATGTCCATTCATCAGAATCTCGTATAGAGAGCTTTGCACCTATGCCCTAAGCAGGAGGACTGACTCGTGCAATGGGAAACCTCATCAGTCATGCTGCGAATGGCATCGGAGATGCCGTCGGAAGTGCTTTTTCCGCTCCTTTCAAGAGCGTTTTTGGTGCATCCTGCGACGAAGTCTGTGCTGGGTTGTGGGACATAGTGTGCTTCATTGAGCACTTGTGCGTTTCCAAGCTGGTGAAGTTCTTGTTGATTGCCGGCCTTTGCTACGTGGTTCTCGTGTTCTTCTTCCTCTTATTAAAGCTGGGGATCTGCCAGTGCATAGGGAGGAGCCTCTGCAAGATGTGTTGGGCTGCATGCGAAACATACTGGCACGCAGTTGGGGACATCCTGTGCTTTTTCTGGCGGAAGCTGATAAACACCAAGCGGGTATACGGAGGAAAGCGTCGGTCTCGAGACCCTGAAGTTGGGTACCGCAGTTTGGACGATGAAGAAGAGAATGTTATCTCGAGAGATCACTGTCATGTCGGCTCAAGTAATAAGAGGAAGTTATATAGAGAACCAGAGAGTTTATCCATCGGGCATAGCCTCAGAGATCGTCGTGTGAGGCGAAGGAGGCGTGTTTCCCTTCGTGTCATGGGAGGTTCTCAAAGGCGGAGGAGACTGATGAATCGTCATACTAGGCATCATCATCATCATCGTCATCTTAAGACGACAAGCAAAAGTTGTAAGAGACGAAAGCTAGGATGAATACTTTCTCCCATAGAAAATGTGAAAAAATAAAGCTTGGTTGCATTAATTCACTTCCACTGTAAATCTGTCTCATGGGTAATTGGAATTCCTTCTCTACTTCCGATGTGATGGAGTTTTTTTTGGAATATTGCTAAGTGAAATTACTGTTTACCGACAAATGGTTAGATACAAGTGTATTTAAAAATCATAAATGGTATAATTTTTCTAAATTTATAAAAATAATATTTTTATATTTTATCATACAATATTCTTAATAATAACAAAAAAATCATATTTATTTATTTGATCAAATTCGATATAATATTCTTAACAATTACAAAAAAAAATTATAATCCAAGAGAAAGATGGAATAAAGCTAATTCCAAAAATAAATAGATAAATAAAATCCTATATTATATTATTTTTTATCATTCTTCGTTTTTTTCCTCTAATTTAGAGATTATTTTTTTGTTAAAAAATATATAAATTTTAAAAATCACCAAAAATATATAAAAAAATATTATCCAAACTTAATTACAACTCAACTCCACCATTTCTATTATGTAAAAATTACTCAATGAAATTGTTCTTTAAACCATGTGTTCAAGTGAACTACTTACTGCATACAAGAATTTCATGATGAACCTTACTAATTTAATTTGACATCATTATAGGCTTTACTATAAATGGTAACAACTCTGAACAGTACACAATATTATCTCAAATAATATAAAGAGTTAGTGGGCTCGAATCTATCAGGCAACCCGATTGGTGTTCTGTATAAATATGGAACAAAAATATTCCACTTAAATTTATTATTTCTAGTTGTCCGAAATCAGAAAAATAATAAATATAAATAGTGATTAAGCGTGAATTTAAAAATTGTATAATAAGTATATACATCATACATGTGCATATATTGAAAATATTATCAAATATTAAATAATATAGAAAAATATTATTACTTAATAATATTGTAATAATTACACTATTTAAGTAATTACTTTTAATTATAAATATATCTTACTACTTATTAATAAATAATTTCTTCTCACATTTATAAATCCAATTTAAATTTACCTTTTTTTTCTAGGTAAATAAGAATAATTCATTTTTTTCCACCTAACTTATATTAAATGTGTCTAAAATTTTATTGGGATGTAACTTAATTCGAGTTTGGTTCCTCAACACTCAAAATGTAGGGTAGGATGCATTTTCCGATGAGTTTTCTCCATTTAAATTAAAAGGAGGTTTTTTGAATTTACAAGATTCTTGTGTTAAAATAATAAATGCTCACATTTGGTACTTGTTTTTCCGATATTTTCTTATTACAGCTTAAATCTCTATAACCTATAAAAAAAATTAAGAATTTTATAAACTCCAAAATTACAATAAACCTCTCTTAATTATTTGAATTTTTTTGCTCGAAGTTCGTGCATGGATTGAGAGCTCCCTTATTCAAGTGAATCTAGTCGATATACTGTCTACATTCAACCATAAATATAGAAAAAAACTTATTACTTTTACTATTGGGTGAAGAAAATACATTAGACCAGTTTTTGTTTTTTTCTAAGAAAATAAAAAACCATCGTAATAATTCTCAAATTGATAAATTTTTTAAGAGATAAAAAATATAAAATATTACCTTATTAATTTAAATTAATATTTATAATTTTAATAAAATAAAATAGAGATGTTTTTTACCCATGGAAATTAAATTAGAGAAAAGAACAAGAAATAATAATAATAATAATACTGCATAGTTCATTTCCTATATATGCCTTCTTCTCTTTCTCGGTTCATTCCCATCCATCCCATTTCATTCTAATTCTCATTCTCATTCTCATTGCTTCTGCAACTCTCATTTCATTTCCCAGTCTGGAGCTCACAACTGCATAAACAACCAGCACAATATTTAGCTTGTTTACACAAAAGGAGATGGGTCATCACAACAAAGCTACTCGAATTGCCTCCGTCGTCGACACTCAGCAACAAGGTGGATCCAAGCTCTTTGACGATGATGGTCGCCTGAAGAGAACTGGTATGGGTTTTAACTTATAACTATACAAGTTTGAGTCCTTTTTGTTGTGTTGTCATCTATTCTTCACTCTAAATTATAATTTTATATTAAAATTTCAATTCAATCTCAACTTTATAATAAAATTTTGAAATATTGTATTTTTTTAGTATAAGTTGGATTGATTTCAAAACCATTTAGATTATAAATTGAATTAAAAATTTTGATTATATTTCTTATAATTTATACTTCATAAAATATTTAAAAGTATATATATTAAGTTATTAGAAATAATTATATATAATTTGAGTTAAATAAAATATTTATATATAAATTATAATATTGTATAAATATATAACTTAAATTTAACATTTTATTAATAATAAAATCATATAATTTACTATTATAATTATATTAATGTAGAGAATAAATTATTTATTTATGTAATATATTTAATTTATTATTTTTAATTAATTAAATAAAATAGTAATTATATATATTTGTTAAAGTGGATAAATAATCTACAAGTTAAAGTGAATAAAAAATTTTAATTACATTTATTATTATACAGTGATTATTATTTTAGTATTGATTAAAGTTGTTGTTTTGTGTTAATAGATAAAAAGTTTTTTAATGCAAAAATTACATTTAGTCCAAATATTTAATGCAAATCTATAATTTCAGTATGTTTGAGTTTTTATTGCTCACTTTGGTTTGGCATAATTACAGGGACTGTTTGGACTGCCAGCGCCCACATCATAACCGCGGTTGTGGGATCGGGGGTGTTGTCTCTGTCCTGGGCCACGGCCCAGCTCGGCTGGATCGCCGGCCCTGCAATGCTCTTCCTCTTCTCATTCATCACCTATTATACCTCCGTCCTCCTCGCCGTCTGCTACCGCTCCGGGGACCCTGTTAGCGGCAAGCGAAACTACACCTACATCGACGCAGTCCGAGCAAACCTCGGTGAGCAAATCTCCAATCTGCACAAAATTTTCGTCGGACGAAGAACAAAATTGTAAAATCTCATGTTTAGAGATTATTGATCACACATCGAAAATTGCATATAAAACATCATATTTTTTCATTTGCTTTCGTGAAATTCTGCAGATGAGTTCAATGTGAAGTTATGTGGGTTTGTTCAGTATGTGAACCTGTTTGGAGCTGCAATTGGTTACACAATTGCATCCTCCATTAGCACGTTGTGAGTGCTTCAAAATGACATCTTTTTTCCATTTATTTGGCCTAATATCTCAACTCCCACCAAACATTTCATAAATTACAGTGAACTGAATCGGTTGACCTATTAATTTCAACAGGGCAATTAGTCAATCATACTGTATCCACAAGGAGGGTGAAAAGAAGCCGTGCCACACCAGCAGCAATCCACACATGATAGCCTTTGGGGCGATCCAGATCATATTGTCCCAGATACCCAATTTTGACCAGCTGTGGTGGCTCTCCATTGTGTCTGCCGTCATGTCATTCACCTACTCTACCATCGGTCTAGGCCTCGGGGTGGCTAAGGTGGTCGAGACAGGAAAGTTCAGAGGGAGCCTCACCGGAATCAGCATCGGGACAGTCACTGAGACGCAGAAGATGTGGAGGAGATTTCAGGCTCTTGGAGACATCGCCTTTGCTTACTCCTACTCTATCATCCTCATTGAAATTCAGGTACTTTACCTGGTACATAAATCTTACTAAGCAACGGGGAAACAAAGTTTTCATATACTATTATTATTATTGATAATATGATATTAAATTGAATAAAATTTATTTTTATATACTATTATTATTAATAATAATATAATATTAAATTGAATAAAATAGAAATATAAGATATGTTCGTAAGTATATAAATGTTTTAATAATTATAAGTCATTAAAAGAGAAATTTATTTGAACCATCGATCTGAAAATGAAAACCTGCTTTTATATCATATGAGAACGAGTACGCTCACACCCTAAACTTTGAAACAGGCTTGTGTTTTACAAAATAAAAAAGAAAAATACTGAAAGTTATAATTTTTAAATAGAAATTTGTTGGACGGATATTTATATACAATACATTATTTACTCATCCATTATTTGCTATGGAATTGCAGGACACCTTAAGGTCCCCACCATCAGAAGTGAAGACAATGAAGAAGGCTACCTTGATCAGTGTCGCGGTCACGACCCTCTTCTACATGCTCTGCGGTTGCTCCGGCTATGCTGCCTTTGGCGATATGTCCCCCAGTAACCTCCTCACCGGATTCGGCTTCTACAACCCCTTCTGTCTCGTGGACATAGCCAATGCCGCCATAGTGATCCACCTTGTGGGTGCATACCAAATCTACTCTCAGCCCTTATTCGCATTCGTCGAGATGAATGTGACCCAGCGATTCTCCCTCAGCGAGTTCATCACCAAGGAGATCGATATCACAGTCCCAGGCTTCAAACCCTACAAGCTCAACCTATTCAGGCTGGTGTGGAGGACAATTTTTGTGATCATCACGACTTTGATCTCGATGTTACTTCCTTTCTTTAACGATATAGTTGGGCTTCTGGGGGCCTTAGGGTTCTGGCCGCTCACAGTCTATTTCCCTGTCCAAATGTACATTGCCCAAAAAGGGATCCGCAAGTGGAGCACCAAATGGATTTTCCTGCACATCCTTAGCTTTGCTTGCCTCATCATCAGCATAGCAGCCGCGGCCGGGTCAGTTGCGGGTGTCATGGCGGACCTCAAGTCTTACAGGCCCTTCTCGACCAGCTAGTGATCCATGATCGCCTAAGATTGACAGGAAATAATTTCAGTTGTCATGTACCAAGGTCTCCATTAACTAGCTACAAATTGAGAAAAAAATCTACTTGTATTTTTAGCAAAAAGCTATAGTTGGAGTCCCAATACCTGCTTTCCACGTATTTCAAGAAGAAAAAAGGCATGTATACATCTATAATAGCAAATCTGTGTATATACTCCAATTCTTTATTGTTATGCAAAATGTGGTTCAATCAAGATGCACATTATAAGTAGTGGTGGTTTCAATAGCTTATGCACTATTCGCTGAGTACAAGAGTGGTATATTATAAATAAACTATCGAAAGCTTTTGTGCACAGAGATTGAGATAGTAGGACGAAAAAGTTCTGATACCTCAAATTAGAAATGAAGTATGGATAGTATTTGTTGGTCGGACAATTTATGTGCAATCAAAATTAGGGTAGGAACCATAAGGATGAACGGTAAATACGATTTAATATACAAGTTTATCCATTGGGTACTAATGATATGCCATGGTATGATAAAAAGTATGAAACTTGTGTAAATATTGAAAATTTTAAATGATTAAACATATAAAAATTGATATTATTTAAAAATTTTACCACTTTTAGTAATAATTATAAGAGAATTTAATTTAGGTAAAAGTAAAATTTTAATCAAAAGTTCGAATAATTAATTTACAATCCTTACTATGTAATTCAATTATATTATGGGAATATATATCGATATGCCTTTACTTTTTTCGTACAATAAAAGTAGAATTTGTCAAGGGAACATTTGCAGGTTGATCACAATATCTGAAACCAGCCAAGCCGAGCTATAACAATTTACTTGATATATTTATCACGTGTTAATCTTTTATTAGTAAGCATTATTAACGAAGATTTTACTCTAATTGAGAACAAGTATTATACTCTAATTAGTCTGTATACATGTCACGCTTTCATATACTAGCGCTTTCTATTGCATATACTCTAATTGAGGACAAGTGTTTACTCTAATTGAGAACAAGTGTTTACTCTACATCATTAACCGGTTTAATTGGAACGATTCCAATAATCTGAAATCAAAAATTAGTTTATTTAAATTTAATTCAATTTATTTTTTAAAAATTAATAATTTTAATTTCCCAAATTAATATATTTAATTCAACTATAAAAATAAAATTATGAACCATTTTTTCTTTTCAATTCCCAATTCACCCTTGAACCAATTTTTCTCTTCAATTCCCAATTTGCACCGATTTTTCTCTTCAATTCCCAATTCACCCAGAATCGGTGCAGTTGTTACATTCAATTTGCAATATAGTTATTTTACTTGATTTTTAAATTTTAATTAATCACTTGGTATCATTTAATTTCTTTTCATCAAGACTCAACTACAAACCCACATGTTGATAATGCATTTTCTCGGTTCCCCATTCATGTGCACTTCCTATGGTTGGGGTTGAATATATAGCCATGAAAGAACAATAGAAAGCACAAGGAAATTGGACTGGGAAAGTCAGTGTGAGTGGTTTCCTTTTTGAAGTAAAAGAAAAAAAAAACAAGATCAAGAAGTGATCATGTTTGGTGGGAGCAAGTAGAGTTATAACACTAATTATTGCACATCATCAAACTGAATTGACAAACTTGAGCAAACTCATCAAACCTGGCCAAAGAAAAGTAAAAGCTTCAAACAAGCACTGCACACCAGTCCCAGAACCACCTTATTAGCACCCTTCTTGAAGTCTTTCGATGACAAGAGTGGCACCTTCTCTGTTTGCAAGAGCTCGAGCTTCGGAATTCTACAAATACTACGAGCTTTTTTCTCTTGAAGGTAGGAGTAACATGTCCAATACAAGACATGCTATGCTGCTGAGGCCAAACATGCAAAGGCTTAACGGAGTTCCTCTGTTTCAAACTTTTTCCAAGCTTCCTGTATGGACAAGGGATCAAAGTTAATGAAATCCTGCGAGTACTGAAAAAGGTACTGATAACAATAACAACAAAACTACGCCAACAGTAGCAACAAAAATGAAAAGAGCTGTCGCTTCACCATCATATATGAATGGGCAAGTAATCTAAAAGATAGGTTGTTTAGAAAGAATATCAATATGTATAACCTGAATTAGCGCACTTCTCTTCTCCGGATTAAAATTTACTACAACTATTATCTGTTCATCTTAATTTGCCATACAAATACTACTCCTTCCCTTGTGTTGTGTAATTCACACAAGTAGTTCCCTTTTGTCTGTCCAATTTTGTTTTATTGTTGGAGATTACTTCCTTAACAAACTATACTTTTCCCAATGCAATTCTCCCATTAATTTATCAGAAATCCTACAGGGCAATTTTATAGGAGATTAAGGAAAATCTTCAAAACTAGGCGAACAAAAGTTCTTTGAATTTGACATTGATTATACAGAAAAAGGGGTTCCCCTGAATTGGAAGCCTTCACCCTCCATGGAGAGTTCTGCTAACTATCATAGAGCTGTTCAGAAAATCAGCTATAGGATATAAATAATAAGTGACTTGATAAAACTGTGGAGAATCCCATCACAAAGAGCTGGAATGTAAAGTAAAAGGCACCTTAAGAATATCAAAGACTTTCTCTGCAGCGTATTTCTGTTGAACAGAGGCGCCTTTCTGTTGAACCTTATCAGGATGTACACACAGTGTGGCTTTTCTATATACCTTCTTGACTGCAGTAGAAGTTATTAAGTCTGTCAATGATACCGACTCCCAACCACATTCAGGCCACAGCACCTGTTAAAGTTACCACAGTATCAGAAGGCTTATTCCTTTTCTTGATTAGTAGATAAGAAAATTGAATTAATCATTTACCAAGTATTTAGCAAAGGTCCCACTAAGATAGAAGCATGACCCATACATAGAAATATAAAAGATAAATATTCTCATCCAGTTGTGCAAACAATTACTTGGAAGAACATGGACTAGCTAATATTAGTCAAGATAAGAGGATTTGATAAATCTAGAACAGAAGATGAATACAATTTCCTTGCTAAAGTGGAGGCCAGGATCTCTTCCAAGATTATGATATACAAGAACCACATAAACCCAAGTAAAGAAAATGCATTCTAAATCACATTTAATCACCATATTCAAGTTCAAAAAAACACTTGTGGTTTTATCTGCCTCAATACTAAAGCTTAAATTGTTATTATTATCATCGTTTTTTAGTAATAAAAATCTTGAAATTAATTTTTGGTGGCATCAATATACATAAGGGCTATAAACGGAAATCTGTTTCAGTTGCACTTGTCAGATGTACTTATCTTTACTTATTAAAATGGTCATTTACCAATCACCAGAACAGAACCTATGAACCAAGAGAATTATAATTCCTTAACAAGATAAAGATAGTAATATGACTAGATAGCTACTCCAACTAGGAAAAATAGGATGACAGAAATAAAATTGGCTGTCCAGGATGCCAGAGCAAAACAAAGATGTCTGTATCTTATCACGACCACCACTTTCAAGGGGAGCAATGAGCTCAGGTACATTACACTGACTTCTAAAAGTCAGTCCTTTTCATCAATTAGAAGTTTTAGAGTAGTAGTAGTTTTCATAAAAATAACATAAAATTGAAAAAGATGCGGCAAGATTAGTTCAAACAAATAATAGTTGTTTCATCCAACAACAGGAAAATATAAAAATTGTTTCATACAAAAAAACTATGAGAACAGAGAAGTAAAACCCCCCAAAAAGAGGAAGATGATAAACAGAGCAGAGAACCTACATATTGCAAGGATGACAATAATGCACGCATATTTCCTTCCTTCCCAGCTGCCCAACGTTTTATATTGGCATCAAGAGTCTCGGCAATCCTCTGTGCAACAAATAACAGAGTGAAAGATACATAAGTTAAAATCTAGAATAACTATTAAAAAACATCTAGGAGTACTTTAAGATTGAAGAGAGCAAGAACCACTTCAACTATTAAAAAAAACATGTAGCACGAATTAATGCAAGGTTATTAGTGATTACATGTCTTTCTTCTTGCTCCTGTTGTGTCTGATAATCACGCTGATTCATCTCAGCCACCGCTTTTGCCTGGTTATATAAATGTAGACCATTAGCATGCTAGTCAAGTTAAAATATTAAAGGTTGTGATATCATTATTTTTCATATATAATCCTGAGATATTAAATATGTCTAAATCAATATTTAGATGACTTCAACAGGCAAAAATTCCAAGAGTACATTTAACAATGAGTGAATAATAATCAACCATGGTTCTAATCTAATAACTAACAAAGATCCGTTAAAATAAAAATGACCACACACCACTCTTTGTTGAGTTCTTGTTTGACGCCCTAATCTAGCTCTTCTTCTTTCTTCAGTTTCTCCCTCAACTTCCTCAAATTGTCCAAATATTGAAGCATCTGTTCAGCAAAAAAATTAATTCATTTTATTGTAAGATCACACTTCATGAAATGATCCACCAACAAGTTACCTCCAAACATTGATGAAAAGTCATCAAATATGTCTGTTGCAGATGAGGCCTTCCTGATAGTGGATGTCCCCGAAGGTGGATGCTGCCCCATTCCAAGGCCCTCCTTTTTATTGTTCTGTACCAAAAAACGGTTTCCAATAGAATAAGAAGAGAAAATCTGGAAACTAGAAGAAAATGTAATAGATGAAATAAAATCATGTTCTTACTGAAACTGTAGTCCTAGACTTTGGTGCACTACTCGATCGGGCACCCATACTAAAGAACGATTCAAGATCATCTCCAGAAGTATGTTTATTTTCCCATGGAGTGCCTGCACCTTCTCTATGATGTTGACTAAGCTGCACTTTTTTCGGAGGTTTCTTTTCAGCGAAAGGAAATTTTAGCTGTTGATCAACACTTTTTGATGCCTTGCCCTTAGCGAAGTTTTCAAGTTCATCGATGGAAGAAATGTTACTGTCCTTCACTGCATTAAACAAAAAAAACAAATTACATTTTAAAATGAAACAGGCGTACTGACAACAGAAAAGATGGTGAAGGATGCAAAAAGACCTTACCAGAGTCATCTTTTGATCTTCCGGCACTACTGAATTGACCAAATTCTTCCAAAGGATCCAAAAATATCTCTGAGGAAGCACCGGGAGGTTTTGAAATTGATTCAAACATGGAAAAAGGGTCTTCAGGAAATGTAGAATTTGACACTGATTGCTTAGGATTATTCCTGTCTCAAAACAGAAAAAGCATCAAAGATGCAATTAATAGCACAATTAAATAAAAAAGGCAACATAATCCTTTTCCAATTATAGATAAGAAAGAAAGATAGAAAAAGAAATAAACAGATCCTAAACAAAGTTTAAATAGAGCCAAGATAACTGATCTTCCAAGTGCACTTGCTGCTACAAAGTAGTAGTTTTTTTTTAATATTTCACCAATTCAGTCAGTTCACCAGTCATTGTATTAGTAAATTTGTTCCAAATGTTCATCCTGAGCTTGTCAGCAAAACATCAAATATTTCAGGGTAGAATATATTCTGTACGGGTAGAATTACGATCAAAACTGTCTTTTTCCAATCCTACTGAGTCATCAAAATTGCAAGAGCATGCACTCACTCATTTACATAAATTCCAATTCCTGGAATTTCTAAGACAATAGAATTCACAAATCCTAATTCACGTACCAAAAAACTCAACCAAATTGATCTATCTGATGGCAGCTAAAGCAAATCAATCAGAAAAGCAGGGAACATGCAACCAAAGTTAATCCCATACTAAAGATCGAAATTTCATTGAGGATCCCATACCCATTACTGACAGAACTACTGCTTCCACCAAACCCAGGAATCAAGTCATCAGATCCAGCTGAATTACTCTCTGCCCTCGCAGAACCGTTCCTGCTTGGCGTTTTCGACTTCACGCCAATTCCGCTGAAGATATCGTCGTCATTTTGATTATACCCGCCTAACAGGTCACCAACAGGAGAGCTTGAACGGAGCGGAGGCGGTGGTGGAGAAGGAAATGAAGCGAACACGTTGCCATTTGACTTGGTAGTTGACTTATTCAAACCGAAGATTTCGTCATTCACGTCATTCTTGGCAGAAGAGTTCGCACTGGAATTGAATATCGAATCGTAGCCAAAGGATGATCCGCCATTACTTCGATTAGCCGAAGGTTTATTCAATCCACCAAACAGATCGTCCAAGTGATCCCCCAATCCTCCGAGGCGGCCATCGGAATTTGAGCTCAATGAACTCTTGGAAGATGAGATGTGATCAGAAGCGGAACCAAAACCGAAATTTAGGGTTTGGGTATTGACGTTGGCAGGAGAGGCGGCGGGCCTTCTGGTCGCGGCCATCGGGGCAGATTTACCCTGCGGCTTCAAACCGTACCGCTCCGTCAAGGCGCCAAAGTCGTCCATCTCGTCGGAATTCTACGCGGACCAAACAGAGGCCCGATGATCTTGAACTGGACAATTATCCGAAATGAAGCAAAAAAAAAAACAATAGGTTGCAGATAAATATGCGCCTGATGGTGTTGAAAAGCGACAGTGGAACGAGGATGGAGTAGGCGGTGATGGTGAGAGAATCTGAAACAGGGGATGTTTTGAAAGCGAAATCACAAAGAAGAAATTGAATGGACGGAGGAGTGAGAGGGAGCAGTACGGGAAGAAAGATGGAGAGGTAGAAGAGGAAGGGATTATTGGAGACGGGAGAAAGAAGGAAAGTATTGTACGGATGAGGTAAAAGGATGAAATTCCGGGAAGCCCTCCGTCCGAAGAGGAGAGAAATTGGCAATGGCTGATCTCTTCCTTTCCTTTGCTCTCTCTCTCCAGACTCCGGCTCTCCCTCCCTCCCTCCCAGTGTCGGTGCTGGGTTTCAGAGTCGGGTCTCGTGTTCGTGCGCTGTAACTGCGTAGGCGGGTGGACCCACCGGACATCTGACAGCAGAATTTGCAGTTGGATGGTATTTTTTTTGTAGTTAGTCCTCGATATTTTAATTTTTTAATAATTTAATTTTGTTTTTACCTAATAATTTAATATGTCAATTCACATTTTTACAATTAAATAGAGAGAATAAAGTGTTAGGGAAAGTAAAATTAAAAAAGTAAATTATTAAAAAATGTAATTTGAAGGGACAATGTATTACATAAAATAAAATATGTATGATTAAATTATTAATAAATAAATTGATGATTAAATAGCTAAGCTACTAATTTGTATTTACTTTCTATAAAATCTGATGATAGAAATTTTCTACCGTAAGTCAAACTTTCAATTCTCTGCATGCTCATACCACAAATGGAGAATCAGCGGCCATGTTTGACACCCTTGGCCGACCTAATAAAAGCTTATTGGGTCATGAGCCATTTAGGACTCTGATTATTCAAGTCTTACCATTGCATCATTGAAAAGTTGAAGCGCAATAGTTTCACTCGAAAAGAAAACACTGACAACTTGCCGCTTTGAGGTTCTAAGCCGTTCCTCAAATTCTTTAATAGGTTTAGCAGCAAGCCATATACTCTTAAAATGATCATAGTCCTACAGCATCAGCATAGGGGAAAAAGAGAAACAAATTACATCATGGCTAAGGCAACTGATTGATACTGGATTAAAACAAAGACACTTGCAACCTCAAATAATTGTGCATTCTTAAGATCTATTCAGTATTCACACAGAGAAAGAAAATGAAGCAAAAGTAATCTGGCGCCTCACCCATTAAACTACCAAGTAACATTATCTAGTAACAGCAGACAATTAGATAGAATTTGCGTCCAATTATCAAAATGAGACTTGTCAAGTTCAACTAAGTATATATGATGCATGCCACTGTAACAGAAGGTTTGAGAAACAGTTACTGTGATTCTAAAGCTAACTGTATGGCATTCAGTGCCTCTTTGATTTTGATTCAATCTTAGAGAGCGACAGTCCCGAGATCTTGTTTACCTCATACAGCAGCCCGGCGGAGAATAAGAAGCTGCAGTGAGATACCAGGATAAATCAGCATATTAATTAATTGCATTCAGAAGCCATGGGCCATGACATTTTATCCATTTCACAGGAATGATTATGTCAACAAGATTAAGAAAATTTTAGATCTGCAGTTCCATGATCAATTTTTCAGTGAAATAGATCATTGATATATTATAACTACAGTTCATCATGTTCTTGCCATATGTATCCATCCTTATTTAAATTAGTTGTATATTTGTTTAGAATACTTCCTTTGGTCTTGCTAGATTTCCCATAGTTTTTCATAGGTATTTAGTTGTATGTATACTCAAGCTTGAACAAGAAGAAATACAATTCAACAAAAATTATTCCCAAGTTAATCTTAGAATTATAACTAGCAAGTGTTATTAGTTCAACCATTTTGAGAAAACAGTGATAAATATCAACATAAACATGACTTCTGAAGAATGCATTCTCAAAGCAGTTCATATGACAAATTGAGCACAGCCATACAGAGTCTCGTTCCCTTACCAAGTGGTAATGCACACCCGATGAACAGTGCTAGCAGCTATAAGAGCTATCACTTCAGCTACTATGACTGCGAATCAGAAGAAACAGTACGTGAAAAGAAAAACTTTATGCAATTTCCTGCATAAACGTCCTCTATCCTGTTATCAGATAACCCCATATACAAACTTCTGGTACTTAATTATTCTTCTACAGGAACATAGTCCCAATGAAACCAATTATAAGATATTCCAGATTCAAGAAACAGATGGCGAGCATGTAAATCTGCATCCCCCTAGCAATGAAAACTATTTCAAAAATTTACCCAACAGTGCAAGGTGAACATAGAAACTAAATTTCTTCAGAAATAGAGGCTATAGGAAAACAACACCACAGAGGACTAACAACAGCAACGAGCAAACGTATATGCGTAGGTAGTTTATTCACCTGCTCCCCAACCAGTCTTCATGCCACTGGCCTCCTGAAAATTACCTATGAACTGAGCAGACAAACGGCGAAACATAAGTAGAGAGAATCTCCAAGCTCATGTGGACTCAAGGTAGCCAAAGAACTATTATATATTATAGACAAAGAAATTGTCGCATCGAATATAAGAAATCAGGCACACCGTAAGGGAGATGAGGAACAGGAGAGAGCTGGTGAACCCTCCGAGTATCGTGAACCACTCTGACGAGGCCAATTTCCCTCTGTACACTTCTTGAAGTGAGAGGATCACAGTAAACAGAAGAAAGGAGTAGAGCATCGAGCTTCCCTGTCCCGCCATTGACTTCAACAACAGACATGGAAAGGAAAACGGAATCCAAGATCAGAACCAACACCAAATTTGAGCAGCAATAAAGAAGGAAGAACGCCGATCGTGTATAGATCGCGATATAATTGCAAAAAACAATGTAACTACAAAACATCAAGGTATAGATCGTCACCTCTTCTGGTAGTACTGGCAGAATGCAGCAGAGCAATGACGACGACCAAATGCCGCAGATTGGAGATATCGCTGCCGGTGACGTTGAGCAAGCAAAGCAGGGCAATGATGATGAATTGGGAGATCGAAGGTATGGATAAATGAGCCGGGCTTCGTGACTCAGGGCCTTCTAACGTAAAAAATTTATCCAATATAGCTATAAATTTTATATTTTAAATTATATACAAATTTTATTAATAATTTAAATTACATATAATAATTTCACTCATTTTTGATAAAAAATATATTTGGATTAAATTATTATTAAAAAAATCACATCTAAATTAAATTAAATATTTAATCACAATTTTGATATATATTTTAGATAAAATTAATGTTATTAACATAAATTAAGTTAATTTTATTGTTAAAACTACTTATATATTTAATATTTTTCACTATCCAACTTTATTATTATTATAAAAAATCAATTGACTTTATAAATAAAATTTAATTTGCGTTTAAATATTTAATATTATACCCTTATAATAACTTTATTTTTATTATTATAAAATAAGTTGATTTCATTACTAAAATTGAATATACACTTATTTAGTATTATACACTTTGAAATTTTATATTTAAAAATGTTAAATTTTTGAAAAAAATTAATACTAATTATTTCTAATAATGCAAATTAGTTAATATCAAAGTTTAAATTATATATTCACGGTAAATGATTATGAACTATTATTATCTATATGTTAATTGTTATTAAATTAAAAACAATCATTCTTTTAAAAAATATGAGAGTCTTAATACATTTACTTATATATCACGTGTGCATAATTTGATTTATTTATTTTATTGTTAATTTTTTAAAATTTTAAAATTTATTTATTAAGTTTTAATTAATTAAAATTATTTATCAAACTTTAATTGAAAACTTATATAACATTAGCATAGAATGTAATATATCATATTCATTAAAAAAATGTCATAAATATGGAGCTTATAATTTACTTTTTGGAAAAAATTAATAGTGTGAAAATTGAATTTTATTTATATATATAATTTAGATTTTATTTTTAGTAAGTATACATTAAATATGTAATTTATTTTATGGATCATTTAAATAGTACCATAATGGTTTTGGTTAATTAATATTTTTTACGTATTTAAAATATAAATATTATATTTTAAAAGTTAATCAGAGAAAAAAATTAATTTTAAGTTTTATGCAAAAATTTTAGTATTATTATATAATGTGAACTTTATTCATATTAATCAACTCATTTAGTTCGGACCATGGGAAATGAGAACCAAAGAAGTGTATTGAAGAACATCCATGTCGGGTCATCTATTTCATTTTCCTTGAACTTCGATTTGACCCTCGGAAGCTTGGAGTCTTTTCCACCCACCAATTTAACCCTCTTCCTTTTTCTACCTGATGGGCAATGTTCTGCCTTCGATTTGACCGTTTAGGATATGATTAATGTGACATCTTTGCCTCCTGTCATCCTTCTTAAGACAGCCTCCTTAATTTCATCAACTGTGGTAGGATTCACTCATGACCCACTAATATTCAACCATGGAAGTGTGCTGCAATTCAAAAACCCCAAGTAGAAAAAAGTCAATTTCCCATTTCCCAAGCAGTGAAAAGGGAAGCGTGTAAGCTGCAGCAGACACCAAATCAGTATTTTACGTATGGAAAACTCAAGAAAGACAATCAAAGGGAAAAGGAAAACTCAAATGAGATGGTAGCCTCCTCCATTGCATTACATTATCTTTGTAGCTTTATTTATGTTAAAAATAATATTATATTTTGTAGCTTTATTTATGTTAAAAATAATATTATATATCAGATAAAATAGATAAGTATTATAATCTTATAAAGTTGAAAATATTATATTAATTACAAGTTATTAATTTTAATTAGATATAAGTACAATTTCTTGTACCTTTTCACATGTTATTACAGTGGTTCACGCCCATTTTCGACCAAATTAAATAGTGATTTACCCTAAAATAGAGGAGAAAAAATGTACCATTCGAGGTTTGGTTTGCACTAAAATTGAGTGAAAAAAATATCAAATTTGAGTAAGAATTGTGCATATAAGTACGATAAAATCAAACTTGGTCAAGCAATTTTTTAAGTCACCATTAATAAAATTTGTTATTTTACCTCTAGATATTCCTAATTAATTAAGGAGTTTCAAGGCTAGTTTTATGGTAATTATGTGCGATTTATCATGTTATAGAAGATGTGATTCAATGGCTTTGATTATCTATAGGTTAAAGGTGAGGTGTCCCTCAAGAACTCATCAATTGGAGACTTGGAAAAGGACCTTTGGCTTAGGGTAAGTGTATGGTGCTTAGGGACAACCAAGGCTACAACAATCAAAGCAGTTGAGTTGGCTTTGTCAAGAGCCCACAAACAAACCCTTGCTTTTTCTGCCTCTCCGAAAGTCTATGGGTCCTCTTAGCCAACAATAGAAGGTTCATTAGTTACACACAAATACTTGGATTTCACAAACAAACCCTATTCCTCCATCTTCACTCAACCATGGAGGATTTGACAGCCCTATCCCCCTCTTCCTTTCAACCATTTTCTTCAGTCAAACATTCTGAAACTAAAAAAGCCATGTATAAGCTATGCTTTGAGCCTCTTATTGGAAGGCATGAAGTGCATCGGTTGATGCATAAGGGTGGGCATGTCTGTCAAGAGACTCCATTTGACCCTATTATTAAAGATTTGTTTTTTGAATACATCTTAGGGAAAAGGCTATCAAGAGTAGTGGCCTATTCTTCTTGCTTCAAAAAACAGGTGTATGCATCTCTTTTGTTCCTCCATTATTTCTTCCCCCACTCAACTCACCTTTGGTTCTCCCACCTCTCCCTTCTTCTTTACCTGTGAGAAAGTGAAGTGGAGGAAGAGGAGAGAACAGACAGAGGGAACAGGGAGAGAGAGAGATTAGATGGGGAGAGGGAAAATAGAGATCAAGAGGATAGAGAACTCAAGCAACAGGCAGGTGACATACTCTAAGAGGAGGAATGGGATCATCAAGAAGGCCAAGGAGATCTCCGTTCTCTGTGATGCTAAGGTCTCTCTCATCATCTACACCAGCTCCGGCAAGATGCATAGCTACTGCAGCCATTCTACCACGTAAAAAAACAAACAAACCCTAACCCAATAAACAAAATCTCATCTTTTTGTCTTCTCCAAGCTTTTCATGACTTTTTTTTGTTATATGTCCGTTTCATAAATATGGAAGGCTGGCCGATATCCTGGAACAATACCACAGGCTGTCTGGGAAAAGGCTCTGGGATGCCAAGCATGAGGTTTGTCATGTCTTATGCCTGTTTTTATGCAGTTTGAAAACCCTTACCTAAATATTTGACCTAGAAATTAAACTGCTTTTTATGTGGGTTGTCTCTTAGGAGAACAAATCCAAAATTTTCCTAGAAATATGCTAAGAAGCATGAGTAGTGAGATTCATGGACAGATCCATAACTGGGGTGATCTTGAGGTTTTCTCTACTAACTCTCATGTCCATGGACCTCTATTGCCCAGTGAAGAATTTCATTATTTTATTCTCAAGATACAAAGGAATAGAAAGCGTACGACATGGAAGATTTATGAACAGATCTGGAAACAAAACCCCCTCTTCCTGCTTGCCTTTTATGTGCAAAACTTATAAGAACATGAAGGATTCACCGTTGGTTCCTTGATGGACTTGCATATTCTGCAAGACCCATTTTTGTATTTTATTTGCCCACCTAAAAGCTAGAGGCCACCTTACAAAATTCAATGAGCATTCACCTGTTTCTGTTTCTGGACGTTCATCTCTGAAATCTGCTTCCACCGTTATCAGAATCTCAGCAATGAAGTGGACAGGATCAAAAAGGAGAATGACAGCCTCCAGAACAAGCTAAGGTCATTTTCTACTACAAGAATCAACCTAAAATAAAAGAGGATATGTATGAAAGTTAAAATATGATCCACATCTGTAATCTGATTGATATGATGATAATTTAGCTTGGTTGTCAGTTGATTATGCCAACCCATTTTTGTCTATGTATGTGCTCTAGGCAATTGAAGGGCGAGGACATCACATCCTTGACACACAGAGAGCTCATTGCCCTTGAAGATGCCCTTGAACATGGCCTTTCATATGTTCGAAACCAGCAGGTGAGTCCTTTATATGAGTCAAGCTCATGGATTTGATGAGAAAATCTTCATCTTTCTAGAAACTAATAATCAACATCCCCACAAGAAACGTGCTAGCTACACACTTAACCTGATGTACAGCTTTGCTTCTTCCTTTTTCCTTCTCTCTTTGTGCAGTCGGAGGTTGTCAAGACCCACAGGAGAAGTGTAAGAATCCGACTCATGCAGCCTTAACTTGGTGTTGAGCTGATTTATTTTCTGGATTATCTTTGTGTCTGACTTGGATCAAAATCTTGCAGCAAAAGATGTTGGAGGAGGAGAACAAGGAGCTCAATTTCATCTTGGTAATCTTTCTCTTCACTCTACTGATCAAACTAATACTTCATTCACTCATACACGAGAGTGTGTGTTCAAATATGAATCCTATCCCACAAACCTTAACTGGGTATCATTACCTACTCACATAAAAGAGGAAAGGAAGAAACAAAGCTTGGATCAACTTACAAGGTTTATGATCTTAAGTCAGCCTAGCTAATCAGATAAAGTTAATGAAAGTTAACCCCAAAGATGGCTGCCAAGCTCTCTACAATACTCACTTGGTTTCCTCTTCTTCTTGCACCAGCAGCAGCATAGGCAAATGGCTATGGCAGCAGCTGAGAATGCAAAGGAGGTGGAAGAATATTACAAGAGGCTGAGGGACTATGGCACTCAATCTCAAGACCCTTTTCCCTTCCGCGTGCAGCCTTTCCAACCAAATCTACAGGATCGAATTTGACACGGCCATTAAGTGATATTTAGAGGAGTGATCATATATATATGGCTTAGTCATATGTTCTATGGTCACATCTGCGTATGGTCAGAGGCAGAGCCACCAATACTATGACCCCTTATTGCTTTATGAGGATTTGTGCTACTGGGAAAGATAAAGTGTGTGGTGTGTGTGTGTGGAATGACTTGCTTTTTATATTTACTATGTTGACTTCCAAGGTATTGTTATGAACTATGATGTTGATTTGCAATGTATTATTATGTTCTATCTTACTTATATATCATATTAAATCAAATTAAAAATATTATTAATGTTTGGAGTAGGTAGGCTTGTTTGTCAAAGTAAGCTATCAGCGAAATTCTATTTCCATTAAATATGGTTAATTATATAAAATATTGGATAAAAATGAAATAATTCTTAATAATAAAATTATTGTTGGATAAAATAATATTAAAATTATTTTATACTCTTATCGAATTTGTTTAATTATTTAACTAATATCACTTAACATTATAAAAATCTCATTTAATTTAACGATTTATTAATATAATAATAAATAATTTACGAAATATCTAATTTATTCTTTTTAAGTATAATAAATAGTATGCGAGATTAATATTTAATTATAATTTTGGATTATACTTATTATTGTGCAAGTTTTAACGTTTGAGTTATTTCTCTCCATTTCTAATTATTATTTTTTTCCTTATATTTCTTATTAATTGATCAAATTAGTTATTCACATTAACTTTTACAGTATTAATTGATAGTCGGTTTCGCACTTTTTCAATTTTTGTATACAAATTTAACTTATTTTTATTACGATCATTATTTACCTACTTATATTATCCAAATTAACCCATTATACTCAACTTGTATTTTGGTAATATAGTTTTATTTAGTTGGCTCCATACATTTAAATATATTGTGATAAATATGTATTTAAATTTAAACTCTAATTTTATTAATTATTATATGAAATAAAATGTTAGTAATTTTTTATAAATGAATTATTTTACTATATTGAGTAATGATACTTAATTTTTATAATTTTGATTTCTTTAATTATATAATATATTATTAATAATTTTGAAATAAATAAGTTTTTGGTGTAGTAATATTACACTCAAATATGATGTTAAAAAACTTAATTCACATCGTTTTAATTCTCATTTATTAAAATTTCAGGGTTTAAAATTATTTTTTATTTATTACATATCATGTTACTGTACATACACACCTTTATTGACATTTAATTTTGGGCCATTTGGGCAGGAATGAGTAGTTAATAAGTTCGGCCCTATATTTGTCCTTTAGAAGAAGCTTGCATTTAATCAGCCAATTGAATAGGTGCAGTTGGGGTGTTGTAGGGTAACCCAAAAAAAAATTAGTATATCTATTATTTATTCTTGTTATTTATTTAAAATATAAAAATTATTTGAACGAAAATTTTAAAAATTAGTTTTACCCAAATTTTGAATTTTTAAATTTATCACCTAAAATTTAATATTTTATATTATCAATACGGGCACATTAATGTGCCTACAACATTTTCTGCTGATTATATCTATACATATATTTTATAATTTTTTAATATAATTCTACTTATATATTTGTCTACATATAATTTTACAAATTATATAATTAGTAAATTTTATAAATAAAATTTATTATTTTTATGTATAATTTTAATAAATACTCATTTATTTATAATAAGTAATTTACTAACTTTATAAAAATTTTAATTTTATGTAATTAATTATATAAATAGTTATTTGTATAAATAAAATAATTTATTATAATTATGTATATTTAAATAATAATTTTTATATGAAATAGTATAAACTTATGTATAATAATAACAATTTATTTATATAAAATATTTTATTATATAGGATAATAATTTTATGTAAGTAAAATTATTGTATTTAAATTAAATAATTTAGTATAATTATGTATAATATATCAATTTAAAATATAAATAGAAAATTATAATTTTATATATTTATATACAACAATAATAATATATTTACTGCAAATAATTTATTATAATTAAAACTCTTTAATTTTAGGTAAAATAATCATGCAATGAATTAATTATATAAATTATATAATTTAAAATAATTATGTACTAAACTATAATTTAACAACTAACCAGTTATTTACATTATATATTTTTTATAAATAAAAAATTCTAATTTTATAGACAAATTATTTTATATATCACAATATCAATTTATTTATAATAAATAATTTAGTACAATTAAATTTTTTATTTTATATGTAATTATTTTATGTATAATAAAATTAATTTAGGTAAATTAAATAATTTTGTATAATTATGTACAATGTATTAATTTCACATATAACTAGAATATTATAATTTTACATATTTATATATAACAATATTAATATATGTACAGCAAATAATTTATTATAACTAAAACTTTTTAATTTTTTGTATAATAATTATTTTAATACAATAAATTAATTTATATATAATTAAATAATTATAATTTTATTTAAATTTATTATATATATAAATAATTTAATAAAAATATTTTTAAATTTATATACCATACTTTTTACTATAAATATAAAATTTGCTGTTTTTTTATTTGTAAACAAAAAAACCACGCAATATTTTATGATTAAAGGGCAAAACAATTTTGATTAATACGGGTGGAAGCGTGCGCACAATTATTGGATTTAGCAGTTAGACCCGTAATAGTTAATCGGGTTCAATTTCGGGACAATATTTGACCACAGTGAGGGAAAAACTTGACCATCATATCTCGGGTCAATCATATGTACTCGGACCCGAAATATTCTTTGGTGGGTGGGATTTCTGAGATAGATGTGATAGGCATTTCACCCATTTATGACTACAAATACGACGAAAAATTACACATAAGTATTAAAAAAGGTTCACAATTTATTAAAATAAGATAGAAAAAGTGATACAGAAATATTTAAAAATATTTAATATTTGCAAATTTGGATGTCAATAAATTGGAGTGCTACATTTGCACCATTTTCAGCCATAAGGTATCAAAAGAATTGGACTTTACCTTATATAAATTTGTGATTATACATTTATAGTAATAAAAATATATTATAAATTTATAAATTAATTATTTACTGCTATTTATTAGTTTAGACTTTTAAATGAAATATTTTGTTTTTTATAGGTAAATAATATTTTATTATATAAATTTAAACTTTAAATAAAAATATACTCCATATTTTTTGTCCACAATGTTTTATTAGACAATTCACTATCATACATTTTATCAATAACTCTATTTATAGATAAATATTTCTGAATTATACTATTAATAAAAATATTTATAATTAAATTAAATAATTATTCCAAGTGGATGAGCAGTTGAGGTGTTGTCTTGCTTGGCAAGGGGCCCATTTACCCAACAAAGCACCATCTTTAGGTGATCAGTCAAGGCTCCTCCTAGCCTAAAAGCATGATTGCCCACAACAGCCATGAATGTGACACCCGGTTGGACAACCTCTAGCCTTAGTGCTCCTCACACCTAAAGAATTCAATCACCTTCCTAGCATTAGTAAAGCCATTGTGCAATCAGCTATGCTATCAAAAGGAAAACAAGTAAAGAAATCACTAGGGCTATTATGGGAGAGAAAAGCCATGTAAGCTTTCAATGGACACATTGCCATGTCAAGACCATATGAGTGGATTCTAGAATTTTGTGGCAATGGATATGGATGTTTCTTAGAATAAAAGAGAAGGGACTTATAAGAGAAGGTATTATAAATTGATAAAGGGTCATATTCATATTTATTTAAAAATAGTGCAACATTTTTAACCTTATAAATTCAAAACACCTTTTTATATTTCTTGTTTTCAGTTTCGGGTTAGATATGAGTGCGAACCCATTGGCTCTAATACCATATTAGAAAGATTATTGTGTACTGATAAGAGATCGTACCTATCTCTACTTAAAAGTCATAATTTATAAGTAGTAAAAAATTTTTAAACTTATAAATCCACGACACTTATTTATTTTATTCAATATAAAATTTTATTATCAACCAGACTATTATTCCAAAACCTGGCTATTTATATTTTGCATGTGTATTGAAAATTGGGTGACTCGCCTGCCCATTCAAGGGGCACCCAGTGGAGTAAGAGTACACTCAATTATTGGTACTTTTAATTCCAATTTTGTGAACAATGTAGGGATCTCATCACCTGTGCAAACACTTTTGTGCAAGTGTGCTATTTACAATGTAAAATGACCCAACATAGTGGTCATCTCACCCAAATCAATAACATTGTTATCTTTTTTATGAAACCCTAAATTCTCACCAAGGTTCAAAATTTTGATTTCCCTATTGTAATTTAGCTAAAATATAAGTATAAAAATATTATTTTAGGTTAAAAATATGCTAAATTTGATAATATTTGAAGTATTGTGTGACAAGTTTAGGTTTTTTAGAATATAAAATGAATTGAATAAAAATGGTGAGAAAATAATATTTGGATTATGGTACAACCCATATTTAATTAAAATAAAAAATGAATAATTATCTTTATTATATTTAATTTAACATTATATTCTCAACTATTCTATTATACATTTTATATTTATAATTTTTAAAATTTTCAACAATTATTTACCCTCTATTTATAATTACTATGATATTTCACAAAATAAATAAAGACTATAAACAAGTTTTTGTATAAAATAATTACTATAATTTAGGTATTTTTGTATACTCTTATAGACTATAAACGAGTTTTTAACTTAAATATTATATGAGACAGAATTGTAGGAGGGATTAAGCACATATTAACTTAAAATATATAAATTATAGTGTAATATTTTAATAAACACCAACACTTATTTACTTAAAAATCACCCATATAACATTTGGAAAATAAAAAATGATGGTTGATCAACTAATATTTAATTACATTATACATGCTTAATTTAGGGTTAACTATTATATAAAAAAACACATTAGATGATGATTGTTGGTTAATAATATATGAGTAAGATGGTAATAGTGTTGCGGGCGACCGACAGGTTGACCAGAGTCAAACCTAGAGATCTTGATTTGAACATCATGGGCCCGATCAAGCTAAAAAAATGAGAAGGAAATGGCAGTGCGCAGCAAGGATCTTCGTATGGAGATTTCCATGGTTGTCGGTTTGTAGCAGGTGGAAGCAGTTTTCCTTCCCGAGAGATTCTCCCGCACATGATGATAATAACTTGATAAGAATTACATTAGAGGCTTACTATGAATAGAAGATTGGTAGTTATAAGAAATTGTACTTGTGAATTAAACTTGAAATTAAATGGATTTAAATTTTTTATATTTAAAAATAGCTTTTTAAATAGTATATATTTGATAAAAATGAGAATTTCATTCCTAAAATAATAGTTTATTTTTGGATTAAAATTATTTATTTTATAAAAATATAGAAATCAAATTTTTATTTAAATATATATAATTAAAAAATAACTTAAAATTTTATATAAAATTAAAGTATAGAGTTAATTTAACTGTAATTCTACCATTATAAATTTATATTTTTCTAGGTATAAGTAATATATTTGTAATATCTAATTTTTAAACTTGATTTCAATAATTATATACTATTTAATTATAATTTTTTTTATAATCAAATAAGTGTGAATTAAATAACTCGAGTTTGTTATTATTTATGTATATTTGTTTAGCCCACAAGTAGTTATTTCAATATCAAATAGGGTATGAGTTTGACTGGCTGTAACAATTAATCTAATTGAGTTCGGATTTATATATATATATATATATGGTTTTGAACTCAATTATTGGATTTTGATATACGTGATATATTTTATCAAATTAAATTAATAATATTATTACTATTCTACAAAATACGTTATTTTTAAATTTGTTATTTAAAATAAAAATTTATAACATAAATATATTTTTTAAAATAAAATTTAAAATCATATTACTCTAATTTTTTACTCAAAATTCAAAATTTTAAATTTATAATATAATATTTGTATTTTAAATATATAAAATAATTTAAATTGAGGTTGAAAAAATAATTTTATTGTCAATAAAAGAGTTAAACATTAACTCGTAAATTGTGAATCACTTCAAATATTATAAAAAAATTATTTTTAACATATATAATAAATTATACCTATTTGCCCTTATATATATATATATATAGTATTAAAAAAGTATCCACTCGTGATATGGTTTTCTTTCCAATGTTAAATATGGTGTCATGAAAGACTGAGTATGATGGATCCTCAATCCATGTGGTCCCTCGCACAAGAAGCAGGAGAGACTATTCTCCGATCCACCACCGACAACCCTCCATGATTGGATCAGTAGAAGGGATCGTACTCCCAAAGTAAAGATTCATACTTCCCCATTTAAAAAATATCAAATATGATGATTAAATAAACAAAAAATAGCAATCAAATTAAAAATCTTATTATTCATTCGTAATTATTATTTTTTTTATTTTTCGAGATCGGAAATGTTATATGCTCACTGAATATAATTATGAGTTCGAATTTAAAATTATTGAAATTATTAATTGAATATTGGATGAGGAATGTAGATTGAATTTATTCATTCTTATATTATATAAAATATTACAATAATAGTTTGGGGTCTGGTTTTCCTTGATTTTTCTTACATGGAGCGTGCCACTTGGACGAGGCGCAGTGGTCCGGGAGGGATGTAGATGTGCCTGACGTGGACCTGCTCCATTCCGGATGCGCCACGTAGGATGGGATGATTGAGATTCACATGATGCCTTTAGTTGGAGAGGACACGTGTGCAACAGATTAACCTTAAGTTTTTGAGGTTGAAGGGAGACACTAGGGTAGGCTTGACTTTGAGTTAGGTGTTGGAGTAGTCCCTCCATCAATGAGACATATTGGTCATTGGATTATAATATTATTATTGCCAAAGACAAAATAAACTTACATATAAAATAGGGGATGTGAGAAGGTATTTATAATTAAAATTTATAATTTATAATTTGTAATTAGTTTAATTTTTTTAAAATTATAAATTTATAATAATTTTTTATTTTATCCAATTTAAAATTATGTATACATTTTACACTTATAATTTTAGATTTATTCTAACAATTATATAAAATACAGATATTATTCTTTCATACTCTAAATATATTAGTGAAAATAATTAACTCAATTTAAGTATTTTTCATCCATATTGTAAAAAAGAATATAAGCCTATGGGATGAGTATAAGTATTAAAGCAATGAGTTTAATACCATAATAAAATTTAATGTTTATCAGGATAAAATTTTACCACTCGTAACTATGTAAATATTTACAATTTTATAAACACACAAATTTTTTTTATTTTATTAAATATTTAATATTATTCTTTTATGGAAAACATAACATATACTAAATATTTGTGGGAGATTGCATGTGAGATTAATTAATGGAGTGTGATAATTTTTTTTCAAATTATTTATTTTTGAATATTGTCAAAAAAAATATTTTAATTATTTAAAATTTAAATAATTATAATAATTAGAAACCACCATTTTTAATAGAATATTAAAATAAGTATTATTAACCCACACTATTATCTTATAAATTATTTGATAAACTCACTTTCACTCGTAATACATATTTAAATTATGTTAATTATTCACCTCATAGCAAATGCAAAACTTATATATAATTGATAAATATTTGTTAAGTGATAATTTAAATTTGGTGTTAAAATTGAAAGAATTAATTTCAAATTAAGGATTTTTATCCTATAAAAAGCAGAATGGATATCATTTTTATTTAGAACTATTTTTAAATTTAGACTAGCTATGGAATTGCTTGGGGATAGAGGAGACCCCTATTTTGCTTAAAGCCTGTGGTAGGAAAGAAACTTTTGTACTTAAAATAGAGAGATTTTGTGAGAATATCTCCAATTTTTTTAATTATTTAAATCATAAATGTTGAAAGTTGAACCCCATTTCCCTCCATTGACCATATTCTATCACTTTTTCTTTCCAGGTATCTTATAATTATTGGTATATGCTACCATATTCTATCACTTTTTCTTTCCAGGTATCTTTGGTATATGCTACTTTAGTAAAAGTGTGGTTTGAATTTGAATTGACACATGAGTTATCATTTTTTCAGTGTTAAATATGAAAGGTAAGATTGTGTAAAATGGATATACAATTATAACCTTTTTGAATATTTTAATACCTTACTTATTTGAATATAAAATTGCTAAATTATATCATCATTTCAAACTTTTTGAAATATTATATTTTAGTGTTAAAATGTTTGATAAAATTAACATTATAATGTAAAATTAATATAATGTTAATTCACAATCTATCATGTAGACTGAGAGTTATTCTATTTTAATTTTTTTTGGCTAAAGAAATAAACTTCATTAATGGGACAAAAGAGTATGTTGTGATGTTGTGTATGTTAGGGGAGCATCATAAATGCAAGTTTGAATAGTTATAAATTATTTGAAATTTATTATTTGTATTGCCGTAAGTGTTTATTAATAAAAAGACTATAGATAAATTTACTATTTTTTAATTAAATTTAATAGTTTATTAAATAATAATATATATTTTAATTAATATATATTATATTATAATATATTTTTAAGTAGAAACATATATAATTATATTTTATATAATAAATTACACACATTAAATTTTATTATATAATTAAATTATGTAATTATGTTGTTATTATAATAAAAAATGAATTTAAAATAATAATTATATATAAATATTTTATAATTATAATAAAAATTAATATATATTTAATAAATTATATTATATATATTTAATATATTATTTTTTATCTATAATATTTTATTACATAAATATATAATATATTTTTATATAAAGTATTGTTAATATATAAAATTATTTAAAAATTAATAAATAAATAACATTAAAGTAATTTAAATAAGAAAATTAGTGTAGATGAAATAATTTATCTTTAAATCATTTTATTTTATTTTAACAAACTATTAAATTTTACACTATTAAAAAGAATAATCCCAAAAAATTCTTACAAATCACTCAAATTCTGAGAAATCACTACTCCATTCAAATAATAAAGACATGTACCATTAAGTCCCTTTCCACCATGATCTTCTTCCAATTATGGTCTATGGAGAACTGCCCTCCTTCCACCTCCCCCAACCCTAATCCTAACCCCTCGCCCTCAAGGGAAGATGCCCAGATGAAGCTTGCCCTCCACTCCACCTCATTCAACAAGGTAACTACTCCAATGTAAATTATTCGAAAAAATATCGATTGTTCAGACTCATCCAAGAAAAAAGGGAACAATGACTAGTCCAACCCCTTTTAAATGGTGGGAGGATTTGTATGCCTGGTAGGCTGGTTGCTGATCTTGACCATGAAAGATCAAGTTGAAGCTGCAACTGACCTTAACAGTGAAGGCTTTGAATTCTTGCATTGGAGGCAGGAAAAAGTGAAAATGCTTTTGTCTGCTTGCCTTCTGAAATATCCAAATGGGTCAATCCATTGGTGGCATGCAGACCTAACTCAGAATTACAATCTTTCACATAACTTTTAGAGCATCTTCTCAACTTTGTTGTTGATTTGAAAGCCATGCACGTTCCCCATGTCCATCTTTGTAGGTAGGTCAATAATGGAGTGAGTCCATTTGACTACTCTTTTTGGGTTATGAATAATTATTTGCCATAATTACGCTATAATATCCAGAAATTCGACTCGTTTTATTCTTAAATATAAAGACAAAAATATCAAAATTAGAAATTTGTTCGAGAAATCTAAAAAATAATATCAATTTCGTATTCAGTTATTTAGGTCGATTTAAAAAAATACAAAAAATACTTAAATAGTAATGAAAATATTTATATTATATAATAGTGAATATTAAAATAAAATAGAAAAATATCATACCCATATAAATATTGGAGGTTTATGAGGAGTGAATTTAGATATAAATATTTTATTTAAGTTGATTTATAAATATTTTTTATAAATAAATTATATATTAAATAATGTATAAAATATTTTTTAAAATATAAAAACTCATTAAAAATATTAATACGAGTTTTATTTATTTTATATTATTAATAAAATAATTTAATATTAAATAAACTATAAAAATATAAAATATAATTAAATTATTGTATTTTTCATAAATATTCTCCAATTTTAATACGGCAAGGTAAGGATGCTGATGGGAGAAAATATTAGTTAATCAAATACTGGGCCAACCTTACCTTCCGAATATTAAGAGAACGACGAACAGAATTCTCTCTCTCTCACATTCTCTGATGCTCTCTGCCTCTTTGTCCACCGTCTGGTGCCCGACGAGCATGAAAAGCAAACCACCGGGTGTTGGAGCAAACAGCAAATGAGTTGAGCAGAGGCGAAGCCCCACTTTCTTTCTGCTAGCTGAAGCTTCGGACCTTTAAATTAATTCTCCGAAACCGTAAGCCCCCCGCAGAGGACAAAGAATGATCTCTTCCTCTATCAGGAAACAGCAGAAACAGGGATTTGTTATTGTTGGAATCTGAAGGTAGCCTGAACCCGACGGAAATATGAAGCAGTTGCTCTGTAATGGAGCCGCCGCCGATGGAGGGCGGCCGGAGGCGGGAGGTGATCTGCGGACGGTGGTGGTCGGGGTGAAGCTTGACCAACAGAGCCGGGATCTGCTGACTTGGGCTTTGGTTAAAATTGCTGAGCAAGGGGATCAGGTCATCGCTCTTCATGTCATCGGAAACAATGGTACTGTATAATTCAAGGAAGGGGGCTTAAAGCTGAACTTTATGGGGATCAATTAAAGCTAATGTTTTTCGAACATGCAGGGGTTCCATTTCTTGGTTTTCAGAGAGCTTTGTTTTTCTGTTTCAGCATTCAGAGATGAAAAAAGGAAGCACTTTCGTCTACGGCATTTGATGAAAATTCAAATACGTTTTCCTTTCTTTCTCGTGTTTTCCATTTCCTAGAACTGAAAACTGAAATCTGCCTTTGCTTGACTCCTTCAATCATTGTCTGCGCACGATTGCTTCTACTCTGTTTTTCCGATAAAGTTGGGTTCGGGAGACGGCAGATTTTGGGAACTTACAAGTTCCCAGGAATCTGTTTTCCATCCCATGTTCCCTTTTTCTTGCTATGCTGATCCTTGACTTGACATTCTGATGAAGACTTGCTTTTGTTGTTGGTTGATATAGTAAATCGAAATGGGAAGTCTTCGCTGCTCTCTCTTGTCAGATCCTTTGACTCTTTTCTTGCAGTCTATGATGGCTTCTGCAACTTGAAACAGGTCTCATTCTTGTCCGCTCAGCACATTTCCTCCAATTCAAATGCTCATCTTCTCTTCTTATGATGAAAACAGACTTAAAAGTTAGATTGAATCCTGTCTTATTGGTTTGCACTGAGGTGATGAGATAAATTGTAAATTGCAGGTGGATCTCAAGCTCAAGATCTGCAGGGGCTCCTCCATTCGTAAGATCCTTGTTCGTGAAGCGAATCTCTATTCTGCTGCAAAAGTCATAGTAGGGGTCACGGGGAGCCATGGCCCGATGGGGTCTCCAACTTCTGTTGCCAAGTACTGTGCTAAAAAGCTCTCCAAGGATTGCTGGGTTCTCGCAGTCGATGATGGCAAAATCATCTATCAGAGAGAGGGCTCTCCAGCCCAAGTCTGCATTTCACAAGGTTGCTTCGAATTTCCTTGCAGGCTAGATTGTAATCTAAATAGGAAACTGGCCATTTTATTTTGTGGATCAATTTTGGAGCTTTTGTGGGAAATGGCATATAGAGTCCAAGTTTCTGATTAACATCCTTTTCCAGGAGAAGACACAGAGAACAAATAGTTCTTGCTTGGTAGTGATATGAATGTGAACTTTGAATGACATCTAGAGGATGATGGATTGTTAAGTGTGTCTATTTTCTGCAGGAATTAGCAAGAAACATCATAATCGGCCCAACAGTTTGCTTAATGTGTTTCTCCAATTCGAAAGCCAGAACTCCAAAGTGTTGAGGGAAGGAGGGGAGCCAGGGAAAGTTCACTTTGTTGATCAGACATTGGAGAAGGCTTTAGCCAAAGCAGCAACTTGGTCATCAACTTGTTGTACCAACACCCAAAGGGATGGTCCTAGTAAGGAAGAAGAGAAATCTGCTTTGTCTATAGTCTCATCAAGTTCAATCTCTACACTGATCCCAGATCATCCAGAACAGTCCCCAGGCTGGCCCCTCCTCCATGGGTCTGCACTAGCAGAGCAGAAGCTTCTAAAGAAGTCATCAGAAAGGGGTATCTCAGTTGTTCAGTGGGCCATGGGGTTGCCTGACAGACGATGCCTGTGGTTGAGCACCACCAGCCCGGATGGTCAGAAACAAGTAAACCCGAAAAATGACAAGGAAGATCCCCCCAGTTTAGATGGAGAAAAAGGCGCCATTGTTCTTGTGGGCTCTGATTCAGCAGTAACTACTCTGCCAAAAGAGCTAAGTGGCCTCCATGAGAAATATTCTTCAATTTGCAGGTTGTTCAAGTATGAGGAACTTGTTGCAGCAACCTCCAACTTTTTGGAAGGTCTTTCCTCTTACTCGTTGTCTGCTCTTTATCATGTACTCATATGCATAGTTTTGATAGCAAATGTCACATTATTTTTGCTATTCTGCAGAGAACCTTATTGGGAAAGGAGGCAGCAGTCGGGTCTATAAAGGGTGTCTTCCCGATGGCAAAGAAATTGCAGTGAAGATACTGAAGAAGTCTGAAGATGTGCTGAAGGAATTTGTTCTGGAGATAGAGATTATCACAGAACTGAACCACAGTAACATAATTTCCCTCTTTGGTTTCTGCTTTGATGCAAATCACTTCCTACTAGTGTATAATCTCCTCACTAGAGGGAGCCTTGAAGAGAACCTTTACGGTATACAAATATCAACCCTTGGTCTATACAAATTTTTGACGCAGAAATTGAAACCAGCTGCTTAGTTTTATTCTTGATCTTTATATTGTTCAGGTAGTAAAAGAGATCCTGCTGCATTTGGTTGGAGGGAGAGATATAAAGTTGCTCTTGGGGTTGCAGAGGCGCTAGATTACCTCCATAGACGAGTTGTTCATCCCATTGTTCATCGGGATGTGAAATCATCAAACATCCTATTATCCGATGATTTCGAGCCACAGGTGAATCAATCAGTTCATCCTTCTGAGTATCATAATACCAAATTGTTCTGTCCACTGAAATGGGTGATGCTAACATCATGCAATTCTCTTTTTCACCAGCTCTGTGATTTCGGACTAGCTTTACGGGCATCAACCTCTTCTGCTCACATTACCTGCACTGATGTTACAGGAACTTTTGGGTATGAAGTGCAGTAGTTCCAGTTTTGCACTTCTTGGCATCTTTTGACACCATTCTTTTCCCCTTGTATATTGCAGCTACATGGCTCCTGAATACTTCATGTACGGGAAAGTTAATGATAGGGTCGATGTGTATGCATTTGGTGTGGTGATCCTCGAGCTTCTATCTGGTAGAAAGCCGATAAGCAGCGACTTCCCCAAAGGCCAAGAGAGTCTGGTTATGTGGGTATGTTGCCTCTACCCTCGTATTTGCCCACAGCATTCTGTTTCTGCTGATCATGGGAATAAGCAACTGATGGAACAAATATATATTGTCCAGGCAATGCCAATGCTGAACAGTGGCAAGCTTTCCGGGTTATTGGATCCGAGCTTAAGCCAAGAGTATGATCACAACCAGATCTTGGTGATGGTTTTAGCCGCCACACTTTGCATCAGACGGGCTCCTCGAGCTCGGCCTCCAATGAGCCTTGTAAGTCCAAATTTCAGCCTCTTTCTCAGATGTTTGTGCCCATATGCAAAGCTTGGAAAGCCAAAAGTCCTCTCAATTGATAGTTCTGCTGGAATGGATGCAGGTTTTAAGGCTCCTGCAAGGGGATGAGGACACAGTTAACTGGGCTAGGCAGCAAGTCAGTTCCTCCGACAGATCCAACCTGCTAGTGGAGGATGAAGAATCCACCAAATCGATCATCCAGTCCCACCTCAATCTTGCATTCCACGATGTGGAGGACGACTCACTGTCAGTGAGCACCATCGAACAGAATGTCTCGTTGGAGGACTACCTGCAAGGTCGTTGGAGCCGCTCTTCTAGCTTTGATTAGTCCAAATAAGTGCACATCCAGTGCTCCATTTTCAACCCTGGTTTTGTATATCCTTGTTTGTTTTTTTTTCTCCCGTTCCACATTTCAAGGCTGGACATTGGCCACAGGGTGGGTGTTGGATGAGAGAGATGGTTTATGGGTTAGCCCTCCTCCTAGCCTTAGATCGGCGAGTGCTCCTTAGATTACTGGACTGTTTATACGGATATAGAAGAAAGTTGAAGCGCTCATCCTCAAGAAAGGATTGTGAGCGAAGTCCGGTCATTGGGTCATCTTGAAGTTTCTTCTGTAGTCTCCCTAAAGGGTGCAACAAAAAAGCACTGCATCCTTGAAAACTAATAACACATAGACTACTCATTTGCTCTCCATTTAATTAATTGTATACTATCCATTGATTTATTATGAGAACATCACTCTTTTCCACTTGCAACGCATCATATAAACTATTGTGAATGCTTCAAATGGTACATGAAAACTTGTGTTCCCTATTGGTACAATAAATCTTTATGTTGTTTTCCAAGAATTTGAAATATTCAGAATGATCAAAGATATGGCTAAAGTACCTGAATTTCAATGACGATGATGGAGTAGGAGTAAGCAAAGGCAATGTCTCCAAGAGCCTGAAATCTCCTCCCCATCTTCTGGTCTCAGTGACCGTTCCGATGATAATTCCGATGAGGCACCCTCTGAACTTGCCGGTCTCGACCACCTTGGCCACCTCGAGGCCCAAACCGATGGTAGAGCAGGTGAAGGATATGGCAGCGGACACAATGGAGAGCCACCACAGCTGGTCAAAATTGGGTATATGGGACAATATGATCTAGATCACCCCAAAGGCTATAATGTATGGATTGCATGGGTTCTTTTAACCATTCTTGTAGATATAGTATGATCAACTAATTGCCCAGTTGAAATTAGTAAGTCAGTTCACTGTATTTTTTAAATGTTTGATGAGTATTACTACCATTTTGGTATCTACAACACCTATAGATATAAATCCAACTGCTGATTGGATTGCACATTAGTCGGTGTAATCACCATCTGACATAATGTATTACTGCACTAAGCAATAATAAATATAATTACAAAAAAATAAAACTGTAATTTACAAATAAATAAAATTAGGATTGTGTTCCAGTATTAGAACAAATACTAGTACCATGATTTAGTGCTGGATTAGTGCTAGTAATTTTATTAAGATTGGATATAATTTCACATATTAAGCAAAACAAATATACTAGCTAAAATTAAAAAATAGATCATAAGAATAATGGAATTTGGGGTCAATTATACCAAAATTCAAATTTAAAAGAATGGTATATACAAAAAAAAATACAGTTTGACACAATAATAGATGTTGGGATAAAGAATATAGTAAGAGGTAGTACAAAAGGGAAAATGGTGACTTAATTTATAGCTTAAATGTCAACACTCTAATTTATTATTTAGCTCATATTTAATCTTTTTCTCTTTACCGGAACCAATAAAAAACTATTTTCATACAACCGCTATATAGTTACTCTCTCAATATTCATTGATTTTGAGACTTCTTAAATATTAAAAAAGCGTAGTATATTTTATTCACAATATGAGCAGTAAAGCTCCCCAAACATACAGAAACAAAAACCTTTCGGGAAACTAAACTACAAACTAAATCAAGACAACTCTATATATACACTTATTTACTTCAATAAGATAATACCACTCTTAAAATAAGATAACTTTCCAAAACTGTTCAATACAATATTAGAGAGATTCGCACACTTTAAGTAGTATACTACATAAGTTTAGCTCATACAGATAATAAACTATAATCATATCCCATAACCGTACACTGAAGATCACAGTTCGACAAGTAAAGCAGAATGACTTCCAATGAGAAGAACAAGTAACATAGCATAGCACAACAATGTGGAAGAAAGGGATATAAAAACCAACAGAGAAGGAGATAAGGCGGTTCTCGGGCGACATACATAACTACAGGGGAAGCTCAGGCAGCTCTCGGGCGACATACATAACTACAGGGGAAGCTCAGGCAGCAACGGGAAGTTCAGGGGCGATGACCGGCAGCTTGGAGGCAAAAGCGACAGTTGGGACGGCGGGCAGCAGCTCGGGGGCGACAGTCGGGAAGCTCCGCGGCAGCAGGTAACAGCTCGGGGGTGACAGTCGGGAAGCTCAGCGGCAGCAGGTGAACATCGGCAGTTCGAGCATCGACGACAGTTGGATAGATGGGTCGGTCTCTACTATAAGGCAATGATAAACCATATATATAAGACATATCCCAAATACAATTGTTAGGTGTTTGGCTGGCCATATGTAGTAGAGATGGCAGAAATCTGACTCAATGGGCCTTATGGTTGGATGTGGACCCCAACCATCTTCCACTTCACATCGTTTTCGAATTTAGATACGATTTTCTTTATATTTTTTTACATTCAAATTCAATATAAAATTTAAACTCGATTTCAGTTATATTTTTCAACTCAAATAAAATCTAAAATTTCAATCCAATTCAATTCTAAAATTCAGCCCAAAAATTTTAATTTATTTTAAATTGGGTTTAAGCTGCTTGTTTCTTCCTCTAGAGTCTTGCATTTGAGGTAAGGAGATCTTCTAGGCCGATCAAGCCTCCTATAAGGTACAGACACAAGGAAGATGAGAATTTTAACACCTATATCCGAGTAGCAGATAAGAGAATGATGGTTCAAAAGGAAAGTAGGGAAGCTGGAAACTTGGCAAAGGAGGGCTATGGTGGCTGGCCATAATCAGCCACATGGTCTAAATGAGGCTTATTGTTTGGAACTGTCAAGGTTTAGGGTCCGACTTGACAATTCAACATTTAAAGGACCTCGTTAGGAAGAATAAGCTAGATATGATTTTCCTAATGGAGACAAAAAATAGTTTCATGAAAGTTGATAGGATTCAGAAGCAACTCACTTATTAGTATGGTGAATATGTGGACCCAAAAGGATGAGGGGGAGGCATGGCTCTTTGGTGAAAAAAGGATATAGTGGAAGTAATATCAGCCAGATTGAATATTATGGATGTTCGTCTCAAAGAGGCAGACAAGACCTTTAGAGTTACTTTTGTGTACAGATTTTGTGACTTCTGGAAAAGGTAGTCCCAATGGCATATATTACCAGAAATGGGGGGACAAATCAAGGACCCATGGTTAGTTTGTGGGGACTTCAATGCTATAGCAAATTAGGATGAGGGGTCCAAAAGATCGTCGCTGCATTCAGAGCTTCCAATAGATGATCTTCTCCTCTAAACTATAGAACTGTGGTTTTGCTGGATTGAAGTTTACATAGTCCAACAATCGTGATGAACCATTCAGAGTTCTGGAAAGGCTAGACATAGGATTATGTTCACTAGAATGGTGAGCATCTTTCACGGGAATGTGTATTACACATGGCGAGAGAATTGGGTCAGATCATTCTCCCCTAATAATAGAGACTGATCGGAAGGCCAGAACATATACATGTAGCTTCAGATTCGAGGACAAATGGCTGCTTTACCCAAGCTATAAGGAGACTATAAAGAAGTTGTGGGGTACACATAGGAGAGTAGATATGGCCGTGCTCAAATCCAAGTTGTGCAAAACATCTAAGGGTCTTAAAATCTGGAGGAAAAAGGAAGTTCTTGATGTGAATCCGACTAAAGAGACTACGAATTCACATGTCCAATCAACCGAACCTGCAATGGAGCTGAACACTTTGTCACCAATTGGGATAAATGATCACTTGAGACTTCAAGAGGGCCCAATCACAAGGTCAAGGGCTAAAAGATTCAAATAAGCTTTATATGGGCTGATTAAAGAGATTGCTGAATATTCAAATAGAAGCCCAAATGAAGAGCCCAAGATGAGCCCAACAGAATGTCCAGATTTAATTAATAAGGAGAGATTTATAAATATAATAAATCTCTTAGGATAATATTAGGTAGCTAGATTAGATAAGGTTAGCCTATAACCATAATAGATTTTTTCCTCATTATGTGGGTCATTCGGTTGTTTTCTGAGCCTATAAAAGGCATACTCCACAATATTGGAGAGACACACACTTTGGAATTTATATCTTGTGAGGTTTTTTCTTCTTTCAATCTTGAAAGAGCTTTTGAACTTATCAGGTTTTTACCTGTGGCGTTCAAGCAATCAAGACTTATCACCCGGGGTTTTCTAAGAGTTCTTCTTAGAGGATTTGGGTGTGGCGTCTACATATCCCATACCTTGTTTCTCACATAAACAAGGTATATTCCATCTTTTCGCACTTGCGTCGTGAAAGTCTTGGGATCGTTGCCATATTTGGTGTAGGGTGTCGTCAGCATATTGGCGAGGTTCGCATCAGTTGGTATCAGAGCACACGGTTGCACGGCAAGTTCCATCCCATCTTTTTATCTAGTTCTTTTTTTTTTATCTTCTCTACCTATTTCTATTCTCTATAAAAAAATTATCATATTCTTCTATTAATCTCCTCTTCAGTAGGTTAAAAAAAGGAGAAAAAAAAGCCAAAAAAAATTCGTGCCAAAAAAGAAAGAGCAAAAAAAAGTTCATGCTAAAAAAAAAAGAAAAAAAAATAGTTCGTGCTAAAAAAAAGAGCAAAAAAAATCGTGGAAAAAAAAGGCAAAAGAAAAAAAAAGGAGGCACACAATTATATCTTATATCTCATTCTTATTCTGCTATATCTAAGTCTATTACTTCATTCCATCTTAATTTCTTTCTTCTCATTTAAATTCTTTGGAATTACTTTTTGGAAACCTTTATCGATATGTCTTGATTGTCCCTCAAGTTGAACTGCTTCGTAAAAAAATGATTTGTTTTTAAAGTTCAATTCAGATTGAAAGAAGACATATGAGTGGAAAAAGGCAAGAGTGTTTTAAATCTTTAAGAAAAAGCCATTTGAGTTTTTAAACAGGAGTGTTTGAGAGAAACATGTGAGGGAGAGTTGCGAGGTTCTTTTGTTTCTAACAATTGGCAGGATTACAATTTCCAACAAAGAGAAAACACATGGAAAGAAGCCAGTTTCCCTCAACCCGTTCAAAATCTAGATTGGAAAGCCTTGATGAAACAAGTTGTAAAGTCTGGATTCGAGCCACTTCACACGCGAATGGATCGCTTGGAGGAAGGTGTGATACGTCGTTCACATCAACATACTTCCGTTTCAATACTCAAGAACTCGAGGAATTTGAAGATCTTCAAGTTAATTGTGATAGCGCCGGACATGATTGCATCAATCAATGTACTCCAAGTGAAAGGCCATGGATTGATGACATCATGGACAACCAACGTGAGAATCTATTTCATACTCGTTGTTCTATGAAAAATGGAGTTTGTTCTGTTATCATAGATGGAGGAAGCTGCACTAATATGGCTAGCACCGAGCTTGTGGAGAAGTTGGCATTACCTACACTGAAGCATCCGAAGCCTTATCAAATTCAAAGATTGAACGATCACCACAAACTCGAGGTAACCAAGCAAGCGTTGGTTTCATTCTTTATTGGAAGATATAAGGATGAGGTATTATGTGATGTGGTGCCAATGCAAGCATGCCATATTCTATTGGGACAAACTTGGAAGTTTGATCGTAAAGTTACACATGATAGATTAACAAATAGGTACTCATTTGTGATGCATAATAGACCGATATCTCTTGTACCTATGACTCTACAGCAAATACATGAGGATCAATTGAAAAGGAAAAAGGCAAATGAAAAGAAAAAAAGCAGAAAAACAAGAAGAGATAAAAGCCATGATTGAAAAGAAAGATACAAAAGGCAATGTTGAAAAGGAAGAAAGAGAAACAGAAGAGAGAAAAGCCAAGTTTGAAAAGGAAAAGAAAAAAGTCATAATTGAAAAGAAGGAGAGTAAAAATAATTTTATAAGTTTACATGTCCTTACAGTACCTATGTACAAGGATATATTTTTAAATACTAACCCCATTGTCGGATATCTGTCGAGCAATATTATATCTTTTTTGCAGGAATTCAAGCATGTTGTAATGAAGAAATCTCGTGGTTTAGCACTAACTCAAGGAATCAAGCATCAAACTCAACACCAAGTCATAAAGCTGATGACAAAGAGAATTATACCCAGGAGAATTAATCCACCAGTTGTGCAACTATCCAAACGGGGTAAGACTTGTCAAGTATACATTGATTGTCGAGTTATTGACAATACCCAAGTATATTTTCGATACTCTATTCCTTATTTAGATCATATGTTAGATGTTTTGTATGGATCTTATTTGATTGCAAAAATAAATTTTAAAAGTGAATATAATAAATTTCGAATTAAAGATAAATATAAATTGAAAGCAACATCTGAAACAAAACCAGGTCTATATGATTGGTTAGCTGTGATTTTTGGATTGACTAGTGCCTATAGCACTATCATGATATTAATGAAGCATATCTTGCATGTTATCATTTTAAAGTTTGACTATATATATTTTGATGACGTCCTGGTATATGAACTTATGGAATATTTGAAAATGATGTTAGAACTTTTAAGGAAAGATAAATTGTTTGAGAATTTTAAGATATTTATCATTTGTTCGGATAAACTTCTATTTCCTGGATATGTTATAAGTTTTGAAGGGATTGCCATTGACAAGGAAATTAAGGTAATTCAAGATTGGCAAACACCTTACTTGGTAAGTCAGGAAAGAAGATCAATTGCATATTATAATGAAAAGTTCAGTGGAGTAGCCCTCAAGCTGAATGATTTTCATGCAAGGTGGGTAGAATTCATTTATACATCTGGTTATGTGATCAAGTGTAAGCAAGGTATGAAAAATGTAGTTTCTCATACATTATCTGAAAGGTACATTTTGTCTACAATCATTGATACTAAATTGCTTAATTTTTCTTGGAATACTGTGTTGGTTATAAAACTTCTATTTTCAACTGCATGTTTACCACATATTGTGTTTGCATATAATCATTATATTTATTCAGTAACTAAGTTATCACCAATGGAGATTATCCATGATTTTAATCCATTGGATAGAAAACAGCAGACTCAAGAAAATATTAATCTTTACAACAAGAGTTTCATGAAAGTTGTTTTTGATCCAGGGATTTGGGTTAGTTTGCATATGAGGAATGGACAGTTTATGAATAGAAAACTATCAAAATTTCTTATATTAGAGGGATTATTTAAGGTGTTAAAACTCGGTAGTAATAATTACAACAGGAAGTTATCTAACATATATATTGTTAGTAATAGCATAAATATTTATAAGTTAATGTCTCTTGATGTAGGTGATGAAGAAACAGAAGATTTGAGGACAAATCATTTTCAAGAGGGGGAGAATGATGTGAATCCGACTAAAGAGACTACGAATTCACATGTCCAATCAACCGAACCTGCAATGGAGCTGAACACTTTGTCACCAATTGGGATAAATGATCATTTGAAACTTCAAGAGGGCCCAATCACAAGGTCAAGGGCTAAAAGATTCAAATAAGCTTTATATGGGCTGATTAAAGAGATTGCTGAATATTCAAATAGAAGCCCAAATGAAGAGCCCAAGATGAGCCCAACAGAAGGTCCAGATTTAATTAATAAGGAGAGATTTATAAATATAATAAATCTCTTAGGATAATATTAGGTAGCTAGATTAGATAAGGTTAGCCTATAACCATAATAGATTTTTTCCTCATTATGTGGGTCATTCGGTTGTTTTCTGAGCCTATAAAAGGCATACTCCACAACATTGGAGAGACACACACTTTGGAATTTATATCTTGTAAGGTTTTGTCTTCTTTCAATCTTGAAAGAGCTTTTGAACTTATCAGGTTTTTACCTGTGGCGTTCAAGCAATCAAGACTTATCACCCGAGGTTTTCTAAGAGTTCTTCTTAGAGGATTTGGGTGTGGCGTCTACATATCCCATACCTTGTTTCTCACATAAACAAGGTATATTCCATCTTTTCACACTTGCGTCGTGAAAGTCTTGGGATCGTTGCCATATTTGGTGTAGGGTGTCGTCAGCATATTGGCAAGGTTCGCATCAGTTCTAAACACACAAGATGAGATAAGAACATTGAAGGAGCAGTTGAGTAGCCTACCTGATGAGGATGTGCAAGCTAGTAGGCAAGTTATCTTAAGGCTTAATCAAGCATGGATTGAGGAGGAGTTGTTCTAGCAACAAAGAGCTAGAAATAAATGGCTCATAGAGGGGGACAGGAATACAAAGTTCTATCACTAGAGTGTATTGCAATATCGGGCCAAAAAGCTGATAAAAAAAATTCAAAAGAGCAATGGGCAATGGATAGAGTTAGAAGAGTAGATCAGGGAAGAGATATATAGCTATTATGAGAAAGTTTATAGCTTAGAACAATGTTCTCATACAGACCTATTATAACAACATATATGAATCGAAAGCTGACTTGTGAAGTATCACCATTGGAGATAGAACAGGCAGTTTTTGAATTGGGGGCTAAATGGGTGGCAGGTCTAGATGGATATAGTGGGACTTTCTTCCAAGCAAACTGGGATACGGTCGGTCCTGATCTAGCAGATGTTGTCCTTAACTTCTTCGAGACAAGCATGATGCTAAGTTCTTTATATGAAACGGTCATCACTCTCATTCTAAAGGTAAACACGCCTGAAAGTATAAATTTGTATCTCCCAATCTCCTTATGCAAATTTTCATATAAAGTTATTTAAAAAATCATTACTAATCGTCTCAAACCTCTTATGAATGAGCTTATTTCTTGTCAACAAAGTGCATTCGTCCCGGGTCGAGTAATCCATGACAATATAGGTATTGTGCATGAATGCTTCCATTTCCTCCAACATAAAAATAAAGGAAAAAGAGTATGGTGTGCTATCAAAATTGATATGGCGAAAGCCTATGACAGAGTGGAGTAGGGCTTCCTTCAGGCCCTTCTAAATAGAATGGGTTTCGATCCAATTTTTACTAACTGGGTTCTTGCTTGTGTGACCTCAGTTAGTTATAGGATATTGATAAATGGAAGCAAATCAGACACGATACAACTGATGCATGCTATATGAATGAATTAGTGCCGCTGAAAATAAATAGAAGATATTCTAGAATATCTCATGTTTTCTTTGTTGATGATGCTATGTTCTTCTTAGAGGATCCAAAAGTAACTTAGAGTCCTTTAAAACATTGATAAACACGTACTATTTGGCATCTGGTCAGAAAGTAAATTATGAGAAATCTTTATGTTATTTTAGTACAAATGCTAGAGTCAATTTGCAGGAGGAGATCAGAACAGTCATGAACCTTTCTATGGGACAAACATCAGATAGATACCTTGGTCTACCGATACTATGGGGGAGAAGCAAGAGGAGAAGTTTGAATTTTCTAAAAGAGAGGATAAGCTCTAAACTCAAAGGATGGAAATCGATATATCTATCCCAAGCAGGGAGGGCGGTTCTAATTAAACATGTTTTAAGTACAATACCTAATTATGCAATAAGTACAACATCCACATGGGTAAAGAACTGCTTAAGGAAGGACTAACTTGGCAAGTTGGGGATGGCTGACATATAAAGGTCTAGGGTTCCCGCTGGATACCTACACTCAAAGACCATTGTTTACAGTCCCCTATCCAGGACGACTCATTGGCAAAACTTAGAGTTAGCTCTCTTATTAAACCATAATTGAGACAATGGAAGCTAGCTGTACTAATTGATAAGATTAACCTGGAAGAAGAAATAGCAATCAGAAGGATACTAGTGCTTGAAGCAAATATGCAAGATCGCAGAATTTGGACATGGAAGAAGAGTGGTGAGGTTACAGTTCACTCAGCTTACGCTTTCCTCAGAGAAAAAGATAAAAATCATAGCACAAGAGCTAGTTCCTTTAGTGGAACTCCACGTCAGGTATGGACTACAGTATGAAACCTCCCTTGCCAACCGAAGGTGAGACAATTTATGTGGAATGTCTGTCATAATGCACTAGCTACTAATGAGAATCTTTATAATAGGTATATGAGGTCTGATAGTTGTTGTATGTTTTGTCAAAACATACCATCTACTATCGAACATTTATTGGTATATTGTGACTGGACCCGGGAGGTGTGGCTCATGGTATGTGGTATTAGAATAGATGTTGTGCCTATTACTTGTTTTCGTAGATGGATGGAGAACTGGAAATCGAAAGGGATGCAATCAAAAGAGGATCAATTGGAACAGGCTGAGAGAATGGCCATAGCTTGCTGGAATATATGGAAGGAATGCAATCGTGCAAAGCGGGAAGGGATTTACCGGATCCCATGCGAGTCATACAAGCAGCGAATATCTCCATACAGGAATGTGTAGAGATAAGGAGTAGGAAGACTCTAACACAAGAAAGATATAAGGCTACCCCACCCAAGAGATGGCAATGACCCCCAGAAGACAGTGTAAAAAGGAAGGAAGGTTTCTTTTTGGCGGTGGACAACAAGTCAACTATAGCAGTGCCTTGGAAAGCGAGATGGCTGCTATAGTTTTTGGTGTACAATAAGCCAAAGAAAATAATATGAAAGACATCATTATAGAGACTAACTCTACTGAAGTATTCCAAAGTATTAAGGAGGAGACATAAAACAAAAACTGGAGAGTCGTTCCTTTCTGGAATGAGCTTCAAGTTATTTCTATTAGTTTTAACCGACTTAGATTTAGTATGGTTAATAAGGAAGCTAATGGATGTATCGATGCTATCGCACCACAATATCAAGCGAATGGGGGTTCAAGTAGATGTTTTATTACTGTACCCGATTTTTTTATCACATTTATTATTTCGAGATGATGATATACAATAATCGGAATACTTTGATGAACTGTACTATACTTTAAATCTCTAATAGATGGATGAGATTATTGTGCAAAACAAAAAGTGTTGCATCCCTTAAGAAAATAACCATATCAATTTATAGCCCTAGGGCATATCCTTATCATGTTTAGTATGGTCCTATTTTTTTTGTATAAAATTCACTTATTATTTCAATTTTCTTACAAAAATTATTAAAATGTATTGTCTCCGCAATTGATTCCAAGACAAGTAATATAATATTTTTATTATTTTTCTATTTTTTCTTAATAAAATATTATTTTATTAATTTATTAAATCTAATATAATATATGTACAATAATAATATAAAAATAAAATAATTCTCTAATTATCAATAATATATATAACATTATCGAGTATAATAGTATTTAAAATAAATGATATATCGAAAATATATTGAATTACAATTTATCTAATGCATTCAAGATAGATGGTGTACAATATTGATTTGCAAAATAAAGGTAAGCATATTGATAGTTGTTTGGTAAATGTGTCAAATAGACATTGTAATTAATAAAAATATGGGAATAGAGTATCAAATAGAGTGATGTAGTGTTTGTTCAAGTGAGTGTGTTCGAGTGAGTGTAAGTGCAACAGAGATGAAAGTGAGAGAGATAAGGGGAAACTAAGAAGGATACTCAAGTGGGGACAAGATCTCAAGGGTAGAAAAAGGAAAACAATCTTGGAGTAATGAAAAATGCTAGTTTGATCAAACAAAACTTAACGAATAATGTTGAGAACTAATGACAGTTGAAAATATACTAATAATCAATTGAGGATGAGAGATCGATTAAGGTGACTCAATTATATAAATGACATATTGTGGATGAATATACACAAAATATAGAAATGGTAATGGATAAGTTGTTTTCGGAAACGGGAGATCTCAATATTCAACTAATTCGAGAAGATGATATTTTTTTTATTGTAGGAGATATGAGATGTTATTGAATTAGAAAAATAGATTTGGAAAAGATAAAATTAATGGTGAAGGCAAGATTTTGCTCCAGGATCGTGCGAAAGAGAAGATAACTATAAGGGTGACGGTGCATCAAGTGCACTAGAACATGAATTATCATCATAATGGGGAAGATCAATAGAGTTGAACAACAATAGCGAATTCTAATTATAAATAGCACTAACAGTAGAAGGAGAAAGATAAGTTGGGCAATAAAACAAAACATTTGACTCTAAATTTGTTGATAGTGGTGAGCAAAAATCTGATTCTAATAATAAAGAAAGAGATAATCAGTAGTAGAATCACTCAAAAAATAGTGCCACCAAGACAAAACAATCAGTTTCTAAAGGGGGGTGATAATTCTAATTCTAAATAAAGTAATAAATTTAATTAATAATAATAGAGATCATTTTTTATGTAAATTAATATTAGAAATCTTGAAGGAGCAGTGTTGCATAATGGTGCAAGTTGTTATTTATCATTTTTTGGTGTTATTTGTAGGGGATAATTTTGACAGCAACAATGACAAATAACAGATTATTTCCAATTTTCTTGTTATTTGTCATTTTTGTTGTCAAAATTGTCCCCTTTTGTGAATGTGGATCATAACAAATTCCTTGTTATGTTAAAACTCTTTTGTTGTAGTTGTCATAAACTTAAAGGTTTTTTTTTCTCTCAAATTAGGAACTAAATAAACATTGAATATGTAACTGAATTATCCTTCAAAACCTAATCTTACCCCACCGAATAATGTCGTGTTTGAATAATATACACTGAAAAAAAAAATCAGTTCTAGTTTTACATCTCTAGTATATGTTGGAACCAATATATTATTGCAGATATATATTATAATGACATATATCTCTATTATTTTATTTTATTTCCTTATTATTTTACATTAAATTACATCACTATTATTTTATTTAATTTCATTATTATTTTACATTAAAGTAGGATTTAGACAAGTAAAAATAAACTGGTATTTAATAAATATAATTTATTAAGCAATTCTACCCATTGAACCTCTAGATAGACTCATTAAATAGTAATATTATTACGTAAAAAATTAATTATGAGATAAATATGTGTTTAGGAGGTAAAATAAAGAAATGTTATTTAAAAATATTGTATATTGTGTGGCCCTTTTTATTTTCTGTGGTTAATCCAATTTTTAGTAATATTTATAGAAAAATGTGTTGAATCAATATTATTTTAAAATATTATCTAATCAAGTGAATTATTATGTATATATATATATTTATCTACTAAATATTTAATTAATATTTTAATAACATTATCTTTTATTTATTACAAAAAATAATATTTAATTCATAAAAAATATTTAATAATATTTATATTATATGTCATTATATTATTTATATTCATGTATTAAATATTTAATCATATTTATATTCATCTCTAGATCACATGTTTCTTCTTTCTTGCCATTACAGCAATTTTGAAGTCTTTTTATTTTAAAATGGAAAGCTACAGAAGAAAGAAATTAATTAGAGAAAGAGGATTGGAGGAAACTACCCCAACAGTTGTTCTCATGAAGAGTAGACTTCATATTTTGGACTTTCTCTGGTGGCTCACCCAGTCAAGTTATCTGACAAGGACTTTGGAGATGCCACGAACCACATGCGACATGGCACTTTTCTAGGGTAGGAAATTGGTGGAGAAAGCTAGAGAGCGGGCAGTTCCATTTGCTAGAAGCAGCCTACAAAGGTAGAGAGGTAGCCCCAGCTCGTGCGCAAAGACTTCTTCCCGTGTTGAACACTGGTTGGCGCGACTTGGAAACACGGTATTCCCGCGGAAAGCCAGCCGCACTTCATGGAAGTTATCTTTTAATTTCTTGTAAATCTTGATAGAGAAATAACTTTGCCATTAAATTACCTATAAAAAGTATCTAATCTGATATTTTATACGCATATTCCTAAATTTAACTCTTCTTCTGTATTTTGAGTACAAATAATTAGTAATTATATTTGTAAATTTGTATTTGATAATTAATTGAGTATATATTTAATTTTAAAATTATGTTTGATGTGATATTTTATATTATTAATTTTTTAATTATTTTAAAATTATATGATTAATTTATAAATATTTTAATTAATTTGTAATTAATATTAATATTAATTATTTTTTATTTTAGATATTAATCAATTAATAAAAGTATAAGTTAAGTATTCAATATATAAGATGTAAATGAAAAAATATTTAAAAGAAATGCATTTAGTTTGTTAGAATTATTAGCAAAATGGTAAAACTTATAAAATAAATATATAATAATATTAATATATTTTAACATATATTATATTTAATAATAAATTTTATTTTATTATAAGATACAATTATTAATTATATTAATTTAGGATACTTATATATTTCAATTATATTATAATTATATCAATTATATAAAATAATAAATTATCTTCCAAATTAATAATATTTTTCAATAAAATTTGCAATTACATTGTTATAATATATATATATATATAATTATTTGTTATATATAAATAATAATAATAATAAAATATTTCTTATTACATATATTTTATTAAATTTTTTATGTATAATATAATTATATAATAATATTATATATATTTTTAAATAAAACTTTTAATGTGTATAGGAGAGTAGAGTGAGCTATAATATATCATAACTATATATATTAGCTGTGTTACCTATTTTATTGGAGTTCAAATATTATTATTATTAAAGTTTCAAGCTAAAAATAATAATTACGAATTATATATTTTTCTTTTATACTTTTTCGAATAAAATTTGTTGATTAAAAGTACCATTACACTAACTCTAATTATATAATAGAACTAGAGAGTATCATTCAACAACGGTAATATGCCCTTAATATAATGAATTGATGTGGTAAAAATATTCCAATATTATAACTTGTAATATTGAACATATTTTTAGTTTTTTTTATATTTGATTTCTATATAATTGAAAAAAAAATTATAATAAATATATTTTTAATTTAAAAAATGACTTATAAATTTTCGTCCTAAAATATCGTAATATATGATATTGAGAAGTATCACTTTTTCCCAAATATATAGGAATTGAGACTTTAATTTTAAAGATATAGGACTTGAATACTCATTTTTTAAAAATATATAATTGAAAAAACTAATTAAAATTGGAATTAAGTGCTAAAAAATATAGCATATGGGTCATTCTTTCATGCTACTTTCTTTTCTCAAATCCAATTTGCAAAAACGTTATGTGCCACTTAAGAATTAAAAAAACTTAATTAAATAACAGGAAATCAAAATTTTTGAAATTTTCAATATTAAAAATTCTACTTTTTAAAATTTAAAGATATATTATATAATATTATGTGCAATTACCCAAGTTCTAGATAAGTTGTAGAATCTTCCTTCTATAGTCCTTGGCTTTGAAAATTTGGATAAATGAATTCAGATATTCAACCTACACGTCCTATTTTGCTGAATTTTCTTCAGTTTCCATTATAAAATGAAATAGGGAAGTTCAACTTGTGATTTTTTGTGGTGCATGTGAGTAAGGAAGCAAACGTGGCATCCGAAGACTATATATATATATATAGCATCTGACGAACCCGACAAGAAATTTCTATCAAACTTCCACGAACCTGAAGCCCACAAGCTCACCAAAATTTAAAAGCAGGACAATACCCACTTCTATAAAACCCATGTTCTCCTCCAAGCTTAATCTCATCCATAAATGGCACGGCCAACAAGCTCTAGCCTTAGTAGCTCCACGCATTTGCTGGAAACAAATTTGCGAGAATCAATGTCCCCCCTCAGTGTTAAGGACTTGCGAAGGGTCTTCGATAACCTCGATAAGAATGGCGATGGGTTATTGAGCCTCGAGGAGCTGAACGGGCTCCTCGGCATGATCGGCCACACGCAATCTCACGAGGAGCTGGAGGCCTCCGTGGGAAAATCGAGCCTCGACTTCGACGAGTTCTTGCTCTTTTACAGCTCTATTTCAGGCGGAGGCTGCAGTTCAGAGGCCAGCTCCGGCGAGGACGTACACCTTCACGAGGCCTTCAAGGTTTTTGACCTCAATGGAGATGGCTACATTACGAGCGATGAGCTTCAGAGCGTCCTGTCAAGGCTGGGGATGTGGGAGGATAGTAGCTGCTCGGACTGTGTGAGGATGATCAGAGCGTATGATACTAACATGGACGGGCATCTAGATTTCGAGGAGTTTAAGAATATGATGATGCTAACCATCTCTTGATTTATTTGTAATATGCATGTATTTATTGATATTCTATTGGTTGAGAATATTATTAGTAAATTGTATTGTATCCGTACCTAATCCGAATTTGAAAACTCAATTCGTGTTATTTACAAGTATGGAGTAAAAATACTCAACTCGATACCATTGTTACTACTTATACCTTACAAATTATATTCGATTTATAAACAGTTATTGAGATTGTGTTTAAAATTGTATTTAGTAACTGTATCAATGTTATATATGAGCACCTTATTCATGTTACACATTAGTTGAGAGTATTATTGTAAATTATAATAAAAGAGAGAAGTGTGGTTATTTATAAGTTTAGAAATAGCCAAGTTATTCATGTATAATATATTTTTACACTATATTTTATTTAATATAAAATTTATTAGAAAATATTATAACACTTAAAATTTATTCTTATAATAATACGATAGTACCCATTCATCCAAAAACAATATATGTACACACGAATCTCTATCTCTAACAAAACAATGCACACTTGAGGATGCCCGCCTACTAACCAAGATAGCATTATAAGCCAATCATTCATGTAAAGGCATGATATAAATGAACATCTTAGTATATATAGTCTCAAAACCACATAATCTTATGCCATGAAACTTCACATTTCTTGGTCCTCGGAGCATCTCATATGTTTTAACAATTTGATTGAAATGAATAAGATGTATTTTCTCCTTCATTAATTAGAATTTGAATATTAGAAAATGTTGTACTTGTATTATTCAAATTATCCAATTAAAAGTAATAATTTGTGACAATAATATGATTCCAAATTTAATAAAATACATAAGTGATGTTTGATTATAATTTTATAAAAATTATACTAAAAAAAGTTTTGAATTTTAAGTAGATATAATTCTAATATTTTATTAATTTATAATAAATTCTTATATGATATAATAGAAGTGGACTTATACTCGTATACACTCGATACTAGCTCTAATATACATAAATATTTTAAAAAAATATAGACAATTATTCCCTTTATTTCTAATACCAAAATAATAATAACTGAATAGTAACGGAAATGAGTGCGTTGAGAATACAATAATAAATTAGATAAAATAGATAAATATTTTGAATTTATAAGATTATAATTATAAATTATTATTTTACTCAACAATAAATTAGATAAAATAGATAAATATTTTAAATTTATAAGATTATAATTATAAATTATTATTTTTAAGTAAATATGTGTATCGAAATTATCTGTACATATTATATTCTCACGGGTAATAATTCATTTTTTTTAATTTTATATACTTATATTACTTTTTATATTTTAGTTAATTTAAAATATTATTCTTAAAAATTTCAATAATATTTAATGTAAATACACTTATATTTTTATAAATTTTAAATTTATTATATTTAAAAAATAAAAATAACAACAGTGTATTTTTTATGAAATAATATTAAAAAATATTACCCATAAACTAACATTCGCTTAAAATCTATAATTTATAAGTAATTATATTCTTCAATCAAACCTAAGCTTATACAATTTACCCCTCCATAACTATTTACACTTTAATTCAAATTAGTAAAAACCTTTTGAATATAGGATTATTTGAAAAAGATTAATAGAAGTATGTATCCTGTTCAAGTCTTTTTTGGCCCTGCGTAAGCTTTGGGGTTGCGTAAAAGAAAAAGCATGACGTAGAGACAAGCGTATTCGTTATGTTTATCATTAATGGGGCTATAGTGAAGTTTGACACAACAATTTTCATTTAAAAAAAATGTTTGGTGTTATTAATACTATATGCCTAGTCATATACCATGTTCGGGATAGATGATATTCTAACTCTAGCTAAAGCTCTAGCTCTATCAAGAATAACACTATGCATGGATAGCTCATCTCGATAAACTCTCATTTTTCCAATGCTATATAAAATATGCCTAGTAAAAGTAATATCTCAATGGCTTCACCCTCTATCCTATAGAGTGATGGCAACGGTCCCTAGTGGGTGTTGGTGGCTTGTATCCTTACAAGAATCATGTAACCACGAGTTTAGGGCATGCCTATTAGAATAGGTAGGTCCACCCAAACCTTTTGCTATTTTTAGGGATAGTAACGAGTGATGATACCTCTAAAATTCGTTAAACAGGAACCTCTCATGTTAAAGGGTTAGCCCACCTCGAACCCACGTCTGAACTATATCAAACCCGTACTTGATCATGTTGCATTATACATTTTTCTCATCATTATTAATATTAAAGAGAAGTGTGAAATATACTTAAAATTTCTCATATAAGCACAAAAAAAAATATATCAATAACAGATTTACAGATTATAATATTTCCAATTCATACATATCTAATAAAAGGCTCAATAATAAATTTACACATTATAATAATTTTAATAAAACGCTATTTCCGATTCATATATATTGATAAAAACCTAGTACTCGAATTAAATAAAACTAATTAATATATATATAAATATAAAAAATATGTATATATTAAAATATACATGTTAAAAAATATTTACCTAATATTTATAAATTTAAAATAATTTTATTAATATAAGACAAATCTAAAATAATATATATTTTAGTATATTTAATTTTCTCCATTAACACAAATATATGGGAGATTAAATATACTTTAGTGTGGCATTTTAAAAATAGAATTATTGCATGCTTTTTAATCCACTTGTTATTTTAATTATGTATTCTTTTGCTCAATATTTTTAATTATGTATGAATCTTCATTTTACACCCATAGAAAACATTTGGAATGATGATAGAGCCCATTGTGTGGTTGGGCTTCCTACTTGTTCTAAAATAAGCCTAACAATTTAATGTGGAAATTTAATGTCATGCCTTGATGTTATGACAAGCTAAATGTGGCATACTTGGTTACTCTTTTAGTGCATGTTTATTCCCATCATATAACAGACAATATGTCATGGGAAATTAAAAAAAGTTACTATAAATTCACGTCATGATCATTTTGAAAGTTTCCTCTACCTCTTACATCGAACTAAGGTGTCAAAAACCTGGTTGGATAGGGGGACAACGGACCCGAACCTACTCTTAACCTAATTGGGGTGTCACTTCCTATATTTACACTCGATTCCTCTATATGGAGATTGTGAATGAGAACCCAATTTAAATGGTATTTTTTTAAAAATTGTTGTGAAATAGAATATTAATGATATTTGGTAAATTATTTCTATTAATTTTCTTTTCAAGTATGCCCATTTAAGTTATGATTTTTTTAAATATTTAAATATATTATATTATTAGTATATAAAAAAAATAAATAATAGATTTAATATCGTATAAGTCTCCTCTTAGAATTGTCCCAAAAAAATAAAAAAAAAATACGTCCTTTATTTTGTATAATTTTTAATTCTATTTCTTATAACAATATATTTTATTACTATAAAATATAATATTCGTCATCTTGAATACTTGTAATATAATTTAGCTAGTTTTAAAGTGATTGACACAAGTCCTAGTCAAAATACTTGTAAATTGATTTTGACTTTTCCAAATGAACTGCCTATGACATATGCTCCTCTTTATATAATTATGGGATCGATTACCATGTTCATCACACCCATTATTTATCTCACTGTTATGTGAGGAGCATATGATCAGTGCGTAGATCGAATCCACTTTGCCATCCTTCAGAAATGCTAAATCCACGACAAGTATTACTTGTAAGTTTTGTTATATTATTTTCAGGATCAGCTGCCGTATTGAAGCTTGCTGCAGCTCAAACGAAGCCGAGTTACACCAGTACCTGTGGCAACCTAACCATCTCTTACCCCTTCGGCATCCATACTGATGGAAGCGAATGCTACTACTACGAAGAAACCACTTCGTTTCTCATCACCTGCAACAAGTCTACTGACCCTCCCGTGGCAAACTGGTACGGCACCTATATCCCTGTAGTCAACATTTCATTGGAGAACCACGAGATGATCGTGGAGTTGTTCGTCGCGAGGGACTGCTATGCGTACTCAGAAAATGGAATTTTGAGTTCGACTTCAAATTCGCCGTGGGCCAGGCTGGCGAAGTTCTATCTATCCGCCTCCAAGAACAGGTCAAACTAAAGCTGAAAATCTGTCATGGATATCTAGCCTTGCGTTTATGTATCTCCGAGAACTGGCGTCATGTGAGAATATTTCGTTGCAAGTTTTTTGTAGTGGGTTGTGATTCCTACGCCTTCTTCACTGGAGAAGTAGGCCATGGTTTCTCGACCGGGTGCATATCTCTTTGCAACAACATCACTGATGTGACCAACGGATCATGTGCGGGTGTTGGATGCTGCCAGACCAACTTCCCGAAGAACATGTGGGCTTTCAACATCTCCATCAGTAGTGTCTACAACCACAACTACGTCCATGACTTCAACCCATGCGGCTATGCCTTTGTTGCAGCAGATGGCTACTTCAACTTCTCCACTGCATCTCTCAAGAACATAACACAAGAGAGGATGCCCGCTGTTTTGGATTGGGCAGTAGGAAATGAGACGTGCGAGGCGGCCCAAAAGAACATCTCGAGTTATATGTGCAAAGAGAATACTAACTGCACTGATGCAGATAACGGGGAAGGTTATCGCTGCCACTGCACACAAGGTTACAGTGGTAATCCTTATCTCTCTGGGCCAGATGGCTGCCAAGGTATTGTTCTATTTTCTTCCTCTTAGTGATAAAATATAATAAATTTATTTTATAATTATATTATATAAACATAAAGGTTTTCCGCTTTATTACAATCAACTCTTCTGATCATGCGGGGACAAACAGCCCCACAGTTATCATCATTTACCACTACTATATCTAGCAGCTCCAGCCATGACTCTTCCCTTACACGGTAATTTTTGTCTGGTTTTGTCCTTGTTGCTATCACTAATGTCACCGACTCCACTGTAGATATTAACGAGTGTGAAACTTTAAGACCATGCAATGGAATATGCACAAATTTTCCCGGTGGCTACAACTGTTCGTGTCCCGAGGGAACGGAGGGAGACTCGACAAAGGACGGATGTAAGCCAATTGTCAAGAGAAATAATTCTTTACCACTTGAAATCGGCTTAGGTGAGTAATATGACCCATTAAATTTCTTGTAAAACTATAATTAGAAAAAGGTTTTCTTGAACAACTTGGCCAAAGATGCATCTGCAGTGATCTTGTTCAATGGCGTCATCATGCTGGTTTCGCTCTTGGATGTCTGTTAAGTTGAAATGGGATTTCTTTTCCCTTTTCTGCAAGGATAGTTGAAGAAGAAAACGTTTTTAGATTTATTTAGTCAATACAATTTTGGCAAGTGCCTATGCGTATAGATGAAGGGTCAAAATCACTTGGAGTATTGGCATGCGCCTCGAGAAGAAATTAACAAATTATGATGTTCTCTCTTCATCCGTTTCAGGAGTTGGCTTATGTTTACTTTTCCTTCTCTCAAGCGTTTCCTGGATGATTTTAGCAGTCAGACAGAGAAGAGTCATCAAAGAAAGAAAGAAATTCTACCGTGATAATGGGGGTCTCCTGCTGGAAAGTCGGCTCTCTCAGCACCGTAGCTATGTTGAGTCATTGAAGGTATTCTCCGTGGAAGATCTCCAGAAGGCAACTGATAATTATGATGAAAGCAGGATTCTTGGTGAAGGTGGGCAAGGAACTGTTTACAAAGGAACGGTGTTGAACAACAAGGCAGTAGCCATCAAGAAGGCGAAAATTCTAGATCGGAGCCAAATGAACGAGTTTATTAATGAAGTGATTATTCTGTCTCAAATCAACCATAAGAACGTGGTTAAGCTGATAGGATGCTGCTTGGAGACGGAGATGCCTCTTTTAGTTTACGAGTTCATAACAAATGGAACCTTGTTTGGGCACTTACACGGCAACAAACAAGACTCTGCCTTATCCTCGTGGAGAGACCGCCTACGCATAGCAGCCGAGACAGCAGGGGCACTTTCTTACTTGCATACGGATGCCAGCACTCAGATCATACACAGGGATGTTAAGAGTACTAATATACTGTTGGACGAGAATTACACGGTCAAGGTGTCTGATTTCGGAGCCTCTAGGTTGATGCCATCAGATCATACTAAACTAACCACTCTCGTGCAAGGAACATTGGGTTATCTAGACCCAGAATACCTCCACTTGGGCCAGTTAACAGACAAAAGTGATGTTTACAGCTTCGGGATCGTCCTTGCTGAGCTACTCACCGGAATGCAAGCTATATCTTTTGACAAGCCTGAAAAGGAGAGGTATTTATCATCATTTTTTGTCTCGGCAGTGAAAGAGGACCGTTGCTTGGAGATCATTGACTGTGCCATCTTAAATGAAGATAACGGTAGGCAAATTAAAGAAGTCGCCCTTCTAGCAAGTAAGTGTTTGGGAGTTAGAGGTGAGGAGAGGCCATCCATGAAGGAAGTCGCATTGGAATTAGAAGGGCTACTGAGGGCAACTAGTGTGCATCCATGGGGGCAACAAGGTTCATATAATCCGCAGGAAAGTGAACACCTACTTGGAAGTTTACATGGCAATTACTCGGACACTATTTCAGCAAGTGCAACTGGTTATGATGATACACATAAGTTGGTACCTTTCGACATCATGGATGGGAGATAGTGAATGATCAAGATGTGATCTTCTATTTTGTTTCATAGAATAGGAACATATCCTAGAAGTGATGCTGGTGTGAATTGAACCCAAAGATTTTGTATTGTTAAGCGAAGTAATTCCCCTATGTGACTTCTTGAAAGTTTGTCCACTTGATTTGTTGTTGTTATGTGTATTGCGTGTGAAGAATAATGTAGTTGATCAAATAATAATAAAAGTATATGAATTGTAATGCCTCTTTATCATGCCTAATGCTCGAAGATATTTTCATAAAATATCTTTGTGGGTAGTGGTACCCACAAGGATTCAACAACCCAACAATGGATTCAACTCCATAATTCTTGTATATTGAACTCAACAATACCCCAAGGATGATTGGCCATCAGTCTGATTTCCTCAAGCTCCTTTGCCACTTGTTTCATAGTTGGCCTGTCTTCACCTTTCATTCTCAAACACTTCTTCGCCAGCAGAGCAACTTCTTTCACTTGCTGAGCATCAATATCATCCCTCACAATTGAATCCTCAACTATATGAAGCAGGCGTTTCCCTTTCATTGTAGATAGAAAATACATGGCCAAGCTCCTCTCTTCCTCAGGCTTTTCAAAGGAAAGTGCCCTTCTCCCAGTTAGAAGCTCTACAAGTAACACCCCGAAGCTGTAGACATCACTTTTCTCAGTTAATCTACTTGTGAGCAGGTATTCGGGGTCTAGGTACCCCCAGGTTCCCTGAACGAGAGTGGACATCGCAGCTTGGTCTAGTGGGATCAATCTGGAAATCCCAAAATCCGAAACCTTGGCAACATAACTCTCATCCAGGAGTATGTTCGTCGACTTGATGTCACGATGGATTATCGGTGTTGAAGCAGCAGAATGGAGATATGAGAGCACTCCTGCAGTCTCTACAGCAATCCTTAGACGGGTATCCCAAGACATTTTAGAATGGGCATCGTCCTTGTGAATGTGCTCATAAAGAGTACCGTTGCCAACAAACTCGTAAACTAGTAAAGGGACTGCTGTCTCAAAGCAGCAGCCTAATAGCTTGACCACATTCCTATGATTGATCTGAGATAGGATGATCACTTCATTGACAAACTGTTCGACTTGCGTCCGGTCCACCTCTTTCGACTTCTTGATCGCCACAATCGTATTATCAGGCAAGATTCCTTTGTAGACAGTCCCATGGCCTCCTCGGCCAAGAATTCTCGTTTCACAATAATCATCAGTGGCCTTCTTAAGCTCTTCGGCTGTGAAGATCCTGGTGCGGCTACTCGATGATGCATGACCACCCCCCAGTTGCTGCTGTAGCAGCAAACCACCATTTTGCTTGAAGTACTTCTCCTTCAGCCTGACGAGATTTCTCTTCTTTGCTATCAAATACAGAAATCCGATCATAAACAGTGCAATTAATATTCCACCGCTGACACCTGCATGGAATATCAACCCTCTTACACTAATGGCGAGATTTTATTGTAGTAAAAAGTAAATATGGGATAATGAAATCTTAATTCTATTAAATTCTTACTGCTTATTATCTTTACTAAAAGCTTGTAATCTCGAAGGCATCCATCACCATCTCTTCTGCCGTCGCCATGAAACCAACTAGGGCATGAACATGTGTAGCTTCCTATAGTATTCTCACAGATCATGCTGCACATATTGTCCTCCGGGTGCTTGCATTCGTCAATATCTGCAAGTCAATTCAATTGAAAGATCAACACCTCATGCGGAGCAGCTGACCTCGGAAAAGTGCTTTTGTTACTCACCTCTAGATTGGAAAGTTCGAAGATTATCAATACATATAAACTATGAAGATAGAAATAGTGACTCTGCTACCCTGTTAGAAAGAATGGAATGACAGATCTGTACCTTGGCAACCATTAGGGATGTAGGGGTTTCCTTGAAAGCCCTTAGAGCATGTGCATCGATACCCATTAATATTCGGGGGGTTGTAGCACCCACTCTTAGCATCCTTGCAAGCATAAGAAGTCAAGTTTCCAAGTGCCGTTTGACAAGTTTGATTCCATACTGCCCAATCGATTATAGTACGGACACGGCTCCCCAGCATATTCGTAAGGTTATCCCTTGAGAAGTCCGATGGCAACTCGATCCCGATGAAGGCATAACCGCACGGACTGAAACTCCGTACATCCAAGCTTTCCTTGTAGGTGTCGACCGTGACGTTGTACTTGCGGAGGTTCTTTGGTATGGCTGTCTGGCAGCAGCCAAAGCCATCGCAGGAACCCTCCATCACATGGCTGTAGTCATTGCACATCGTCAAGCACCCGCTTGAGGAATTATCTCCGTTCAGGATACTAATAGTCGCGAAAGTATTGCATCCAACGGCCGTGAATTTGTTTCGAGTTGCAGAGAAAGAGAAGGCGGACAAGCTTGCGAAAGCGCTGCCCTGGTCGGTGCTACTGGTGAAGTTTCCCGTTTGGTTGCTCTCGCAGTTGGAGCCAACCTCGGTATAGACCCGAAGCTCGCCTTCAAGGGATATGTTTATGATCTCAATGTTGCCCTTCTGGAGAAACGGTCTCGTGGAATTGCAGGCGACGAGGAAGTCGGAGTTCAAGGAGCAGCTGTCACTAATGCCGAAAGGGTATGGGATGCTAACATTCCAGCACTTTGAGGGGCACCCGGGCAGTGCAACATCCTGGGAAGAAGCCATTGTTACTGTCAGAATCGCCACAATTGTGATCCTAAATAGCATCATACTTACAGACATCGCCTCTCTCTCTGAATCTGTTTTTGTGCTGTTTTATGATTCCAAATTGGAATGGAGTCCCTTTGACTATATACGTACACACACAGAAAATGCAGCAATGCATAATCTATCTAACCATAAACGGTCAAATGGATCTACTGTGCCGAAGAATATACGTTAGGTGGTTTTAAATTTGAGTGTGTAGTAGGTAGCTAATAACAAAGTCAATCCAACAACCATATGCGTTTTCTTTGGGCTATAATAAGAGTAGTACTTCATCCAAGGTCAGATAGAAGCTGCATGCAAGAGGAAGCCCCACCCACCGTTGGGGTTGTTGTCTTGTGATCCCCAAGAAGTCAATAGGCCAAATCTCAAAACAACTGTGATGTTGATGTGGCAACAACGGCATTAAAGATGCTTCTAATAGCTAATTTATGACTTTTTTTTTGCATATAATAATAATTGTATTAATTAACTTAGAACATCATGTCTATCCCCTGATGGGTTGGCTTCCCCCATTATCAAAATTGTGATGTTAGGATAACTTCCGTCTCGTTTACTATTCTTGGAAGTTGTCCAATATAAAAAAACTACCGAATAGCTCGGGTCCTAATAGGTACCCGTTGTACCCGTAGGGTCCTTCACTTTGTTTGGCCCCTATCTCGAATGCAACCTCCTCAATCTCTAGCTTTATTACTTGTACAATATCTACTCAGATGACTTTTTGGACTCCTCTTACGGCTATCTCCGTTTCCTTTTCCTTTGTCACCCAATTCCACTCTTCATCTTTGATCCTCATGATCCTCTTTCTAACTATGTTTTGCATCACAATCTGGTGAAAAAATTTAGTATTCCGGCCCCCTTCACTCAACCATCTATTACCTCCTACTCCAATTTGTTGAGCGTGCGATACTTGATTTATTAATGCGAACCCCGCTAATATACTGAACATATCCTGTACCAAATATGGCAACTATTCCAAAACTTTCACGACACAAGTACGAAAATAGGAATATGAGAAACAAGATATGAGATATATAGACGCTACACCCAAATCCTCTAACAAAAACTCTTAGAAAATCTCGGGTGATAAGTTTTGATTGCTTAAACGCCACAGGTAAAAATCTAATAATTCAAAAAGCTCTTTCAAGTTAGAAATAAGACAAAACCTCAAAAGATTAAAATTAAAAAAAGTGTTCTATCATACAGTGGAGTATGCCTTTTATAGGATAAGAAAATAACCGAATAACCCACAAAATAAGAAAAAAATCTATTATAGTTACAAGCTAACTATATCTAATCTAAATATCTAGGATATTTTAATAACTAATTTAAAAAATCTGAACTATCTAATATTATCATTTAATATCCTAAGAGATTTATTAATATTAATAAATCTCTTCTTATTAATTAAATCTAGATATTCTATTGGGCTCATCTTGGGCTCTTCTATTGGGCTTCTATTTTAATATTCAATAATCTCTTTAATCACCCCATATAAAGCTTCTTTGAATTTTTTAGTCCTTAACCTTGTGATTGGGCCCTCTTGCAGTATCAAATGATTATTCTATCTCATTTGGTGACAAACTGTTTAGCACCATTGTAGGTTCAGTTGATTAGACTTGTGAATTCGTAGTCTATTTAGTCAGATTCACATCATTCTTCCCCTCTTGAAAATGATTTATCCTCAAATCTTCTATTTCTTCATCACCTACATCAAAGGGCATTAAATTAATAACAGTGAAACTTTCATTAATGTTATAATCACTAGGTAACTCTAGCTTGTAAGCATTATTATTAATGCGTTCCAACACACGAAATGGTCAATCTCTTCTAGGAAGAAGTTTTGATCGCCTTTGTTTTGGAAATTGTTCTTTCCTCATATGAAGCCAGACCCAATTGCTAGGTTCAAAAATGACACTTTTGCGGCCCTTGTTTGCTTGTTTTTCATAAACTTTAGTCATCCGTTCAATGTGCATCTTTGTTTTCTCGTGCAGTTCTTTCACAAACTCTATTTTTCTCTTTCCATCAAAATTCACCAACTCACCTATAGGAAGTGAAGTTAGATCTAGAGGGGTTAATGGATTGAAACCATAGTCAATCTCAAATGGTGAAAACTTAGTTGTAGAATGAACAGAACGATTATAAGCAAATTCAACATGTGGTAAGCAATGTTCCCATGATTTCAAATTCTTTTTTATTATAGAACGTAATAAAGTACCTAATGTTCTATTTACTACTTCTGTTTGACCATCAGTTTGTGGGTGACATATTGTTAAAAATAGCAGTTTGGTTCCCAATTTACCCCATAGGGTTTTCCAAAAGTAACTCTAGAATTTAGAATTACGATCAGAAACAATAGTTCTAGGCATACCATGCAATCTAAAAACTTCTCTAAAGAACAAATCAGCAACATTCAATGCATTATCAGTTTTATGACATGTGATGAAATGTGTCATCTTTGAAAACCTATCAACTACCACAAATACAGAATCCCTCCCCCTCTTAGTTCTTGGTAATCCTAAAATGAAATCCATGAAAATATCAATCCAAGGTGCATTAGGAATCGGAAGAGGAGTATACAGGCCATGAGGTTGTTGCCCAGACTTAGACTCCTAACATGTAATGCATCGATAACAAATTTTGTCAACATCCCTTTTCATGTGGGGCAAAAAAAATGCTCATGCATTATTGCCATAGTCTTAGCTACCCCAAAATGTCCCATAAGTCCTTCAGCATGTGCTTCCCTAATAAGTAACTCATGCAAAGAAGACTGAGGGATGCATAATTTGTTTTCCCGAAAAAGAAATCCATTTTGTAAATAAAATTTCCCAAACTTACCACTTCTACAACTTCTAAACACTTCGCAGAAATCAGAATAGCTTGCATACAAATCCTTGATATAATCAAAACCAAGTAATTTAGAATCAAGCATTGAAAGCATAGTTGTAAAACCCGCACTTTTGAGCTAAGGAAAACTAGGAAAAGAACTGGTCAAACCAAGTGAGGATTCAGAACCGGTTCACAAACCCGGTTATTTCTGAATGGGCAACTTGGGAATTTACAACTCTCGGGTGATCCAAAGGGTTCATTAAACCTTCTAAAAGAAACTTAAGACAAATTAGAAAATAAAAATCAAAGTGGTTCAGGTGAACTAGATTCCATAAGAACTTTAAAGTTAAGCGTGACCTCTTGGGAAGTATGCATTTTTTTTGTAACCCGAAATTTCGGTCAAAATTTTGTATGTACGCCTTATCATAAATTAATATATATTTAATTATTATAATTAATACCAATAATTTAATACCTAAATTAAATTATTGGAATTAATACAAATAATTTAATACCAAAATTAAATTATTGGAATTAATATCGAAATTTAATTTATTAGAATTAATACCGAAAATAAATTATTAAAATTTATACCAATAATTTATGGCAATATTAATACTAGTAATAAATCTCGTCCATTTAATACACGGGTTTTACACCTATATAAAGAGGTCATCCCCATTTCATTCTCCTCACACCTGAACACTTCTCTCTCTCTACTGCTCCATTTCCCGGTAAAGCTCGAATGAGAGCTTCGACTTGAACAAAGGTCGGGCTCTTTAGAACCGGGGAGAAGACAGCTATCTGATAGCAAACTCCAATCAATCCGAGAATCGTTGGAGAAGCGCCGACATGATGGAATAGTGAAGTAACTCTGGCGGACCGAAGCTGCCCTATTTTGGCCAAGCTGAAATCGGCCATTTCAAGCCCTCCTCAGGCCAAACCAAGCCCTCCCAACACTTTCTCAGCCTTTCCACGGCCGAATTAGGACCGAAAGGTAAGCCAATTCGGCTCCCCTTTACAATTTTCGATCGGTGCTAGAGAGAGAGTCGACCGAATTTCAATGATGAAATTCTAATCCAATTTCACATCAATTGATGCAATTCTTGATTCTAGGATGAACCTCAGGATGAGACCTATCTGCCCAGATCGAAAGCTCGGACCGCCGTGCCTTCACCGGTGAGAAATCGAAGCTTTCTCTCTACAGTCTATTTTCCGGCGAAGCTCTGTTTGAGCTCGTTCTGGCGTTAAAATCTGTGATTCAAAGTTTCTTAGAATCATATGAACATGTAGGAACTCAATTTCAACTCCAATTTCAATAATTAGAAGTGTTTGATCAGTCAATTTGATAAAATCAAATTCGGTAGTGTTGAAGAGTTGAAATTGTGGGAAATTTGGGGATTTTCGAAATTCAAAGGACCAAAATGAAATTTTATGAAATTGAGGGTCAATTGGGCATGAAAATAATGTTAGAGGACCAATTGAGGAAATTTTGAAATTTTTGGGGCAAAATTTACCATTTTTGTAAAGGAAGGGCAAAATGGTAATTTTGGAAAAATTGGAGGACCAAATTGGAGATTTGGGAAATTAAACCCCTTTTTGTGAAATGGAATGAATTGAGATCCTATGATAAATTTTAGAAGTTTCGGGACTCAATTTGAGGAAAAACCGGTATTTGGGACTTAAAGTTAAAGAGAATAACTTTAGGGACCTAATTGCAAATAAATGAAAGTTCGACTTTCTCATTTATTTGGAATGAATGAAGGCGATTAGGTCGAAGGATAATGAACCAAGATGTTCATATCGTGTAGGAACACGAAATACTAGGAACGCCAGCAAGGAAAAGCTCGCGTGAATACAAAGAACCAGTCTAGTGGAATTCACGGCATTAACGGGTGAGTGGGTTATTCACATCATACCCAGTTGGGATGATGAGCACACTTTATAATTTAAAAAGAAATCACTTACCGGTTGTGAGTGAGTTTACTAACATCATACCCGGTTGGGGATGATAAGTGACTCGATATAAAAACCCACTGTTTAGTGGTATTTTAATCATCACTACTTAGAGAAAGTGATGTGAAAGTTATGCAGAAAAACTACTTACGGGTTGTAAGTAGATCATACCCGGTTGGTATGATGAGACTTCCTCGAAGGAAGTTGAAAACCCGTTCATCGGTTATGAACGGAGATGTCCTTATACCGGTCGGTATGATGGACAGTAAAAACCTATTTTTGTCAGAAGTGCTCTCCCCTGACTGTGTGCCAATGCTTAAACAATTTGGGAGACCTTCTCGATGGGAGCTCGAATAGCTCTAATAGGCCGGGGGCCTCGATTTTGGAACTTGGGGGCTAAATGCCCGATTTTGAAAATCTCGTACAGTGGGCCCAAGGCCAGTTGGCACGAGCAGGAGCTCGTAAATGAACATGATATATGTGCCATAAAACTTAATAAGTGAATTGTTTGGCCATGGTACCAAGATAGGACCGACATGCTCAGTCAACTAGCGGCAGTGCGACATGACAGGTCGACGGACTAGTCAAGACAAACAGTTGCGGGTTGAGTTGAGAGTCGGGGCCATTGGACTAATGGCACCACAGATTACATGGCAATATAAGAAAACATTGTTTGTGCATGCACTATGAGTACGGGATCATCAAGACGCCCATGAGGGGTAGTGATGCATCCTAAGGGCCCTGGACGACCCGGTGAGTATAAGGGCAAATCGTCGTTCCAGGTGTCTGTGCGAAATCTGGAGTAGCACGAAGCGCATGAGACCGGGGTGGGGACAGGATGAGGTCTCTGTCCTCATACGGACATGAAGAAGTGATTTCGGGATTGTGGGTCGGATGTCACGTACATCCACTCATTCCCAGGGTAGAAGTGGTTGTACTTCTATCCGGGTGGCAGGAAAAGTCGTTCCGAAGCCACTAGCGGGTTCAGTAGTGATACTGACTTGCGAATGTGTGTAACCTTCATGATGAAGGATGTGTGCTGGGTGATAACACACCGTGGTAACTAAGAAATAATGGAAAAATCCAAATTTTTAAATGAAGGGATTTTTGAAAACAAAGGAGTCTGGCACACTCCATATAAATATTTTTCTTAAAAGTCAAAAGCTTTTAAAAACCCATTCACTGAGTAGTCGTACTCACCCCCTCCCTTATATCCCTTTAAGGAAATCCTGGAAAGCCTACCTTTAAAGACCATCAACTAAAATGCCTGTAAGACAGGTATGTAAAGTTTAAAATTTCATGCAGTTTTGATTATGCTATTCCAGGAAATGGTGCAGGTTTAAAGGACGCCTTACTCTTTACGGATTATAATAAGGGGAAACCCTTTAATAAACCGGGAGAGTGGCGGGTTGTTCACGGGGATCTGATCAAACCGGGTCGGGGCGTGACAATAGTGTACCTTTGCGATAGAGCATCTGCAACTATATTTTCCTTACCTTATTTGTACTTGATCACATATGGGAATGTTTCAATGAACTCCACCCACCTTGCATGGCGTTTGTTCAACTTGTGTTGTCCTTTGAGATGCTTAAGAGATTCATGATTTGTGTGAATCACAACTCTTTCGACCATAGATAGTGCTGCCATGTTTGAAGAGTTCGAACTAGGGCATACATCTCCTTATCATAGGTAGGATAGTTAAGGGTTGCTGCACTCAACTTTTCACTGAAATATGCAATTGGTCTTCCTTCCTGCATTAATACACCTCCAATACCTACTCCTGATGCATCACACTCAATTTCAAATGTTTTCGAAAAATTAGGCAATGAGAGAAATGGGGCAGTAGTTAGTTTTTCCTTTATCAATTGAAATGCATTTTGTTGCTTATTACCCCATTTAAAAGGTATGTTTTTCTTTATAACAACAAGAGGTGCAACATAACTACTGAAATTTGGAACAAAACGTCTATAAAAACTAGCAATCCATGAAAACTTCTTACCTGACTTACCGAAATAGGTGTCGGCCAATCGCGAATTGTCTTAATCTTTTCCTTGTCAACTCCAATCCCTTCTAAACTTATAATATATCCAAGAAACACAAGTTTATCCGAACAAAAGACACATTTATTCAAGTTGGCAAACAACTTATGTTGCCTTAATGCTTCTAACACAACTCTTAAATGTGCTACATGTTTATCCATGGTCTTGTTGTAGATTAGAATATCATCAAAATATACAACTACAAATCTCTCAATAAAAGCACGTAATACATGATTCATTAATCTCATGAAAGTGCTTGGTGCATTAGTCAATCCAAAGGGCATAACTAACCATTCATATAATCCTTGTTTAGTTTTAAATGCAGTTTTCCATTCATTCTGTTCTTTCATTCGAATTTGATGATATCCACTCTTAAGATCTATTTTCGAAAATAAACAAGATCCATGCAACTAATCTAACATGTCATCCAAATGAGGAATAGGGTGGCGATACTTTACCGTGATGTTGTTGATGGCTCGACAATCCACGCACATTCGCCAAGTTCCGTCCTTCTTAGGTACGAGTAGCACTGGCACAACACATGGATTCATACTCTCTCGAACATACCCCTTTTCCATCAGCTCTAGGACTTGGCGTTGAAGTTTCTTTGTTTCCTCAGGGTTACTTCTATATGTTGGTCGGTTGGGAATCGTCGCTCTAGGGATGAAATCAATTTGATGTTCAATTCCTCGAATTGGTGGAAAACCTGGTGGTATCTCATCAGGAAAGACATCGATAAATTCTTACAAAATAGTAATAATATTACTCGGCAAAGATCTGACAAGATTATTAGTACTCAAAAAGGTGTCCTTGTACATAAGTACAATAAGAGCCTGATGTGAAAGTAAATCTCGCTTGATCTCACTTTTTCTTTCAATAAAATTGCTTTTACTCCCTTTTTTTTCCACTTCTGGCTTTTCCCTCTTTTTTTTCAACTCTGATATTTCTCCTTTCTTTTTTTCTTCTATTTTCTGTTCATTTGCCTTTTTCTTTTTCAGTTGATCCTCAAAAACTTGCCTTGTAGTCAATGGTACAAGAGATATTAGTCTCTCATTCATCACAAAAGAGTACCTATTAGTGAATCCATTATGCATAACTCGACGATCAAACTGCCAAGGTCGTCCCAAAAGAATATGGCATGTGTGCATTTGTACCACATCACATAGTATTTCATATTGATATTTTCCAATAGAAAATGCAACCAACACTTGTTTGGTTACCTTGAGTTCACCTTGGTCATTCAGCCATTGTAGTCGATAAGGCTTCAGATGCTTTAAGGTAATGCCAATTTCTCCACCAGCTCGGTGCTAGCTACATTAGTGCAGATTCCTCCATCTATAATAACAAAACAGACCTTATTTTTCACACAACAACGGATATGGAATAAGTTCTCACGCTAATTGTTTTCTTCTTCTTGGGTTTGAACACTAAGAGTTCATCGTGCAACCAATAATTCTCCTTCTTCTGCATATTCATTAGCATCTTCAAGTGGTGGCATCTCCGGATCGATATCTTCTTCTTCATCATCGGTCCCAATTTCACCATTAGCATTGATCACCATTGCCTGCTTATTTGGGCATTAACTTGCAATGTGACCCTTGCCTTGGCATCGGAAACACTTAATATCATGAGTTTTGGGAGTTGTGATATGGATTCTTGATTTTAGGCCACAGCTTGCTTGGTTGTCTCTTTTGGTGGAGCATGTTGAGGTTGAGTTGACTGACTCTCAAATCGCCTTGAGGATGGTTTCCATGAGTTCGAGGAACCATTGTTTAATCCCCTTTTGTGTAAACTCTTTCTCTTCAGTTGTTGTTCAACTTTGATAGCTTGATGTACCATATCTGGAGCTCAATATGATATTGCATTTCCACCACATCAGCTATCTCATGGTTTAGACCATGCAAAAATCTTGCCATTGTTGCCTCTCTATCTTCCTCCACATTTGCTTGAATCATCGCAATCTCCATCTCCTTGAAGTATTCGTCGATGCTTTTTGATCCTTAGGTAAGCCTTTGGAGTTTATTGAACAACTCTCGGTGATAGTGGCTGGGAACAAATCGTCGTCGCATGATTGCTTTCATTTCATCCCAAGACTCCACAAGGCGTTCATGATTTCGTTTCCTTTCCTTCACCAACCGATCCCACCATATTATAGCATAATTAGTAAATTCAACAGTAACAAGTCATACCTTTTTCATCTTCGAGTAATTATGACAATAAAAAACCATCTCCATCCTCTTTTCCCATTCAAGATATGCTTCTAGATCAGTTTTTCTTTGAAAAGAGGGTATCTTCAACTTGATATTATCCAGGTTGTCATCAACTCGGGGCCGTTCTCTATGAGCATATTGATCGAACTCCTTGAGTTCTTGTGGATCAAAATGCCTTGACTGAGAGCTTCAAGGTTGTTGTTCAGTAGGGGTATGTTGACGCGAACCCCTCACTCCTTCTTCCAATTGATCAATTCGCTCATGAAGCGGTTCCAACTCAGACTTTAGCATCCGTCTCATTTCGCTTATTATAGCTTGCATTTGTAAATTTGGAATCGGTTGTTAGGAATCTTCTTCATTTGGCGTATCTTCTTATCGTTGTGCCATAAGTTCCTACAAATGATAAAAATAACAGAAGAACCTTGCAAATGCTCCCTTACGTATTTCTCTCAATCACTCGTGTTTTCACACTGGCCTTTTCTTATAGATTCAAACACTCGAATGCGAACCCCGCCAATATGCTGATACCAACTGATGCGAACCCCGCCAATATGCTAATGACACCCTACACCAAATATGGCAACGATACCAAGACTTTCACGATGCAAGTACGAAAAGATGGAGTATACCTTGTTATGTGAGAAACAAGGTATGAGATATATAGATGCCACACCCAAATCCTCTAAGAAGAAGTCTTAGAAAACCTCGGGTGATAAGTCTTGATTGCTTGAACGCCACAGGTAAAAACCTAATAAATTCAAAAAACTCTTTCAAGTTAGAAAGAAGACAAAACCTTACAAGATTGAAATTCCAAAAAGTATTCTCCAATGCTGTGGAGTATACCTTTTATAGGCTAAGAAAACAATCGAATAGCCCACAAAATAATGAAAAAATCTATTATGGTTACAAGCTAACCATATCTAATCTAAATATCTAGGATATTTTAATAACTAATTTAAAAAATCTAAACTATCTAATATTATCATTTAGATCCTAACATATTTATTATATTAATAAATCTCTCCTTATTAATTAAATCTGGACCTTCTCTTGGACTCATCTTCGGCTCTTCTATTGGGCTTCCATTTGAATATTCAACAATCTCTTTAATTAGCCCATATAAAGCTTGTCACGCCCCGACCCAGTTTGGTCGGATCCCCGTAAACAACCCGCCACTCTCCTGGTTTATTAAAGGGTTTCCCCTTATTATAATTCATAAAGAGTAAGGCGTCCTTTAAACCTGCACCATTTCCTGGAATAGCATAATCAAAACTACATGAAATTTTAAACTTTACATACCTGTCTTACAGGCATCTTAGTTGATGGTCTTTTAGGGTAGGCTTTTTGGGATTTCCTGAAAGGGATATAAGGGAGGGGGTGAGTATGACTACTCAGTGAATGGGTTTTTAAATTTTAAGAAAAACATTTATATGGAGTGTGCCAGACTCCTTTCTTTTAAAAAATCCCTTCATTTTAAAAAGATTTGGGGTTTTCCATTATTTCTTGTGTGTCATCACCCAACACACATCCTTCATCATGAAGGTTACACACATTCGCAAGTCAGTATCACTACTAAACCCGCTAGTGGCTTCAGAGCGACTTTTCCTGCCACCCGAATAGAAGTACGACCACTTCTACCCTAGGAATGAGTGGATGTACGCGACGTCCGACCCACAATCCCGAAATCACTTCTTCGTGTCCGTATGAGGACAGAGACCTCATCCCATCCCCACCTCGGTCTCATGCGCTTGGTGCTACTCCAAATTTCGCACAGACACCTAGAACGACGATCTGCCCTTATACTCACCGGGTCGTCTAGGGCCCTTAGGACACATCACTACCCCTTATGGATGTCTTGATGATCCCGTACTCATAGTGCATGCACAAATAATATTTTTCTTATCAAGCCATGTAATATGTGGTGAAATTGGTGCAACGGCCCCGACTCTCAACTCAACCCGCAGTTGTTTGTCTTGATTGGTCCGTCGACCTGTCATGTCGCACTATCGCTAGTTGACTGAGCATGTCGGTCCTATTTTGGTACCATGGCCAAACAATTCACTTTATTAAGTTTTATGGTACATATATCATGTTCATTTATGAGCTCCTGGTCGTGTCAACTGGCCTTGGGCCCACTGTTCGAGATTTTCAAAAATCTGGGCATTCTAGCCCTCAAGTTCCAAAACCGAGGCCCCCGGCCTATAAGAGCTATTCGAGCTCTTGTCAAGAAAGTCTCCCAAATAGTTTAAGCATTGGCACACAGTCAAGGGAGAACACTTCTGAGAAATAGGTTTTTACTGACCATTATACCGACCGGTATAAGGACATCTCCATTCATGACCGATGAACGGGTTTTCAACTTCCTTCGAGGAAGTCTCATCATACCAACCAGGTATGATCTACTTACAACCGGTAAGTAGTTTTTTTTTCGCATGGTTTTCACATCACTTTCTCTAAATTGTGATGATTAAAATTCTAATAAACAGTGGGTTTTTATACCGAGGTACTTATCATCCCCAATCGGGTATGATATATAATTCCCACTCACAACCGGTAAGTGGTTTTTATCTTTAAGTTGTGCTCATCATCCCAACCGGGTATGATGTTAGTAAACCCACTCACAACCGGTAAGTGGTTTTTAACTTTAAGTTGTGCTCATCATCCTAGGGTATGATGTTAGTAAACCCACTCACTTGTTAACGTAGTGAATTCCACTTAACCGGTTCTTTGTATTCACGCGAGCTCGTCCATGCTGACGTTCCTAGTATTTCGCGTTCCTACACGATATGAACATTCTTGTTCATTATTACTCAGGATAACGACCTTCATTCATTTCCAATGAATGAGAAAACCCAAACTTTTAGTTATTTGCAATTAGGTCCCAAAGTTATTTCTCTTTAACGGTAAGTCCCAAATATCGGTTTTTCCTCAAATTGAGTCCCGTAACTTTTAAAATTTATCTTGGGACCTCAATTTATTCAATTTCACCAAAAAGGGGTTTAATTTCCCAAATTTCTAATTTGGTCCCCCAAATTTTCCAAAATTACCATTTTGCCATTCCTTTACAAAAATGGTTAGTTTTGCCCCAAAAATTCCAAAATTCCTCAATTGGTCCTCCAACATTATTTTCATGCCCAATTGACCCTCAATTTTATAAAATTGAATTTTGGCCCTTCAAATTTAAAAAATCCCCAATTTTCCCAAAATTTCCCCCAATTTCCCCAAATTTTCCCCCAATTTCAACTCTTCAACACTACCAAATTTGATTTCATCAAATTGACAAATTAAACACTTCTAATTGTTGAAATTGGAGTTGAAATTGAGTTCCTGCATGTTAATACGATTCTAAAAAACTTTGAATCGCAGATTTTAACACCGGAACGAGCTCAAACGGAGCTTCGCCGAAAAACAGACTGTAGAGAGAGAAAGCTTCGATTTCTCACTGGTGAGGGCATGACGGTCCGAGCTTTCAATCTAGGCAGATATCTCTCGTCTTGAGGTTTATTCCTAGAATCAAGAATCACATCAATTGATGCTGAATTAAGTTAGAATTTCATTATTAAAATTCTGTCGGTTCTCTCTCTAGCACCGATTGGAAATTGCAGAGGGGAGCCGAATTGGCTTACCTTTCAGTCGTAATTCGGCCGTGGGAGGGCTGAGGAAGTGTTGGGAAGGCTTGGTTTGGCTTGAGGGGGGCTCGAAATGGCCAATTTCTACTCGGCCGAAATAGGGTAGCTTCGGTCCACCGGGGCTGCTTTACTGTTCCATCATGTCAGCGCTTCTCTAGTGATTCTCGGATTGACTGGAGTTTTCTATCAGATAGCTGACTTCTCCCCAGTTTTAAAGACCTCTCCTTTTGAGGTTAAGAAAAATGTTCAAGTCGAAGCTCTAATTTAAGCTTCACCCGGAAATGAAGCAGTAGAGAGAGAGAAGTGTTTGGGTATGAGGAGAATGAATGGGGATGACCACTTTATATAGGTGTAAAACCGTGTATTAAATGCGAGATATTTATTACTAGTATTAATATTTCTTTAAATTATTGGTATTATTTCCAATAATTTAATTTCGGTATTAAATTATTTGTATTAATTCCAATAATTTAATTTAGGGATTAAATTATTGGTATTAATTACAATAATTAAATATATATTAATTTATGACTATTTATGATAAGCTGTACATTCGCATAAAAATTTTTGATTGAAATTTCAGGTTACAAAAAAAAAATCATACTTCCCAGGAGCTTACCCATCCTCACACTACTCTCATGCAAGCACGCTTAACTTCAAAATTCTTATGGAATCTCGTTTACCTGAAAAAATTTGGTTTTTGTATTCTAATTTGTCTTAAGTTTTTTTTCCAAAGTTTAATGAACCCTTTGTATCACCTGTAAGTTGTAAATTTCCATATTGCTTGTTCCCAAAAGTAAACCGGCTCAGTTTTCTTACTCGGTTTGACCGGTTCTTTTCCCAGTTTTCCTTAACTAAAAAATACGGGGTTTACAAAGCTTTTTTTGAATATTTTAACCCTTAACCTTGTGATTGGGCCCTTTTGCAGTTTCAAATGATTATTAATCTCATTTGGTGACAAACTGTTCAACTCCATTACAGGTTCGGTTGATTGTACTTGTGAATTTATAATCTGTTTAGTCGCATTCACATCATTTCTGGCTTGAAAGTCTAAAGCTTGTGTATATTGAGGTTGTGCTAGCAGTTTTTTGATTTCATTTTCTAAGTTCTAGACTTATTTGTGACAATCCTTAAAAAAGCTGTTAATAATAAATTGTTTGATAAAATAAAAAATATTGAGGATTTATAATGTTAAAAAATTTTAATTACCTACCAAATATAACTTTTAAATAGATATTATCTCAATCTATATCTACTGTGGTTAACAATATATTTTCACATTTTATTAAATTTGGTGCATTGACACCCGTACTCCACCTCTTACTGTTTTAGATGTGCCACTTCTGTGAGTGCATTCACCGTGCATTTATGTCTATTGAGCGTACACCCTTGCTGAAGGATTGCATGGGTTTTTATTCACAACCCGTAAATCCTCTCCTAAGTTGGTTCCTCCGGACAATGGCGAGGGTTGATCATTCTGTCACATTGGTAGCAGATAGCTAACCACCGCTCATACTTGAACTAAAGCCATTCTTCCTCCCCAGTTCCACCAGCTATCCAAGCTCGACAGGGAAGGGGCTCATTCAATTTGATCCGAATCTTTATCTTAGTGGGGTCGTAACTGTCAATACTTCGTGTGCAGCTGCTCCAACTTCCAAGCATTGGAGGCTATATGTGTTGACTCCGATACAGATCTCACAGGGGTTTTGTATCCAAAAGTGCTAATTTATGATTTGTTATGCCAAAATTTTAGGAATTCTTAATTAAGTAATGAGTCACCACATAACATAATTTTCCATACTCTATCAGGACATATTACGCAATATAAAGGCATATCTAAATTACAATATACAAATTGGCATATTATCTTAAATAGACATGAATTCTCATCTAATTTACAGTAAATATCGTATACTTGGAATTTTCTTTCTTTTTTGTGTGTTAGGTGAAGACAGACATATGTGTTATCGAATTGTATAAAATTATACAATTCTCTCTTTACCATACAGCATGGTTGTTGCACCAGCACCCCAACCTATGACAGGTACTCCCACCATTAATTCTTCATATTAATTTTATTGTATGATCAATAAGTTGTAATATGAAGAGTGTTGAATTTTTGGCTAAAATGCCCAAGTGAGAGCACCTAATAACAAGACTTAGTAATGACACTTAGTCTCTTACCGTATTCCATGTCCAGGGCCTCATATTATACGGGTGATGTTTATGAAGGAACATCCCGTGCCAGCAGCCATACAATCGTCACCTCTCCATATCTTCATCAGTATTCAACTTGGCATTCACCCAAAAGGATGACTAGCCATGGCCCTGATAGACTCGAGTTCCGTTGCCATTTCTTTCATAGTCGGCCTCTCCTCTCCTTGCAAGCATAACATTACAAGATCCAATGTATAGTGAAGACTCCTTTACCTATAGATAGTAAACAAAATGTACACACATTATAAGATATACATGTGTATATACATATATATATATATATGGAGAGAAATGTATGGTTCATCATATATTTGTTTTTACTTTTTTTTTCACTTTGAATTCTATAATTTTAATCATATATGCTTGAGATTATTGATGGTTTAGTTATATATGTTTAAAAACAACTTTTTAAATATATATATATATATAATTAAAAAGTGAAAGTTTTAGTTTTACAATTAAAAAAAACTTATTAAATCATATATATTTGAAAAAAAATAATATTTTCCTTCTCATGATAGTTTTTTTTGGAAAAGTGCCCATTTAGCTAAATATAAAACTTAAAAAGCTATTTTCAAAGATGTTTGACAAGAAATGTAACTTTTTAAGCATATGGAACTCACAAAATTATTTTATAGATATAGAATTTACATGGAAAAATAATAAAAATATATATGATAACAATGTCATTATATATATAAAGACTATGTAGGTACCTTGCTGCTATGTTACTCTAGGAGAACAATGATGATGAAATGATAAGAGATGAATCATCAATTCTATGTTCCTCAAATTTATCGAAACAAATTTAAGAGACTTTATGGAAAAGATAACAAATGCACTCTAATTAAATGCTATAAATTATGTCATCAACCATTTTCCATTTTGGAAAAAGCCATGTCTTTCATCCGTTTTTATCCAACAATAATAAATAAATATACATTAATAATTTTCATTTAATTTTTTATGTAAAAACTAATTATTTTATTGGAATAATATATGAAAAATGGATTATACTAAAGTGGGCCATAAAGTTGAAATTATTTAGCAAGTATTCCATTTTCTTGGGATTGTTAGGAAAATGATGACACTGATGTAACACAAGTTTGTATCCTTTTCGGAGGAAGATGTGGTGAACTCTAAATGCCCCTTGTTTTTTAAGGTATGATTTTATCAATTTCTATAAAATTTTTATTATTTGATCAAATTATATTAAATTTTGATATATTTATTATTTTTAGCACTACCTTTATTTTAACAAAATTTTGCATGGATTTCAATACATGTTTTCCCATACATGAAATTTGAATATTATAACAATTTTCATGAAATTTGGATGGACCAACTATTCAAATGAGGATTTAGATGGGATGGAGTATGTGCAAATTATAGGCACTCAAAAGCATATGAACAAAAAAATGTGAGGTAAGAGAGGTTTAAACAAAATATTTTTTTTGCTTAATAAAATAATATTTCATTAATTTTATCAAATTAGATACCATATCTGTACAATAATAAGATAAAAATAAGATAATTCTTTTATTCTCCATAATATATCTAATACAATAGTATTCAAACCACTTAAGCCTCCATTTTTCCTGTAAAAATATGTTGTTTAAATATTATCACTTAACACTCTAAAAACCTCATTAATGGAGCAATTTATCAATATAATGGCAGATAATACATATAATTTCTAGTTGATAATTGTAAAGAACTAAATATTCATTAGTGAAACAATAAGAGTATGTGATAACCAATTAATTAAACCACCAATATTATTAGCTTTTAAATGTTTTTAATATTATTAGCACATATTTCTAAAATTTACAAATGAATAAGCTCGAGAAGGAGCTTGTCAAAATAATATAAAAAGGAAATTCCACATTCATTGGGTAGCACGTGAACTATTAACTTGTATTAAGTAATGTTTGTTTTTTTTTTGTTTTAAGAATGATTAATTTACTTGTATTGGGTTATGTGGAATATATGGTACTTGTCGTATCAAAGAAAAAGGTTATGCCAAAATTAATATAACAACCAAACTTCATCCTGGAATTGATGAAAATATTAATGAAGGAAAAAAAATCCATATCAAAATTTACAAAACTAATAAAGCTTGTGTATATTTTTGCCTAAAAGCTAGCAATAGAATGCCAAGTTTTGAGGTTACATATAAAAACTAATGAGAGAATGTTATATTGTTGAGATATAACATGTTCTTGGCACTTGTTATATAAAAACTAATAAGAAAATGACATGTTGAGCAGCATTCATGAAGTTGAGCGGAAGAACAAAGGATGCTAGAGATTTTCACGTTTTTCATCACTAAAATGGAATTTTTTATATAGACATGTAATATATGTGATTTTATCCTTGGAACACGCAAATTGTTTGGTTACCATTCCCAAGCAAGGTCGTCAAAATTGCCAAAACACCAATTCACAATCATGACGATATCCATGAAGTAGTTTGACTGTGGGTGCTTATCTGGGCTCCCTCCTACCGCTTCATATTCTCCTCCGTTCTCCTTCTTCATGGTATCCTAGAGCTCTCCCTGCAAGTTCAGACATACAAAAGCACATTGGTTGTCATTGTGTTATTCCTCTTGAGTGACATTTGGTTGGACGGAATAGAATGGGAATGTGATTTAATAAAAGTACAAGTGATGCTCCAAGGCTGACACCTCCAAGGTGGATTAAGTGTATCACAAGGTTAAACTTAATGTCAGAATATATAATACACTTTTTGGAACTTATAATCATGGTTCACTCCATCAAACTTTGCATAAATTTCATGTGTGTTAGAAATTATTGATAATTTTTATATTAATTTTATTATTCTATTTATCATCACTTGAAATATAAAATATATTCAAATTTGTCGTCCTCATCCCTATGTTGTGTATACCGAGCTAAGGAAGGCATTTAGAGGACTGCATGCCAATGTGATTTTTGTTGGCAACATATTGTCACAAGTGCCATAGGAAATGCAGCGTTCTCCATCTCTTCTGTCATCGCCATGAAACCCACGAGGGCAAGAGCATTTGTAGCTTCCAATAGTATTCTCACAAATCTTGTAGCAGTCATTATCCTCTGGGTTCTTGCATTCATCAACATCTAGAGATGGCATTGAAGAAAGAAGAACTCAATAAATATATATGTGATGATAATTGTAAAAGCCATATTCTATGTAAAGAGCGGTACCAGATAATTCCTACCTTGTCAGGCATGGTGGATATATGGGTTCCCTTGATACCCTTTAGAGCAATTGCATCGGTACCCATTAATGTCTTGGGGTTGGTAGCACTCACTGTTGGCAGCCTTACAAGCATAAGAACTCAAGTTTCTACTAGCTGCTTCACATGTCTCATTCCATATAGCCCAATCAACTACAGTATGGATACGCGCCTGGTTCCCCATATTCGTAAGGTTTTCTTTCCCTCGAGAAGGTGAAATAAGACTCTTCTCCTATGAAGATGTAACTGCACGAACCTGTGCCATGGTAAGCGCTATTATAGGTTTGATATTTGATAGAATAATCCGTAAGGTTCTTTGGCATGGGTGTCTGGCAGCAACCAAAGCCGTTACATGGTTCATGTCTAAACGCGCACACACACAACATGAGTTAGCATCTATATCGATGCCATTATGGATTCATCTTTGCAAGCAAGCTAAGTTGACCATGGCAGGCGGCTGAAAAATATAAGGGAAAATGACCATATACTTGCACAACCAACGGGTTGACTCGTATTCTTTAATAGTAGATAGTGAGTATATCGTGTCAGAATTAACGAGGAGTGGATTTTTTAAAACGTTAAAATAAAAGGATGGATAATTAAGAAATACTATGACGAGCTTGTGTACTTTTGTTTTGCTGATGTAATGAATACATAGTGATTGGGCTTCATCTTTTATGAGTAAAAGGACATAATGTACGAATTTTCGTGTTCCACCGTAATTATATAAGTAATAAAATCGTCTTAATACCACAAAAAAATTATTATAATACAAGAAGTGGGTATCATCCACTATTTAGGTCAAAGATCTCACATCTAACACATATAAGATATATTGCCGCAGAAAAAGCTTGAACTCAACATCTTAACTTACTGGTTCATTTGGAAATGGAAGTCATGATCCTTGGTGGTGTGTCTGATTTGGCTTCCTTATATTACTCACTAAATCAGCGTGGAAGTGAATTAAATATTTCCACGTACGTACAACAAGAATGCTTACTACTTACAGGTCTGAGGCCCCAAGGCTGACCGGTGGATGTATATTTCCCAATTTCTATATTTGAAACTAACTTAATGTCAGTTTTATTTGAATAATATCAATAGAGTAAGAATGATCTTAATAATTTTGTTGAGATAATGGATGAAATATTGATTAAAATAAAAATAATAATTTTGAGATAATTGACTATATATTAATTAAAATATAAAAATATTATACGCATATAATATTAAAAAAAATTAGTTTTTTGCAAGTTTTTAATATAAATAATATTCTCATATTCATTGGTTTTGTACCATCTCCCACCCGATACAAATTGATAGGGATATTTGTTTTTAATAGTTAATGTGATATTCTATACATAATTTCATACTTATAATCTTATTTTCTACAAATAATAATAAAATGCCCTATTGGAATTTAATAGGTTGAATAAATTATTTATCTAGTAATTTATTAAATTGTTAATTCAATTTTTTTAATTTTGTTGGAGCTATACCGTATGGTACTTGAGAGATTGGACGAGTTTCAGGTATTATTTATATGAAAAATTCCAATTGACGGTTCTAATGTAATCTAAATAACTATTCTCGAAAATTTTCGGATTAATATCTTACTATCGAAATCTATTTTTGCCTTTTCCTCTCGTTAATCTCGTTTTTTTTATCATGGCCATAAATAATTTGATCCCTTCTGCAACATATTCTAAACTTTAAATTAGAATACCAAATTTACTTCACAATTTTTTCTATCTCTGTTAAATACTAACCATTTAGTTTTTTTGTGAGTGAAATGTTACCGTTTTATTTTGATGGTTCACCGATAAATATTGTCAATCTATCACTAGAATTATTTCAATTTCTATTAATGGTATGAGTATCAAGTCCACCTCTAAATATTTCTCCATAATTTTTATGCAATTTTCAAGATTTTGTCTGTAATTATTTCATCTCCCAGCTAAGTAAATTGATGGTCGTAAGTAAATTGATGGCTGGTTCAAGTGTAGTTGGTTATTTAAAAATATATTGATCAGTTATTCCTTAATGAAGGATTTTTTACCTTCGCAATCTGAGTGCAAATATTTTTTTACCAAATAGTTGAATATATACTGATTAAAAGATAAAACCTTGTATAGTGTTTTGTAAATGCATGGAATAAAAATACCAAATTAGTACTGGTTATTTTTCTAGTCCGAAATAACAATAACAATCTCGTAAATCAGTTGTTGAAAGTGTTTAAAATTTGTGCATGTAAAATATATTAAATTATAAATGAGTTGAAATAGACATGGCTATTGAGAGTACTGATGATATATTAATTAAAATAAATAAGCATATTTGATATATAAAATTAATTTTTTTATTATTTTTGATAGGATATGTACCATATTAAATTTAAGTGATACACATTTGACCAAAAAATCTTTTTCATATTGGAATGACATAGAGATGCAAAGTCAATAGCAAATATTAGCATTAAAAAATAGAGAGATGAGGCCGGAAAAGTTGGATCTTGTTTAGCACAAAGACTAGTCCATATAACAGAAAATTCGTGGTCAACGTATAAGCCCATTCCCATACATATAAAAAGGTCGGCAAGCACACCATCTAGAGAAAAAACATTATGCCATATACACACTGTAGAGAGTTTCACTCGACACATAATTATACAGTAAATGACGATGCGGTTTGGAGGCGATGGCAAACATATAGACTAGTAGCAAAGATGTTAGACAGCTAAACACGAGCAAAAACACACATAAAAGCGAATTTAACTATCTCCCTCCTTCAACACTAGTGCTTTTCACTTGGACGACCATGCTGTCGTTGTCGCAGCCAAAACCTGCTCCGCTATAAAGGGACGAGTTGACATTCTCTCCCAGCAGACTTTGCATTTCATCAGAATCCAGGTTGATGGCCCTCCAAGGATGATTAGCGGCAACTGAAATCCTCTCAAGTTCCATCTCCACTTCTTTCATAGTCGGCCTGTCCTCACCTTTAATCCTCAAACACCTCTTGGCAAGCACGGCAACTTCCCCTATTTGCTGAGCATCACGATCACTGCTGACAATGGAGTTGTCTACGATCTGAAACAAGGAATCATCCTTCAGTGATGATAGGAATTGAAGTGCTAAGCACCTCTCCCCCTCGGGCTTGTCAAAGGATACGGCCTTTTGTCCTGTCATAAGCTCAACGAGCACGACTCCAAAGCTGTAGACATCGCTCTTCTCGGTCAGCATACTTGTCTGCATGTATTCAGGGTCCAAATATCCCATTGTCCCTTGGACCATCGTGGACAGCTCTGTCTGGTCTAGTGGAATCAGCCTCGAAGCTCCAAAGTCAGAGACTTTAGCAACATAATTCTCATCGAGGAGTACATTTGTGGATTTAATGTCTCGATGGATTATTGGAATGGATGTTGCAGAGTGGAGATATGACAGCGCTCGAGCGGCCTCTATGGCGATCCTGAATCGGGTTTCCCATGACAACTTGGCATCAACGTTGCTGTTATGAATGTGATCAAAGAGTGTTCCATTCCCGACAAACTCATACACTAGCAATGGGACTTCTGTCTCCAAACAGCAGCCCAAAAGCTTGACCACGTTCCTGTGATTGATCTGCGATAGTACCATCACTTCATTCACAAACTGCTCCACTTGGGACTGATCGACTTGCTTGGACTTCTTGACCGCTACAACATTCTTATCAGCTAAGATTCCTTTGTAAACAGTACCGTAGCCTCCTTGACCCACAATTCTGCTCTCATGATAATACTCAGTGGCCCTCTCCAGCTCTTCTGCCTTAAAGATCTTGGCGGTTCTTCCTGTGGATCCGTCACGACCCCTCAGTTGCGGCTGCAACAATAAGCCCCCATTTTGCCTGAAATACTTTTCCTTTAGCAAGATCAGATTTCTTTTCTTCATTCCTATATAAAAGAATCCAATACCAAAGAACAATACTCCAACACCTGCTTGCAGGGAAATAAAACTACTGACTCAGCGGGTTGCAAGAAGATGAATTCTGATGAGAAAAGTGCAAGAGATTTATGTAAATTTCCTAGTAATAATATTTGGAGATTATGCCCTTTGGGAACACATTTTCTTTTTTTTTTTTACATGAAACTTCAAAATTTCATATTGAGAATCACTCCTAACTTTCTTAAAATTCAAAATATTTTCTTTCTCACTTAGAACAAGATGAATGGAGGAGAGTAGTTCATCATCAGAAAGAGTGCAAGTTATGATCGTAAAGAAAAAAGACCGCGGGTGAAACTGACCGACAATAATAACGATCAGGATTGTTTGATTAAGCTGGCATCCTTTCCCGTAGAATCCAAATGGGCATAAACATTGGTAGCCCCCTTCGATATTTTTGCATTTATATGAGCATAAGCGTTTTTCTGGGTCCGAGCATTCATCAATATCTGTAGAAGAAATTAATATGTAACCTTAGCATGACGGCCACGAAATTGTATGCCAAAAAAATTAAAAGTTGCTTGCGAGACGCTAATGATTAGAGTAGAGTTTGAACCTGTACAGCCACCAGAAATGTATGGATTTCCAGTATAACCATCTGAGCAATTACATCTATAACCGTTGATGTCCTCGGGATCATAACATATGCTGTTTGCTGCCCTGCAAGCGTAGGAAGTGTTACTGCGAGCATCCTCACATTTTTCATTCCAGATGGCCCAATCGACCACCAAGGGCAGAGAAGTCCGATTCTGCATGTCCTTGAGGTCGGCTTTGGTGAAATTGAAGGATGCCTCCTCTGCAACAGTAGCAAAGCTGCATCTACTAAAATTCTCTGTACCTGGGATGCTTTGGTTTACTATTGCTATAGAATAACTTCTGAGCCCCTTTGGGATAACGATTTGACAGCAACCATTGCCATCACATGATCCTTCTGTCACACCGTTTTCGCTGCTGCAAAGAGAGACACACCCACTTACGGAAACGTTGTCATTTGAACTGTTACTTCCGTAACCAATGAGACCGAGGGTTTTGCAACCAATTACAGTGAACTTGTTGCGGCTTGCAGAGAATGAAAATGAGGGCAGACTCACTTCGAGAAAGGAATATTTTTTGGAGGCATTCTCTTGACTGCAATAAGTGGCAAAGGGCATATTGATCCACAGTTCTCCATGTATGGAAATGTTCTTGACTTCCAGTTCCATTGGCCCGTGGAGGAATGGCCTAGGAGGATTGAAGTGGGTGGAATTGCATGTGATATTGAAGGCAGTGTTGAGGGAGCAAGCCTCACCCAACCCAAAAGGGTAGGGAATTGCAACATCCCCGCACATACTTTGGCACATTGGCGATACAGTCTGGCATGACACCACCATCATCCTACCAGCTTCAACTATAAAGAAAATCATTAGCAAAACATCTCTGGTGCCCATATCATGCTTACAAGCCATCGCTGCAGCTTCTGATTTTGCGTCTTATCCCAGCTAAGAGTTTTGTTATGAAGATGAGAAGGCCGTGTTCCCCATATATATATCTATAAGACAGACTAAGGTGAGCAGCATGAATAACTTCTTAACGACCTTAGCAGGAAGCAAAAGCAAAGTCAACGATAACAAATGACATCAACAAAAGGTTGAAATTTCCAGGAATGAGCATCAAGCTTTCACATAGACAACGTCCATTTTTCTTTTTTACATTGTAATTACCTCTTCTTGACCTTGATTAATTTCACTATTAGATGATCATACACATAAACATATTAAGATATGCTCCTAATTGGGTCAATCTTTCATGGTTTCACACTTGATGACAACTTAACATCAAACTATTTTTTTTCTTACAACTTGTCAGTTGGTCCAAAATAACCTGCACGATCAAGTCAGTTCTGCTGATTCTATATGCACACACTTTCCAAATCAACAAAAGGGTGCGTGGAAGACTGTGTTGAGAATTCAGAAGTTGGTGAGTCGTGGATGAAGCTGAGAGAAATGGATGAAAAGTGGCCATTTATAATCGTCAAGGCAAGTCTCCATAAGACAAATTTATTTTTCTATAAAAAAAGTAAATATTTAATCTTAAATACCATTCTTAAAAAAACTAGTTTATATACAACATTAAAATATGTGCGAGGCCATCAATTCTCTTAACACAATTTCTTATTTGCAATGTAAATAAAATTGATAAGATTGTAAATATCCACTCAAAAAAATAATAAATTAAGTATTTTTCTTTTATTCTAGTACAGATTACAAAAATACAATATAAGTTTTGGGTAAATAGTCTATAATTTACTAATTCTATTATTATATTATAATATTATGGAAGGATAAGAAAGAAATTTGGGTGGATAGATCTATCTTATTAATATCAATAACTACCTTTATATTAAATATTTCAATTATTATATTTTAACATTGAATAAAAGATTTACCTAAATACTATTATTATTATCTCTAATACCACCAAAATGTCAAATTTAATATATATATATATATTTGTAGCATAACTTAATTTATATACATTTAATTAAAATCATATAATTTATTTTTGAAATTCTATAAATAGAGAATGAAAAATGTATTTGTGTAAGGAAGAGAGGAGGAGACCAAGACTTCTCCTAGCATTGAAAGGTTCGTGTGCCAAATGGTCATCGTCTAATTAAATCTCCATCTCCACGTCCTTTCGTGCAATTATGATGGTGAAAGACTTGGATGAGCAAGACTTTTTATATGAACTGGTCATTCAATATTCCACATAATATATATAATTAACAAATTAGAACGGGAGAGGCATTATAACAAAACAATACCAATAAATATTCTAGAACGACTTTAAGGTTTAAAAATGATAATACTTATGCACCTTTCTTTTACTGAAAGAAAGTGGGCATTTTGAAGCCTTGACTATAAATGAATGATGCACCATATAGGATATACCTCACCCTCCCAACAACAAGCGGTGAATAGGACGAAGAAATGCCTCTGCTCTCTATGCTAGGAAATGGGAAGTCTTCGCTGCTCTCTCTTGTCAAATTCTTTGACTCTTTTCTTGCGGTCTATGATGGCTTCAGTCAAATCATCTAGCACTATGGATGATGTTGTTGATTCACCATAAAAGAGTTAATTCTCACGAAATGTTACATCCATACTCACAAAAAGTCTTCTCTCGCTTGAACACCGGCATTTGTAACCTTTCTGAGTGCTAGAATAGCCTAAATAAATACACTTCAATGCACATGGATCATGTTTAGTTCCTGTGGGACGATAATCTCTCAGAAAATATACGCAACCAAATACATGAGGACGGACTGCATGTATGTTGCATCCCATAAAGAATTGTGAAATGGTTGCGAACAAATTAGAGGGGATTAAAGCCAAAGGAAAATCCTTGAGTAAAGGATATCATTGGGAATGATGATGGATCTAAGAAAGGATGAAACCCAGCATGTCGGAAAAATATCTGGGAATTTAATTAATTGGAACAGGAAATACTCAATAAGGAAGTCGAAAAGGAACGAGTGGGTAAGGTGAACCAACACAATTGAGTAAGTGGAGTTAATAATGGTAAAAAAAAGGATAGTTGAGGAATACTATCAAAAGAAAAGAGAAATGAAGTTATATGATCCCTGAAAGGTCTAAAAGCTAAGAGAGACACTTCAGGAGATGTTCTAGAAATCAAATGGATAGAGACGGGTCCTAGAAAATGCCATGCTATAAGGGCATGTAAGCCCAACAACCCGAGGAGAATATGACTCAAAGTAAGGAAGAGTCGGCTAATAAGCATGACGAGGTCAAATATAACAATTTGGACTGAAGTTATAATAAACAACGAATGGAGGAAGAGTCGAAATGGGATGAAAAGGTGGTGATAAAGAAATCTGAGGAAATAAGTACGAAATGCTCTATAGGACGACGAGCTAAGTGTTTCAATGATCAAGCGTTTAACTAGACACAGAAATGGTTAGTTATCTTGGAATTCTCAATCTTGAGTACAGGACCTCAAGGGGAAGAATGCTGCTCTAAGCAAAGAGAGAGATAAAATCTAAGAACATACCCTGAGGTAAGGTATGTCTAGTTATGACAAACTCCATGGAGGGAGTAAATAATATTAACGAAAATGAATTTCTTAAGTGAAGGTTGTAAAAGGGACTAATTTCAAGGACGAGAGAAAAGTTTGTATCTTAAGCAAACACCAAAGGGGCATCAAAGGAAATGATTGCTCATGCAAGGTGTTAACTAAGTTTTGGGGACAAAAATCCTAAAAGGAGGGGAGAGTTGTAAACCCCGCACTTTTGAGTTAAGGAAAACCGGGAAAAGAACCGGTCAAACCGAATAAGAAAACCGAGTCGGTTTACATTTGGGAACAAGCAATATGGAAATTTACAACTTTCGAGTGATCCAAAGGGTTCATTAAACCGTGGAAAAGAAACTTAAGACAAATTAGAAAACAAAAACTAAATTGGTTTAGGTGAACTAGATTCTATAATAACTTTAAAGTTAAGCGTGCTTGCCCGAGAGTAGTGTGAGGATGGATGACCTCTTGGGAAGTATGAATTTTTTGTAACCCGAAATTTCGGTCAAAAATTTTTATTCGAATGTAAAACTTATCATAAATAGCCATAAATTAATATATATTTAATTATTGTAATTAATACTAATAATTTAATACCCAAATTAAATTATTGGAATTAATACAAATAATTTAATACCGAAATTAAATTATTGGAATTAATACCAATAATTTATGTCAATATTAATACTAGTAATAAATCTCTCCCATTTAATACACGGTTTTACACCTATATAAAGAGGTCATCCCCATTCATTCTCCTCACACCCGAACACTTCTCTCTCTTTCTCTCTCTCTCTACTGCTCCATTTCCTGGTGAAGCTCAAACTAGGGCTTCGACTTGAACAAAGGTCGAGCTCTTTAGAACCGGGGAGAAGACAACTATCTTGTAGCAAACTTCAATCAATCCAAGAATCGTTGGAGAAGCGTCAGCATGATAGAATAGTGAAGCAACCCTATTTCGGCCAAGCTGAAATAGGCCATTTCAAGCCCTCCTCAGGCCAAACCAAGCCTTCTCAACACTTCCTCAGCCCTCACACGGCCGAATTATGACTAAAAGGTAAACCAATTCGGCTCCCCTTTGCAATTTTCGGTCGGTGCTAGAGAGAGAACCAGCAAAATTTCAATAATGAAATTCTAACTCAATTCGACATAAATTAATGCGATTCTTGATTCTAGGATGAACCTCAAGATGAGAGTTATTTGCCTAGATCGAAAGCTCAGACTGTTGTACCCTCACTGGTGAGAAATCGAAGCTTTCTCTCTCTACAGTGTATTTTCCGATGAAGCTCCGTTTGAGCTCGTTCCAGCGTCAAAATCTGTGATTCAAAGTTTCTTAGAATTGTATGAACATGCAGTAACTCAATTTCAACTCCAATTTCAACAATTAGAAGTGTTTGATTGGTCAATTTGATGAAATCAAATTCGGTAGTGTTGAAGAGTTGAAATTGGGGAAAATTTTGGGGATTTTTGAAATTCAAATGGCCAAAATGCAATTTTATGAAATTGAGGGTCAATTGGGCATGAAAATAATGTTGGAGGATCAATTGAGGAATTTTGGAATTTTTGGGGCAAAACTTACCATTTTTGTAAAGGAAGGGCAAAATGGTAATTTTGGAAAATTTGGGGGACCAAATTGGAAATTTGGGAAATTAAACCCCTTTTGGTGAAATTGAATAAATTTTAGTCCCCAGATAAATTTTAAAAGTTATGGGACTCAATTTGAGAAAAAACCAAGATTTGGGACTTAAAGTTAAAGAGAAATAACTTTATGGACCTAATTGTAAATAACTAAAAGTTTGGGTTTTCTCATTCATTGGAAATGAATGAAGGTTTTTATACCGATTAATAATGAAGAAAAATGTTCATATTGTGTAGGGTCACGAAATACCGGGAACACCAGCATGGACGAGCTCGCGTAAATATAAAAAACCGGTTAAGTGGAACACCACCAGGTCCAATGATCTGAGTCCATTAAAAGATTTTTTGGATTCGAACTACAAAATATAAATTGTCAGTTATTTGAATTTATACAAGAAAATTCCAATTATATTTACTTAATCACTCGTATTTATCGAATTAATATAAATTTATAAAATAATAATATATTCAAAATAACTAAATTATTCTCTCAAAAAAAGCTCTTAATACATTGAAATTTGAATTCACTCTCTCTGGTAAACTGAACGGATCCAACCCTAATCTAAAAATTGGAGTAGACGCTTGTTCAAGTTCTGGTCATGGGTTTTTTCGAGAATTATAGTGAATATCTCTAATAATAGAAAAAAACAAATCATATGCCATTTCAAAATTTTTTAAATATATTTAAATGAAATTAATAATTGTATATAAATTACTCATTAGATTTTATTTAACTATATATGTATGAGTGATGTCTACTCAATATTTAATATTAAATGAGTGTCAACTAAAAGGATTGCTTGTTTGTTGCATTTTACTTTAAAAAATCTAGGCATCGCTTTTATCTTAAATGGTCATTACTCAGTTCTTCAGCAACATTTGTGTAATGAAGGGAGAGGGAGACCAAGACTTCTCCTAGCTTTGAAAGGTACATGTGAGAAATGGTCATCGTTTAATTAAATAGCCATCTCCACGTCATTTACTCCAATTATGCTGGCGGAAGACTTGGATCAGTCACCTTCTCATAGCCACCAAGTCAAGAGAGGTTGAAGTTTTGTGTTAAATTACATGCACAAGCACCCAATTACAACACGGGCAGAGTCAGAATAGCAAGATGCCCAAGCAAATTCCTAGGGGACAGTGGATATCCATCCAAGTATTCACACCGGATGGAATCAGATGAACAAGCTGCTGTGGTAGAAGCAAACGAACTAGCCTGTAAATTTGAGTAGAAATACCTTGTAAAGGAAACATATGCGAATATCCGGAAGTGCTGGTAGGAAGGTAGGACACGCCACATTGACCCATCCAACCTCATATCATATTGCTCACTTTAAGAAGCAATCATTAACTACAAATAGGTTAACATCACTACTTTAGTTGCTTTACCTATACATAATCAAATGATCTACATAAGTTAGAAGTTAAAAGGCCAGTCAACAACAAAACTTTCCCAAATCATTTGATCATTATATTATAATATTATTTTTTATAAAAATATGTATAAATTTTTCTAAATTTTATATATACTATAAAAATTGAGAGTTTTACATCCTTATTTTATTGTTTTCTCCAAATTTTTTTTCATGCATCAGTCACAACATCAAATAAAAGTCGTCGTGGACTTTTTAGACAAGGATGTTGATGTTTGCAGCACAACTTGAAGGATGCTATCACAAAAGTGGGCACATGGGACATAAATGTATTAATTGGATTGGTGGAAACATTTAAATTACTTAGTATGATTCTAGTTATGTTGGAATAAATCAACTCAAATCTCAAGTTATGACATAATTTTTTGAATTTCTTCCTATTTTTTTTGGCTGCATTTAGAATTCAAGCAAACTCTCCCAAACAACTAAATTAGAATTGACAAATTAGTTTTTGGAATATATTATAAAACTAAATTGTGAATTAAAGTGTTAAATATTTTGTTGTACCAAAAAATGAGCTTTTCTCCGGTAAGTTTTGGCTAATGAGCATTTTGTTACTTTTTTGTTTTTCGAGACAAAATAAATTTATTTATTAATTATGTATTAAAATCATCATTTGTGGATAACACTCCTTTATACTATTGATTTAAACAAGTACAATAGTAAAATAATACGTGTTATGTCCATCTATCAACATGTGTTAATGTAATTATGCATAAGGTTTGTTTAACCATATACTAAGCATACATGAATCTTATTAAATTATCTTGCATTTGTTACTTTTTATCGAAAAAAGGACCTTTCAAATATTTTATAGAAAATGCCTTATTTATATTGATACTAAATTTAAAAAATATTATGTTTATGATATTACATATTTATATCTTTTTCACTTTATTCATATATTATATATGTGATCAAAGTGATATTTTAATACTAAATAATCCTAATATATGAAATAAAAATTCACTTTATTAAATATACACTATTGAAAAAATGATTTACAAAATAAATAATTTAAACATTAAAAACTCAAATATATATATATATATATATATAATTAAGTGTCAAAAAAACAAAGAATATAAGACATATGGAGGCAAGTCACAAGTGCTCATTTATTACTCGCCTAAAAGAATTTTACAATAGAAGAACCCTAAAAGATGAAAAATCTAATATTTTGGTGCTCTCAAGAAAGAACTTAATCAAGCATTAATAAATCCAACAATTGAGCTAACTAACACTCAATCCTGATTTTTTGGTGGGGAAAATGTAAGACCTTTTCAACTTTGAGAGTGTCATTTGTTAGATATTGTTTTTGCATTAAGGTATTAAATCAAATAACTTTGAGGGCAAAATGTTGGTGCTATCGTGAAAAAATAGTTTGACTTTATCAAATGAAATGTCATTTGGTAGAATTCGAAAAGGTCATATAGAGGCTCCTCTATATATATATATATAGTAAAGGGATAGGTTATGGTGTTCATCTCATCCTTCACTTATCTTGCTGTGATACTTGAAGCGTATAATCAGTTGATTTCCTCGAGCTACTTTGCCACTTGTTACATAGTTGAGATTAAGAAGGCCACTCATGATTTTTTAACATTAAATGTTAAACTTAAGGGAAATGATTTTTTAACATTAAACGAGTCTAATTTACAAATTATTTTGTACAGAAGAGATTCAGTTTTGAATTTTACAAAATTTTGGCACCAATTGAATTTAACCAATTTCAGAATTGCCCTAAAATTATTGCTGAATTCTATGAACATGTTTTATTTGAGCCTGAAATGCAGAAAATACATTGGCCATATTGTCATATAAATTTATCAGATCTTCTATCTGAAAATTGATTTATAAAAAAAGAAAATCTGATATTATAATCCAGTAATACAGGGAGATGCACTTCATCTTCTGACTCATTCCAAATTAAGTCCTCCAAATAATAAATTCCATAGAAGAAAACTTGTACATATCTTCAAGTATGATCTCTTGAGATCCATTGGATCGATTTGGGTTGCCTTCGTTCAGTAGCATTGATCAAGTGGGGCTGCTACCTCGAGTCGGTAATAATTATAATTTAATACAACCACAACTTGTCTATACTCCAAAAAATCTTGGTGTATTTATTTGGATGAACGTTTATACGGTGATTTAATTAAATGATGACCATTTTGCACATGTACCTTTCAAAGCTAGGAGAAGTCTCGGTCTCCTCTCTTCCTTCTACAAATGTTATTGGACCTAGTAATTACCATTTAAGATAATAGTGTTGCTTCAATTAAAAAAAAAAAGAAAGTTGAACAATTCCTAGAAGATGATGGATCGATCACTTGTTGAGCATTGCCATCACTACCTCATAAAAATGAAATTATTTGTAGCTGCCAACTTATCGAGGATCATGACGAAATTAGAATGGTAGTTCATGAAAATGTAAATGTTGGTGAGAAAGAGGTAATTCACATTGAAATTGTCCATACCAAAACATACATTACATGAAGACAAAGAACAACACAAGCTTGCAGGGAACTTTAACAATCATAATACATTTAGAATTACTAACCACAATGGATACCAAATTAGATAATCTAACGTGCATCTGCAATATCAAAATGCTGTATTTGACTTTTCATAGTATCCTCAGAAACTGTTATACTAACGGCACCTGTGTCTGCCGAGTTCATGTAGCCATCCCCAAGTAGATATTCATTTTCTTGGAAATTTTCTTTCTCGTGGTGGCTTGTCCATGGATGTGTATCAGTGGCCCTGAGCAACCCTTCCAACTGGAGCGCAACTTCCTCCATGGACGGCCTATCCTCTTACTTTCAAACATCTGCTAGCAAGTAGCGCAACTTCTCTTATGTGATCAACATTTCCCTCATTTAAAATTCGCTTGTCGATAATCTCCAAGACACGACCATCTTTCACCGCCGTAACAAAAAATAGGGGGAGATTCCCATCCTTTTCAGGCTTGTCAAAAGATATCGCCTTCATTCCGGTTAGTAGTTCAGCTAGTACTACTCCGAAGCTGTAAACATCACTCTTTTCAGTCAATTGACTCGTGTGGAAGTACTCTGGGTCTATGTATCCGAATGTTCCCTGCACTAGAGTACTCAGTTGAGATTGATCCACTGGAATGACCCTAGAAGCTCCGAAATCCGACACTTTTGTTGTATAATTCTCGTCCAACAATATGTTTGCACTCTTGACGTCCCTGTGATATATCGGAATCGCAGCATCGGAGTGCAAATAAGAGAGCGCTCCGGCTGCTTCTACTGCTACACGTAGGCAATCTCCCCACGAGGATAAAGCGGTAGAACATCCATCTACATCATGTAAATGCTCGGAAAGGGTTCCGTTAGTTACAAACTCATAAACTAACAGAGGAAGCTCCGTCTCCAAGCAGCAACCAATCAATTTTACCACGTTCTTATGATTGATCTGTGACAAAACGATAACTTCATTGATGAAATCATTCACTTGGCTTCTGTCTATATGTTTGGCCTTTTTTATGGCGACTACCTTGTTCATCATGGTTCCTCTGTAAACTGTGCCCTGACCGCCCTGACCAAGGATTCTACTTTCATGGAAGTTGTTGGTTGCCTTTTTGAGCTCTTTTACTGTGAATACTTTCAATATGTCTATACCACTTGGATGCTGTGAAATGAGTCTCTGTAGCATGAGACCCCCATTTTCGTTGAAAAATTTCTCCCTCTCCCTCATCTGCTTCTTCTTCTGGATTGCCCAAAAGGCGAATAGGAGGAGCATGCCACAGCCATGCCCACTCCCAGGCCTATTATGGTAGAAGGAACATATATACTTTAAGTCAATAGAAGTGCAATAAGTTAAAGCAGAAAATGAAATTTAGGAATAATCTATTACGGAAGTATAAAAAATTCAATGTCCACTTTTAATTACTAAAACATTTATAAACACGTCAATTAAGTTCTAGAAATTTCAAAATGATAAATGTTTTACACTTACTTTAAAACTTGTAGCACTTAATGATATATTTGTCAAATTTTGGTGTATACTCTCATTAAATTTATAATATTTTGTTCTAAGATGTTACTGTCTAGTCAATACATCATGTCTTTGATAAAAAAGACAAAAATGCAAAAAATTAAGTTACGGATGGTAAAGGAAGGAGAGACTAGAGAGTTGAAGCATTGATTAAGCATGTACTCACCTAAAACTATATCACGGATGGAATTCCTTTTTGGGGTACAGCCACTTCCGGTCTTGTTTGTCAGTAATGGGACTCCGTTCGATCACTTTCACAATGATGATATACATCCCAAAATCACCCTCCAAATCCCTTTTATAATTTCTAAATACATAAACTGCAGAGTCCTCTGGTTCACGTCAATTTATTAAAATATTATTTTAGTTAATTGGGATATTCAATATAATATTTTTTATTAAAATTAATTTATTTTATTTTAATATTATTATTAACTTATAAATATTGGTATCTTTTGTATAATTATTAGAGTGACTTGTTAAATTTAGCTGTTGGGCCACGGATCATAGTCACCCCTTGTCGGCTCCAATTTAGACAGTCAACCTCACAGTACAAATAGCCGCATTTTGCAGCAGCTTCCCAATATTATATATAACGCGTTTCCTTGAAATTTGGCCCACAGTTCACCATGAATTTTCAGTTGACTTCATGCTGCTCACATTACTCTTTTATAAGGGGAACACAGCCTTCTAGTTTCCATGACAAAACCCTTAGCTGGGAAAAGACCCAAAATCAGTAGAGGCTGCAGTCATGGCTTGTAAGCATAATATGAGCACTAGAGATGTTTTGCTAATGATTTTCTTTACGGTTGAAGCTGGTAGGATGATGGTGGTGTCATGCCAGACTGCATCGCCAATGTGCCAAAGTATGTGCGGGGATGTTAGAATTCCCTACCCTTTTGGGTTGGGCGAGGCTTGCTCCCTCAACACTTCCTTCAATATCACATGCAACTCCTCCCACTTTGATCCTCCGAGGCCATTCCTCAACGGGTCACCGGAACAAGAAGTCAAGAGCATTTCCCTATATGGAGAACTGTGGATCGACATGCCCTTCGCCACTTATTGCCGTAAAGAAAATGCCTCCATAAATTATACCCTTATCGAGGCCACTCTGTCCTCCTTCTCATTCTCTGCGACCCGGAACAAGTTCACTGCAATTGGTTGCAGAGCCATCGCTCTCATTAGTTACCGAAGTGATAGTCCAAATGACAACGGTTCCGCTAGTGGGTGTGCCTCTTTTTGCAGCAGCGAAAACGGCGTAACAGAAGGATCGTGCGATGGCAAAGGTTGCTGTCAAACCGTCATACCAAGAGGGTCAGAAGTTATTCTATAGCGGTAGAAGGTGTCGACATCCCCGGTACAGAGAATTTGAGTAGATGCAGCTTTGCTACTGTTGCAGAGGAGGCATCCTTCAATTTCACCAAAGCCGACCTCAAGGACATGCAGAATCGGACATATCTGCCCTTGGTGGTCGATTGGGCCATCTGGAATGAAAAATGTGAGGAAGCTCGCAGTAACACTAATTACGCTTGCAGGGCAGCAAACAGCATATGTTACGATCCCGAGGACATCAACGGTTATAGATGCAAATGCTCGCATGGTTATACTGGAAATCCATACATTTCTGGTGGTTGTACAGGTTCAAACTCTAGTCTAATCATTAGCGTCTCTCTAGCCACTGTAAATGTTTTTGGTATACAGCTTCCTAGTCCTCATGCTGTCACATATTAATGTCTACTTCTTCTTCTTCTTCAGATATTGATGAATGCTCGAACCCAGAAGGAAGCCCATGCTGGCATAAATGCAAAAATATCCAAGGGAGCTACAGATGTTCTTGCCCGGTTGGATTTCATGGCTATGGTAAAATTGATGGGGAAAGAAGTCAGCTTAAGCAAACATTCCTGGTCGTTATTATAGTCGGTCAGTGTCCGATTAACTCGCAGTCTTTTTTCTTTAGGATCATAAGTTGCACTTTTATCACCGAAGTTCATCTTTTTACAACCGGCTGAGCCAATAGTTCTATTTCCCTGCAAGCAGGTGTTGGGGTATTGTTCTTTTGTATTGGAGTTTTTTATATAGGAATGAAGAAAAGAAATCTGATCTTGCTGAAGGAAAAGTATTTCAAGCAAAATGGGGGCTTATTGTTGCAGCCGCAACTGAGGGGTCGTGACGGATCCACAGGAAGATCTGCGAAGATCTTTAAGGCAGAAGAGCTGGAAAGAGCCACTGAGTATTATCACGAGAGCAGAATCCTACTGTTTACAAAGGAATCTTGGCTGATAAGAATGTTGTAACAGTCAAGAAGTCCAAGCAAGTCGATCAATCCCAAGTGGAGCAGTTTATGAATGAAGTGATGGTACTATCACAGATCAATCACAGGAACGTGGTCAAGCTTTTGGGCTGCTGTTTGGAGACAGAAGTCCCATTGCTAGTGTACGAGTTTGTGGGGAATGGAACTCTCTTTGATCACATTCATAACAGCAACGTTGATGCCAAGTTGTCATGGGAAAACCGATTCAGGATCGCCATAGAGGCTGCTCGAGCGCTCTCGTATCTCCACTCTGCAACATCCATTCCGATAATCCATCGAGACATTAAATCCACAAATATACTCCTCGATGAGAATTATGTTGCTAAAGTCTCCGACTTTGGAGCTTCGAGGCTGATTCCACTAGACCAGACAGAGCTGTCCACGATGGTCCAAGGGACAATGGGATACTTGGACCCTGAATACATGCAAACAAGTATGCTGACCGAGAAGAGCGATGTCTACAGCTGGAGTCGTGCTCGTTGAACTTATGACGGGACAAAAGGCTGTATCATTCGACAAGCCCGAGGGGGAGAGGTGCTTAGCACTTCAATTCCTATCATCACTGAAGGATGATTCCTTGTTTCAGATCGTAGACAACTCCATTGTCAGCAGTGATCGTGATGCTCAGCAAATAGGGGAAGTTGCCGTGCTTGCCAAGAGGTGTTTGAGGATTAAAGGTGAGGACAGGCCGACTATGAAAGAAGTGGAGATGGAACTTGAGAGGATTTCAGTTGCCGCTAATCATCCATGGAGGACCATCAACCTGAATTCTGATGAAATGCAATGTCTCCTTGGAGAGAATGTCAACTCCACCCTTTATGGCCGAGCAGGTTTTGAACAAGACATCATGGCCGTCAAGTTAAATCACTATAGTGGGAGGAGGGAGATAGTTACTATAACTAATCACGCGTATGAAATAAAAATAGATCCAACTTTGTGTGTCTTTGTTTGTGTTCAGCTGTGTAGCATCTTGAGTGCTGATGAAATACTCGACTATGTCCACCATTTTATTACCATGTATCTACCACATAAACATATTGTTAAATGAATATTTTTATTAATATCATAATTATTTATCATTTAATAATTTTATTTTCCATTTGAAACAAAATTCAATTTTTGATAAAAACTAAGATATTGTTATTTTAAACATATGGATGATGATATATAAATGTCAAATTTAATAATTAGAATTGTGTGGTCCATCACACAGTTTCCAATTTAGTAATTCATTAAAAATTCTCAAATTATATCATAATGATATTGGCTATAAGAGATAAATAATGGCATTTCATATATATGATATCCCATTAGTCAAATAAACAAGCTAAATTAGTATTACTATAATAATTCAATAAGACAATGGCTATATTCTTCATTTAAATGTATAATTTAACAAAAAATATTTATGCATGAAAAAACCTAAATTTTAAATAAAAAATTTGTAAGAAAAAATTATTGAGAGAAATCTAATAAAATTTATGGTAAAAATGCTATTTATCCTTATTTGAAATTCATATTATTCTTCCTTAATTTATCTAAACGTTAGAATATCTGTCCTACTATAAATCACAATCACTATGAAAGCCCATTTTTAATAAAAGTTTTATAAATTCATTTTACTTTGTTCCTTTTAACATTTTCATTTTTATTTCTCATCACTCTCTCATTCATATTTTTTTATATATTTTTTGAATTGTAGCAAATGTAAACATTAACCAATTATCCATATATTCTCATGAATAATTGCTATTTATAAAATATTTTAGTTGGTTGATAAGCATTTTAAATATATTTTTTAAGAAAAAGATAATAAGAAAATGAGGTTAAATTGGGAGATTATTTTTGGTTTAGTATCATAAGAGAGAGAATTGCATATCCAATGATATAAGATGGGGGTGAAGGGAGGGAGGAAAAGGGTATATATAGGAAATGAATTATGGAGTATTCTTTTTTTTGTTCCTTTTGGAAGTAATTCGAATTAATTGATTAATCTATAATTGAATTTATTTCATAATTTTTACTTATTTAGTAAAAGTAATAATTTTTTTCTATATTTATTGTCGTATGCAAATAAAAGTATATTAATGGATTTCTTATCATAAAGTGGGGACCAGACAATCTATGCTCCAACATTCAGAAAAAAAAATAGTTCAAATAATTAAAAGAGATTTATCTTAATTTGAGTTTATGGAATTCTTAATTTTTTATAGTTCGTATATATTTAAGTTGTAATAGAAAAATATTGAAAAAAACGCTAGACAAATTTGAATAAATACCTTCATTACAAGCTAAAAATACTAGCCAAATTTTGAACAAATACCCAAACTATTTAAATTCAAATCTCAATTAACTTAAATTTAACTTCATTTGAATCACAATTCACTGATCGACATGTTAGATCGATCACTAATTTGAAAATTGATCATTCTACCTAAACGTTTGAGTTACCCGTCTCTATTAGATCGATCACTCTTTCGAAAATTGATTATTTGATCTAATTTGATCATATTAAATCAAATTCGAATTATAATCCGATCAGATTAAATCAAAATCAAATTCTAACACGATCAGATCACATATATTATTAAATTCGATTATAGATTTTGTTAGACGGATTTAAATTTTACTTCGAATTCTAATCCAAGCAGATTACACATATCGTCGAATAAAATCATAGATATTGTTAGGTATTATATTCCAAGACCTGATACAAATCCAATCCTCCTTGAAGAGAACCCAAAAGAGTTTTTTTTTTTTGTCATCCCTAGTAAAAAAGGCAAGGACTTTTATGAAGGCAACCACCCCTTCCCTTCCTAATATTATCAATGTGGGAGGAATGCCCAAATGCGCTCCTTAGTCATCCATAAACCTGGGCACAACCATGTGATCTCTATGGATAACCAACATTTCAGCCCTTGTTCAGCTTATTTTGTGAAAAAAAACCCTTGTTAGGCACTCAAGTGATCTTCTCTACATTCCCACTATATATGCGGCATTAAATATTTGCAATGTATGTTCCTCATCCTCCTATGCACTTGGGACCACCATACATAAATAACTCCTTTCTTCTCTCCCCTCTCTTTCTCTCACACTCTTCACTTGAAAATTTGCCTCATTTTCTACTCCATTGTTCACAGTACATTGTGAACAAAATGAGAATTAAAAGTACCAATAATTGAGTGTACTCCTCCACTTGATGTCCCTTGAATGGGCCGAAACCCTATGGCATGGAGACACCAGCCCCCTTCTCTTTTGTTCCCAATAAGGAACATCCATGTGCATGAAGTGAGAATGGACCGAAGATTGCCACACACTTAATTCTAGGATCCACTCACGTACTCTTTAAATGGCAAGGTATCCATAGGGATATCAATATCTCGGATAGGAGCAGGTTTTAATTCTAGGATTTACTCATGTTTTTCTGACATGGCAAGGTATCCATTGAAAGTAGGGATGTCAATATCTAGGGTCGGAGGGGGTTTTAATTATAGGATTCACTCATGTTCTCTTGACATAGCAAGGTATCTATTGAAAGTAGGGATGTTAATATCTCGGGTCAGAGTGGGTTTTGGCGGACCCGCACTGACCCGAGCTCGGGTCCAACGGACTCACACCCGACTAGACCTGAGCTTTGGGTCAACTTGGTGGGGTTCAGACTCGACCCAATCTTGGATCTGTTGGACCGGGGATCCACCTGGACCCGAACTTGCTGCTCGGGTCCATTTTATTTTTTTAATATGTATTTTTGTAATATATAATTTTTACTAACAATAAAAAATTACAAATTATTGTAATATTATATTATTATTTTTATTTGAAAGATTTTTTTGTAGTAATTGCCAAAAAAATTATATTGCATAAATAAATTTTACTAAAAAATGTGAAAAATAAATACAAATATAAGAGAAATTTGCTCAGGGATAAATGAAAAATTTCAAAAATAGTTTCTATATTTATATTAGGATACATTACAATAATAGCTATAATAATAATATATAACTGATAACTTAAAAAAAAGAAAATTTTACAGTGAAAAATGTATTAATGGTTGAATTAATAAGGTGATTTAATAAATAATAATACCAAAAATTAAATTATTATTTTATTTTATATATACTATTTTTTATTAAAAATAAATATTAATTTGACTAATTTAAATGTCAAATCTTAATATAAATTTTATTAAATAATAATATGGACCTAATAATACAAACTTATATTAGCTAAAATATTTTTTTAAAAAAAAATCTAGATTTTGTAAATTCATGGGATAAAATGAAAATGAGCAATTAATATATTTAAAAATTTTTGCATGTAAATTACATTCACAAAATTTTATGTTTACCATATATTTTAGTACAATAGTATTAATAATACATTTAAACAACTTTATTTTTAAAATTTAACAAGATTTTTTTACACACGACATTTATTATTTTATCAAATTGAATATGCTCACCATTTTCTTGAGCATGTCGAATAAAAAATGATGCACATCAAATTTAAATGATTATATTTCGTCTAAGTATACACACTTTATTTAATAAAAAATAGTTTATATTGAAGGTTAATAAAAATCAAATATTGTTTAGTCATTGTAATTTAAAAAAAAATTGGAATGAGCTTGCATTTTCACATCATTCATAATTCCTATTATAATTAAAGTTAATAAAAAGTACTTTAATATACTTAAAATATTTAATTATTACAACGTTCAATCAAATTATACTAAATACATACTAATGTTGTAAAACACAATACACAATACAATTAACAATTAAACACCACTTGGTCCTGCTTGATCATCATCATCTGCACACATCATTTGAACCAAAAAATCTTCATCCAGATCATAATCAATCTCATCAACATTAGCATTTGCGAGAAAATTTAACAAATAAAATAAATTATAATAAGAGAACATATCGACATAACTGTAGAAAAATACAATACTAAGCAAGGTGCCTTTACTCTTATCTAACTTTGTGCACAAATGAGTAATTCAACTACTTCATGAGTAAGTCAACCACGGGATGAACTGATAATGTGACCGCTGATACTAAATGCTGATTTCGAAGCAACCGTTGTAACCGAAATAGCCAATATATCCTTAGCCATCCTTAATAATATTGGATATCGAGCAGAATTATTTTTCCACCAATAAGGTCCAACTCAGACTTTGATTTCTTTAGTTTCTTATTTTTATCTTTCTCAAATTTGATAAATGCATAAAATAGATTTATTTGTTGCAAGTTACTTTCACTACTTGTGCATGCATCATCATCAAATACTTGACTAGACCAGTGTATTGTTCTATATTATTGACATATTCAACAAACAACATCTTAAATGTATTCACTATTGTGCCTATTTCTTGATTTGTCACTTCTTTTGATTTTTTATCAAAACAATACGTCAAACCATGCACCTTCCATCGTGGATAAAAAATTGTTGCAATTCCTAATATAACACTAACTTTCCACCAATATTTCTCAACTTTCTTCATCATTTCAGCAACCATGACCTCAATGTAGTATATACCACAATATATTCATCTACTAATAGTAGCTTTGATCGAACAAACAATAGTCATGTATGAATTAGCGATGGGATAATTTATACAAGAAAATATAATGGTGGCGTTGTTGAACACACTAAGCTTGCTAGTAATTTCATTTGCCAATAGCCAATATAATTCACTGGGCAAACATCTATACTATGAGTCACACAATTTCAAACGAGTAAAAACATCTTTGTACTCTAATGCTACCCGCAACATCTTATAAGTTGAGTTCCAATGGATCTTAGAATCAAGAGCATGCTTTTTACCCAATTCAATATGTAGTTGACGGGCAGTTTCCTCACATTTCTCCCACTTTTTTGGTGTACTAGTCCAATATAATACGTGTAAACCCCATCCTTTGATAATGAGAAAAACTGAGGAAAGAATCGGTCAATTTCAAATTTTAAAACCGGATCGGTCTACATGCTCGATTATTAGGAAACAGGAAAATTAAGAATTTACACCTCCCATGTGACTCAAAATGGTTCATAAATCTTGGAAAAGAACCTTAGGATGAATTGGAGAAGAAAAACTGGACCAGTTCAAGTGAACTGGGTCCGAACCGATTTATGAACCAAGTCAACTCATGAATTGAAATCGATAGAGAAAGGGTAAACATGGAAATTTATGGATCCCAAGTGACCCAAAGAGTCCCAAAAGTCATGGAAATGAACTTGAGAAGGAATTGGAGATGAAAACCAAACTAATTTAGGTGAACCGGATTCAAACCAATTTGGACTAGTTTGAACCACTATTGAACCGGATTCTAAATTCATTTTTCTAGGCAGCTTAAAGAATTCAAATTTGTGATTTGAAGCCACCATTGGATGGAAAATGATTTAGAAATTTTTAGATTTGAAAATTTCGGTCAAATGAGGGGTGAACCGGCCAGTTTATGCTTTGAACCTGGTTTGTACCGGTCCGGTTTGGAATAGTGTCATCTTCTTCATTCAGATGACAACATAATTCACTTGCTGGAAAATCGAAGTAGCACCGATGAAGAAGAAACGTCTCCATTCAATACGTTTCAGGCCATCATTTTCTGTCATAAAGGTGCCAAACGGACTACCGACGAGTCCCCGAGCTCCCTATATAAAAAGCGCCTCTCCATTCATCCCCTCCACACCTGAAAAGCTCACTCTCTCTCAATTGCTTAGTTTTTCGGCGAAGCTCGAACTAGAGCTCCGATATAGGGTCATTTTTTAGCCAAAAAGGTGAGGTCGAGCTCCTTAGAACTGGGGAGAAGTTAGCTACACGGTGGTGACATTCATTTGTTCTGAGAGTTGTAGGAGAAGCACCAGCGTAATCGAACAGTGAAGCAGCTCTGGTAGACCGAAGCTGGCCTGTTTCGGCCGAGTTGAAATCGGCCAATTCGAGCCCTACTCAGGCCAAACCAACCCTCCCAACACTTTCTCAGCCCTCCCACGGCCGAATTAGGATTGAAAGGTAAGACAATTCGGCTCCCCTCTACAATTTCCGATCGATGTTAGAGAGAGAGTCGACCAAATTTCAATGATAGAATTCTAATATAATTCGATATCAATTGACATCATTCTTGATCCTAGGAAGAACCATAGGAGGAGAATTACCTGCCCAAATAGAAAGCTCAGACCGTCGTGCCCTCACCAGTGAGTAATCGAAGCTTTCTCTCTCTATAGTCCATTTTTTGGTGAAGCTCCATTTGATCTCGTTTCAGCGTTAAAACTTGCAATTCAAATTGTTAGAGAATCGTATGAACATGTAGAAACTCAATTTCAACTTCAATTTAAACAATTGGAAGTGTTTGATTGGTCAATTTGATGAAATCAAAATTCAGTTGTGTTAAAAAGTTGGAATTGGAGGAAAATTTGGGGAAAATTGGGGATTTTCAAAAATTCAAAGGACCGAAATGCAATTTCCTAAAATTGAGGGTCAATTAGGCATGATAAAAATATTAGAGGGACAATTGAGGAATTTTATAATTTTGGGGTAAAATTTACCATTTTTGTAAAGGAATGGCAAAATGGTAATTTTGGAAAAGTTGGGGGACCAAATTGGAAATTTAGGAAATTAAACCCCCTTTTGTGAAATTGAATAAATTGAGGCCCCAAGGGGAATTTAAAAAGTTTTGGGACTCAATTTGAGGGAAAATCGGCATTAGTGACTTAATGTTAAAGAAAAATAACTTTAGGGACTTAATTTCAAATAAATAAAAATTTAGTTTTCTCATTTATTTGGAATGAATGAAGGCTGCTAGGCCGAGAGGTAATGAACTGAGATGTTCATATCGTGTAAGAACAAGAAGTACCGGGAACGCCAGCAAGGACAAGCTCGCGTGAATACAAGGAATCGGTCTAGTGGAATTCACTGTATTAACAGGTGAGTGGGATTTTATATCATACCCGGTTGGGGATGATAAGTACCTCGAAATTAAAACCCACTACCAAGTGGTATTTTAAACATCACACTTAGAGGAGTGATGTGAAAATCATGCGAAAAAACTACTTACTGGTTGTAAGTAGATCATACCCGTTTGATATGATGAAACTTCCTCGAAGGAAGTTGAAAACTCGTTCATCGGTTATGAGTGGAGATGTCCTTATACCCGATCGGTATAATGGACAGTTGAAAACATATTTTTGTTGGAAGTGCTCTCCCCTAACTATGTGCCAATGCTTAAATGATTTGGGAGACCTTCTTGATGGGAGCTCGAATAGCTCTTATAGGACAGGGGCCCCAATTTTGGAACTTGGGGGCTATTATGCCCGGTTTGGAAAATCTCGAACAAGTGGGCCATAGGCCAGTGGGCACGAGTAGGAGCTCGTAAACAAACATGAGATATGTGCCATAAAACTTTAATAAATGAATTGTTTGGCTATGGTACCAAAATAGGACCAACATTTTCAGTCAACTAGTGGCAGTGCGACATGACTGATCTCCGTACCAGTCAAAACAAACAGCTGCAAGTTGAGTTGAAGGTCGGGGCTGTTGGACTAATGGCACTACAGATTACATATCATGATAAGAAAATACTGTTTGTGCATGCACTATGATTACGAAAACATCAAGACACCCATGAAGGGTAGTGATGCGTCCTAAGGGCCCTAGACGACCTGGTGAGAGTATAAGGGTTGTTCGTCATACCAGGTGACCATGCAAAATTTGTAGTAGCACCAAGCGCATGAGACCGGGGTGGGGATGGGATGAGGACTCTGCCCTCATACAGACACAGAGAATTGATTTCGGGATTGAGGGTCGGATATCACATACATCCACTCATTCTCAGGATAGAAGTGGATGTATCTAGGTGGCTAGTAAAGTCGCTTCGACGCCACAAGTGGGTTCAGTGGACGTGTTGGCCTGCGAATGCGTGTTTGACCTTCATGATTAAGGATATGTGTTGGGTGATGACACACTGTGATTAAATAAGGAAATGGTGGTAAAACCCGAGATTTTAAATGAAAGGATTTTTGAAAGAAAGGAGTGTGGCACACTCCAATACAATTCTTTTCCTCAAAGTTAATTTTTGAAAATCCATTCACTGAGTAGTCATACTCACCCACTCCTTTCTATCCCTTTTTTAGGAAAAGGAAAATGACTAGGAATAATACCGAGCCTTACCCTCTGTTGGGTATGCTTAAATTTTCTGTAAGCTTGCATTTTATTTGATATATGTCTTTCCAGGGAACAAGGTTGAAATTACGCCTAGCTCATCTCGAGTTAAAGTCGGAGGAAACTCCTCTTGAACTAAGAGAGCGGTGAGTTGTTCACGGGGATCCAACCAAACCGGGTTGGGGCGTGACAACTAGAGTGGTATCAGAGCCTATTTCCCTTGAAACATTATCAATATTATGCCCTAATATTAACTCATCTCTAAACTATTGTGTAGGATGGAAAGTCCCTAGGAAATTCACGGAAAAATCCAATCCTTGCCCTATAATTGTGAAAAAGACATCCAACCCAAGGGAGGAAGCCATTCAAAGGTTTCTAATGGATGAAAAAAGGGTTCCTAAGGACATGGTAGAAGACTATCGAAAACTAGTTGGAGCCCTATTAGAACCAGAATGTCACGCTCCGACCCGGTTTGGTCGGATCCCCATGAGCAACCCGCCACTCTTCCCGGTTTACTAAGTGTTTTCCCCCTCTTTTAAACCCGAGAGGAGTAAGGCGTCCTTTAAACCTGTACCTTTCCTGGAATAACATTACACAAAACTAAAAAACAGACATACCTAATTTTATAGTTCCTATACAGGGAAGCCTTTAAGATTGGTTTTCCCTTGATTTCCTGAAAGGGATATAAGGGAGGGGGTGAGTTCTACAACTCAGTGAGCAGGGGTTAGGAGTGAGTTTTCATAAACAAAACAACTTTAATCGGAGTGTGCCAAACTCCTTATTTTCTTTTAAAATATCCTTTTCTCAAATATTGGTTTTTAAAACCTTTACCCTACGGAGGGTGACATTTTCAAGTTGGAGTGTGCCAGACTACTTAATTTCCTTTAGATTTTCTCCACTTTAAAAATCTCAGTTTTTCATCATTTCTTATTAATCACAATGTGTCATCACCCAACACATATCCTTCATCATGAAGATCAAAACACACAATCGTAGGCTAGCCCGTCCACTAAACCCTCTTGTGGCGTCATAGCGACTTTACCAGCCACCTAGATAGAAGCACGTCCACTTCTACCCTGAGAATGAGTGGATGTATGTGACATCCGACCCTCAATCCTGAAATCAATTCTCCATGTCCATATGAGGACAGAGACCTCATCCCGACCCCATCTTAGTATTGTGCGCAATGAAGCTACGTCGAGCTTTGCAAGGTCACCTGCTCCGACGAATTGCCCTTATATCCACCAGGTCGTCCAGGGCCCTAGGACACATCACTACCCCTCTTGGGCATCTTGAATCTCACGTACACACAGTGCATGCACAATTAGTATTTTCTTCTCATGCCTTATAATATGTGGTGCCACTGGTCCAACGGCCCCAACCATCAACTCAACCTACAGCTGTTTGTCTTAACTAGTCCGGAGACCTATCATGTTGCACTGCCACTAGTTGACTGAATATGTCGGTCCTGTCTTGGTACCATGGCCAAACAATTCATTTATTTAAAGTTTTATGGCATATATCTCATGTTTGTTTACGAGCTTCTGCTCGTGTCCATTGGCGTTGGGTCTACTGTACATGATTTTCCAAATCCGAGGCTTACAGCCTAATAGAGCTATTCAAGCTCCCGTCAAGAAGGTCTCCCAAATCATTTAAGCAGTGGCACACAGTCAGGGGAGAGCACATCCGACAAAATATGTTTTCAACTATCCATCATACCAATCGGGTATAAGGATATCTCCGCTCATAACCGATAAATGGGTTTTCCACTTCCACCGAGGAAGTTTCATCATACCAACCAGGTATGATCTACTTACAACTGGTAAGTAGTTTTTCCATGTGATTTTCACATCACTCCTCTAAGTTGTGATGTTTGAAATACCACTAAATTGTGGGTTTTCATTTCGAGGTACTTATCATTCCCAACTGAGTATGATATAAAATCTCACTTACATCCGTTAAGTGGTTTTTAGCTTAATTTGCTCATCACCTCAATCGGGTATGATGTTAAAAGTCCTACTCACAGTGGCTTCCAATTAAGAAAAAGTGCTAATCATCCCAACCGGGTAAGATGTGAATAACCCACTCACCCGTTAACCGTGACATGTTCGTCCATGGTTGGTTTTCCAAGTTGACGCGAGCTTTCTCTTGTTGGCGTTCCAATTACACTTGTCCCGTCGGAGGTGCGACGGTCCAAACTTTCTATCGGGAAAGGTAGCTCTCTTCCTAAAGTACCTTCTAGGATCAAGAATTCCTACTATTGACCTTTCAGCATCGTTGAGGTCATATGAGGGTTGTGGGGATGTTAGGAGAGCTTGGTTTGGCTAGAGAAGGGTTGAATTCGGCTAATTTTAGCTAGGCTGGAATTGGGCAGCTTCGATCTACCGGAGCTGTTTCACTGTTTGACTATGTCGGCACTTCTTCGGTGATCCTCGGATCGAATTGAGATTGCTATTAGATAGTTGACTTCCCCTAAAATCTAAAGAGCCCGATCTCTCCTTTTTAGGTTAAGAAAAATGCATAAGTCGAAGCTGTGGTTCAAGATTCACCGGGAAATGGAGTATTAGAAAGAGAAAGGAGTTTTCAGGTGTGAAGAGAATGAATAGAATTGCATATTAAATAGGGAGGATTTATTTATACAGTATTAATGTTGTCATTATTCTTAGGAAATTAATGGGCATTTATTAGTATTAATTCTAATAATTAAATATATGTATTAAATTATTGGTATTAATTTCAATAAATAAATATAGGTATTTATGATATTTACGTTACGGGACGTAGGATTAATAAAATATATATATATATATTTATTTATCTCATTATTTTCACATAATAATTTACACCTTTTATTTTATTTATTCCAATTATATCAATTGAATTTTAAACTTATAATATAATTTCATAAACTATTTTTGACCGAAATTTCGGGTTACTAAAAAAATAACTTTCGAGGACACCCATCCTAGCACTACTCTCACCCAAGCACGCTTAACTTCAATGTTCTGATAAGATTTGGTGCATTAGTGCTAGTCTGTTATTACATTTTAGGTTACTAAAAAAATATGGTTTGACAACTATTGAAGGGATGCAACATGAATACTTCCCAATAAGTCACCCATCCCAGCACTACTCTTATCAAGCATGCTTAACTTCGAAGTTCTAAAGGGATCTTGCATTAGTGCTGGTATGTATTTAATTTTGGATTACTAAAAAAATATGATTTGTCAACTATTGAAAGGGTGTAACCCGTTTTTAATTATGGATTGCTAAAATAATATGATTTGTCAACTATTGAATGGGTGCAGCTCGTTTTTAATTATAGATTACTAAAATAATATGATTTGTCAACTCTTGAAAGGGTGTAATCCTATATGAATACTTCCTAGTAAGTCACCCATCCTAGCACTTCTCTCGCCTAAAAACACTTAACTTTGGAGTTATAATCGGATCTTTGTGCATTGGTGTTGGTATATTATTTAATTTTGGGTTACTAAAAAAATATGGTTTGACAACTATTGACGGGTGCAACCCTACATGAATATTTCCTAGTAAGTCACCCATCCTAGCACTACTCTCATCAAGCACGCTTAACTTCGAAGTTCTAAAGGGATCCTGCATTAGTGCTGGTATGTTTTTAATTTTGGATTACTAAAAAAAATATGATTTGTCAACTATTGAAAGGGTGCAACCCATTTTTAATTTTGGATTACTAAAAAAATATGATTTGTCAACTATTGAAAGGGTGCAACCCTACATGAATAAATATGATTTGTCAACTATTGAAAGGGTGCAACCCTACATGAATACTTCCTAGTAGGTCACCCATCTTGACACTACTCTAGCCTAAGCACACTTAACCTTGGAGTTTTGATAGGATCCAATGCATTAGTGCTTGTATGTTATTTAATTTTGGGTTACTAAAAAAATATGGTTTGACAACTATTGAGAGAATGTAAAATGAATACTTCTCGAGGTCACTCACCTAAGCACACTTAACGTTGAAGTTTTGATAGGATCAGATGCATTAGTGCTAGTATGTTATTAAATTTTGGGTTACTAAAACAATATGGGTTGACAACTATTGATAGAATGCAAAATGAATACTTCCCAAGCGATCACCCATCCTAGCACTACTCTGATGCAAGCACGCTTAACTTCACTATTCTAATGGGATCGAGTTCATATGAACCAATTTGGTTTTTTTGTTCTAAATTTTTTTTTCATGGTTACTAAAAACATGGTGTTATATAGAAGGTATCATATACCCTCCTTCCAGACAAGAAGAACCCGCAACACCTACTAGAAGTCCAACTCCTCCTCCTCCAATGCCACAACAACCGAAGAGGAATCCCACCAAGAAGGAGGCATGGGATAACTATTAAGATGCATATGCCACCTTCATGAAGGTCCACCAAGTACCTCCACCCACTGAACCTATCTTCAACCCATCTCAATGGGTGAAGTGGACTTATGAGTGTGAAGTGGACTTATGAGTGTGAGGTGGAAGTACTAAGGCGGTACAGATTGGAGGCCATACATGGAATTCGTCCTATTAAGGAGCACGAAGGGACCCCAATCAGTTCTCAGAACCTTCTAATCAAGAGTCCTACAATTGTTCTAGGGTTAAATCTAGCCCTATGACCCCAAAGGATTAGGGGGTAGAGAATTCCTATAATAAGCCAAATTATAACAAGAAAATATTTACTGAATAAATGAAAGTGTAAGTTTATTAAAACTCCTAGGTTTCCTTGAGAAAATTTAAGTGTATGATAATAAGAGTTTAAATATAAAGGGAATTCCTCTTAAGGAAGAATGGGTTATGGATAGTTAAACTCAACCCATAAGACTTACCTTAGAAACACGATAAATTCATTTGATGGAGATCCTATGAAAAGGAAAAGAGTTGGAGAAGCTAATCAATAAGGAAAAGAAATTAATTATAGAGGCCACCACGGAAAGATGGAGAGAAAGTACAACATTAGGAAGTCTCAGGTGTAACAAATTAAAGAACTAAGATACAAATTCCTTAGAAATTCCAAAGGATAAGAGACATGTGGAAGGTAAAGTATGAGTCAAAAAAGGAAGAAAAACAAGAAGTAGATGAATCATCCCAGGTCCCTAAGTTTAGGAGAAAATTTCCAAAGGATAGGGCAATCAAACACCAGAAAGTACGAGTGGTTAGGTGGGAGTATAGGGAGGTTGAGCATGATCTACTACAAGAAGGCTTGGAAAACTCAAAATAGGAACTTCAAAAGAATCCTATATAAGGATATAACTTATTTGGACCAAACTATTTGGAGGAGTAAACGTAGTCTAATCAGAGAGGGGGAATAGTGGAAGAATACACCTCAACCAAGACAAAAAGAGAAATACTAGGGATATACCGGTACGAAAGGTTTGAACACGATGAGGATGAGAGACCCACCTCAAAGGAATAGGTGAATATTGAAGCGAGTGGAAATGAAGCAAGATCAATAGAAGGTACTCCTAGATTCAAAGAGTAAGAATAAGTTGGTGAAAATATTGGCAAAATATACCCCAAAAATTTAAGGATTTCAATAGTAAATCTAGAAGGAAATACGAAGGGAAAGAGAATGAAAAGCTCATCAGAGAAAGACTTGGAAAGAAATTGGCATTCAGTGCAGGATATACACAAATCATTAAGTACTTCCTAACTCAAAAGAAGTTAAATCTCCATCAAGGGAGATGGCTGAAATTGGTGAAGGATTATGATCTTGAAATCCAATATCACCCTGGAAAGGCTAGTGTGGTAGTAGATACCTTAAGTCGCAAGTATCAACCTGAGACAACACAAGTAAAGACAAGTTACCTACCCTTATTACAACAATTGAAAAGGATGGAGGTGGATCCGAGGGTAGACAAGCAGGAAATATGCTTGGTGGCTAATGTGGTAGTAAGGCCCAATCTAACTGTGCATATTAAGGCTCAACAAAGGATCGATAAAGAACTCTAATCTTATTTGGATCTGGAAAATAGAGAAAGGAAACCAGACTACGACGTGCGAGGTGATGAAGTACTAACCTATAAGGGTAGGGTATGTGTGCCTTAAGATAAGGAGTTGAAAAAATTAATTCTAGAAGAGGCACACGATTCGATGTATGCTATGCTTCCGGGCAGTACTAAGATGTATCGCACCCTCAAATAAGGATACTGGTGGAAGGGTATGAAGAGGGACATTGCGGAATATGTAGCCTGATGTTTGTCTTGTTAACAGATAAAAGCAAAGTATCAAAAACCGTCAGGACTACTACAACCCTTACTAATTCCGGTGTGGAAATGGGAGCACATTACCATGGACTTTGTCACGGGCTTACTGGTGACCAAAAGGGGCCGAGATGCGATTTAGGTCATAGTGGATAGATTGACCAGATCAGCACATTTCCTTCCTATAAAAGTGACGGACACAGTAAAACAGCTGACCGTTCTATACATGAAGGAAATTATAAGACTCCATGGTGTCCCGGTGAGTATAGTATCGAATAGAGATCCAAGATTTACCTCTAGGTTTTGGCCAAGTTTACAAAATGCTATGGGGACTAAGCTTCATATGAGCACGACATTTCACCCACAGACAGATGGTCAGTCGGAGGGAACCATCCAAACCTTAGAAGACATGCTGAGAGCATGCATACTTACCATGAATAAGAACTAGGAGGAATACTTGTGTCTGATGGAATTCACTTACAACAATAGTTATCGGGCCAATATTCAAATGGCTCCCTATGAAGCCCTTTATGGACGACCATGCTGTACCCCTCTATTTTAGGAAGAAGTGGGAGAAAGGAAAATAGAAAGGGTAGAACTAATTAAGGATGCCACCGAGAAGATAAAATTAATAAGGAGTCATATAAAGACCGCTCAGGACATGCAAAAGAGTTATGTAGACAATCGAAGGAAAGATTTGGAGTTCGAGGTAGGAGATCAAGTGTTCCTCAAAGTGTCCCCACAGAGGGGAATACTTAGGTTCCAGCAAAGAGGAAAGTTGAAACCAAGATATATCAATCCATATCCCATCATTCAAAGGATAGGACCGGTAGCTTATAAATTGGAACTACCTTCTGACCTGCAAAGAATACATGATGTATTCCATATCTTAGTGCTTCGGAAATATCACCCTGATCCTAGTCATATATTGGACCGACCTCCAATGAAACTAGAAGAGAACATGACCTATCAAACAGAGCCGGTATGAATCGTCGATTGGAGAGACAAGAATTTGAGGAACAAGAAAATTCCTATGGTCAAGGTGTTATGGAAAAATGGACTCGTGCAGGAAGAGACATGGGAAACCGAGTGTATGATGAGGGATAGTTACCCTCAATTATTTAACGTGTAACTATTTTGGGGACAAAACCCCTAAAATGAGGGGAGAGTTTTAAACCCTGTCCTTTGATAATGAGAAAAACTAGGGAAAGAATCGGTTAGTTTCGAATTTTAAAACCAAATCGGTCTACAAGCTCGATTATTAGGAAAGAGGCAAATTGAAAATTTACAACTCTCATGTGACTCAAAATGGTTCATAAATCTTGTAAAAGAACCTTAGGACGAATTGGAGAAGAAAAACTGGACCGGTTCAAGTGAACCGGGTCCGAACCGAATAGAACCGGTTTATGAACCAAGTCAACTCATGAACCAAAATCAATAGAGAAAGGGTAAATAGGGAAATTTATGTATCCCAAGTGACTCGAATAGTCCCAAAAGTCATGTAAATGGACTTGAGAAGGAATTGGAGATGAAAACCAAACTAGTTCAGGTGAATCAGATCTGAACCACTTTGGACCGGTTTGAACCACTATTAAACCAGATTCTAAATTCATTTTTCTAGGTGGCTTAAAGAATTCAAATTCAAGATTTGAAGCCACCATTAGATAGAAAATGAATTTAGATAAATTTAGAAATTTTTATATTTGAAAATTTCGATAAAAAATAAGGGGTGAACCGGCCGATTTAAGCTTTGAACCCTGTTCGGACCGATCCGGTCCGGTTCGGAACAATGTCGTCTTCTTCCTTCAGATGACAACAGTGTTCACTTGCTGAAAAATTGAAGCAACGCCGACGAAGAAGAAATGTCTCTATTCAATACGTTTCAAGCCATCAATTTCTGTCATAAAGGTACCAAATGGACAGTCGATGAGTCCCTGTGCTCCTTATATAAAGAGCCCATCTCCATTCATCCTCTCCACACCTGAAAAGCTCACTCTCTCTCAGTTGCTTAGTTTTCTAGCGAAGCTTGAACCAAAGCTCCGATATAGGGTCATCTCTGAGCTAAAGAAGGCGAGGTCGGGTTTCTTAGAACCAGGGAGAAGTCAGCTACACGGTGGTGACATCCATTCGTTCCAAGAGTTGCTAGAGAAGTGCCTGCGTGATTGAACAGTGAAGCAGCTCCAGCAGACCGAAGCTGCCCTGCTTCGGCCGAGTTGAAATTGGCCAATTCGAGCCCTCCTCAGATCAAATCATGCCCTCCCAACACTTCCTCAGCCCTCCCACGAATGAATTAGGATGGAAAGGTAAGCCAATTAGACTTCCCTCTACAATTTTCGATCGGTGTTAGAGAGAGAGTCGGCCAAATTTCAATGACAGAATTCTAATCGAATTCGACATCAATTTATGTCATTCTTGATCCTAGGAAGAACCTCAGGAGGAGAATTGTAAACCCTGCACTTTTGAGTTAAGGAAAATAGGGAAAAAAACTGGTCAAACTAAGTAAGAAAATCGAGCTGTTTTACAAACCCGATCATTTGGGAACAAGCAATTTGGAAATTTACAACTTCTGGGTGATACAAAGGGTTCATTAAACCGTGGAAAAGAAACTCAAGACAAATTAGAAGAGAAAAACCAAATTGGTTCAGGTGAATGAGATCCCATAAGAACTTTGAAGTTAAGCGTGCTTGCATGAGAGTAGTGTAAGGATGGGTGACCTAAATTTTAGTCAAAAATTTTTTTTATGCGAACTTAGGCCTTATCATAAATAGCCATAAATTAATATATATTTAATTATTATAATTAATACAAATAATTTAATACCTAAATTAAATTATTGGAATTAATACCAATAATTATGGCAATATTAATACTAGTAATAAATCTCTCCCATTTAATACACGATTTTACACCTATATAAAGAGGTCATCCCCATTCATTCTCCTCACACCTGAACACTTCTCTCTCTCTTTGTCTACTGCTCCATTTCCTGGTGAAGCTCAAACTAGAGCTTCGACTTGAATATTTTTCTTAACCTCGGAAGGAGAGGTTGGGCTCTTTAGAATTGAGAAGAAGTCAGATATCTGATAGCAAACTCCAGTCAATTTGAGAATCGTTGGAGAAGCGCCGGCATGATGGAACAGTGAAGCAGCTCTGGCGAACTAAAGCTGCCCTATGTTGGCTGAGTTGAAATCAGCCAATTTGAGCCCTCCTCAGGCCAAACCAAGCTCTCACGACACCTCCTCAACTCTTTCACGGCCGAATTAGGACCGAAAGGTAAGCCAAATCGGCTCCCCTTTAAAATCTCAAATCGTTGTTAGAGAAAGAGTTGGCCGAATTTCAATGAAGAAATTCTAATCCAATTCGACATCAATTGATGTCATTCTTAATCCTAGGAAGAACCCCTGGAGGAGAGGTACCTACCTAGATTGAAAGCTCCGACCGTCGCGCCCTCACCAGTGAAAAATCGAAGCTTTCTCTCTCTATAGTCTACTATAAGTGAAGCTCCGTTTGAGCTCGTTTCGACGTTAAAATCTGTGATTCAAAGTTTCTTAGAATCGTATGAACATGTAGGAACACAATTTCAACAATTAGAGACGTTTGATCAGTCAATTTTATGAAATCAAATTCGACAGTGTTAAAGAGTTGAAATTGGGGGAAAATTGGGGAAATTGGGGATTTTTGAAAATTCGAAGGACCAAAATGTTATTTTCTAAAATTGAGGGTTAATTGGTCATGATAATAATATTAGAGGGCTAATTGAGAAAGTTAGAACTTTTGGGGCAAAAATTTACCATTTTTCTAAAGAAGGGGCAAAATGGTAATTTTGGAAAAATTGAAGGACCAAATTGGAAGTTTGGGAAATTAAACCCCTTTATGTGAAATCAAATAATTTGAGGTCTTAAGATTAATTTTAAAAGTTTCGAGACTCGAATTTAGAAAAAAACCCAGCAATAGGAACTTAAAGTTGAAGAAAAATAACTTTAGGGACCTAATTGAAAATATATGTAAAGTTGGGTTTTCTCATTCATTTGGAACGAATGAGGGCTATTAGGCCAAAGAATAATGAACAATTATGTTCATCTCGTGTAGGAGAACGAGACATCGGGAATGCCAGTCGAGGTCCAGCTTGCTAAGGACGGAACCCAACTAAGTGGAATTTCACTGCACTATCGAGTGAGTGGGATTATATATCATACCTGGTTGGGGATGATAAGTACCTCGGTATAAAAATCCATTGTTTAGTGGTATTTTAATCATCACCACTTAGAGAGAGTGATGTGAAAATTATGCAAAAAAAGTACTTATCAGTTGTATGTAGATCATACCTGGTTGATATGATGAGACTTTCGCAAAGGAAGTTGAAAACCCGTTTATCGGTTTTGATTGGAGATGTCCTTATACCGGTCGGTATAATGGAGATGTCCTTATATTGGTCGGTATAATGGACAGTAAAAACCTATTTTGTTGGAAGGTTCTCCCCTGACTGTGTGCCAATGCTTAAACTATTTGGGAAACCTTCTCAATGGGAGCTCGAATAGCTCTCATAGGCCGGGGACCTCAGTTTTGGAACCTGAGGGCTAATATGCCCTATTTTTGAAAAACTCGAAGAGTGGGCAATAGGCCAATGGACACGAGCAGGAGCTCGTAAAAGAACATGATATATATATATATATATATATATGCACCATCAAAACTTAATAAGTGAATTGTTTTGTCATGGTACCAAGGCAGATCCGACATACTCAGTCAACTAGTAGTAGTGCGACATGACCGGTCTCCAAACTAGTCAAGACAAACAACTACAGGTTGAGTTGAAGGTCGAGACCGTTGGGACAAATGGCACCATATATTACATGGTAATTTAAGAAAATTTTGTTTGTGCATGCACTATGAGTACGGGATCATCAAGATGCCCATGAGGGGTATTGATGTGTTCTAAGGGCCTTGGACGACCCAGTGAGTATAAGGGCAGATCGTCGTTCTAGGTGTCTGTGCGAAATTTGGAGGAGCACCAAGCGCACCAAGCACCCAGTGAGTATGAGGTCTCTATACTCATACGCACATGAAGATGTGATTTTAGGATTTTGGGTCAGATGTCGCGTACATCCACTCATTCCCAGGGTAGAAGTGGTCGTACTTCTATTCGGGTGGCAGGAAAAGTCGCTTCGAAAACACTAGCGGGTTCAGTAGTGATACTGACTTGTGAATGTATGTAACATTCATGATGAAGGATGTGTGTTGGGTGATGACACACCGATAACAAAGAAATAATGGAAAAACCTGAATTTTTAAATAAAGGGATTTTTGAAAAAAATGGAGTTTGGCACACTCCATATAAATGTTTTTCTTGGAAGTCAAAAGATTTGAATCCCATTCATTGAGTAGTTGTACTCACCCCCTCCCTTATACTCCCTTTTAGGAAGTCCCGGAAAGCCAAACCTTAAAAGACTTGCGCAATTAAACGCATGCAGGACAAGTATAATTAATTTAAATTACTATGCATTTTTTTTTATTTATGATATTCCTGGAGAAAGGTGCAGGTCTAAAAAACGCCTTACTCTTTATGTTTTATAATATAAGGTGAAACCCTTTAGTAAATCGGGAGAGTGGTGGGTTGATCAAGGGGATCCGACCAAACCGGGTCGGGGCATGACAACTAGACTTGTATTAGAGCCTATTTCCTCGAATACATAGTCAAGACTAGAGGATATAGTAACTAATAGGATTATTTTTAAATTTGACATAATGGCTTCAATGAAAGGAACGAAGAGAACTAGGGCTGTTGTCTCCAACACCACCCAACCACCCCTACCGGTAGAAACTCCCAGAGTAGCCCATACAACTCCTCCTGGACTCAGTAGGGAGCATCAAAGATTGTACGAGGAGTTCACTTGTGTATTTGGCCATCCTAACCTTACTCCTGAGGCAGGTACCAACTCACAGGCTGAGCCCGAGGAAGTGCAATCCCACCCTTCCTCTACTAATCCAACACTCCAACGGACATACCTAGAAATCTCAAAACTCTCCGACAACTAGGATGTAAACCTTTCCTCGGAGAAAAGGATGCTGGGACCACCATGGACTAGCTGGCTAATATCAAGAAGTTCATGGAAATTGTCCAGATACTACTAGAGGATAGGGTGATCCTGATGGAATTCTTTTTGGAAGGAAGCGCTAAACAGTGGTGGGACTATGTTCGAAACCTACATGCCACCGCCTCCACTTGGGAGCAATTTGAGAAAAGATATTCAGAGGAGTACCTAGCACCCCACCTAATAAAATGAGAAGAAACAAGAGTTCATACAACTTTGGCAAGGGATTAGTTCCATAGAAGAGTATGAAACAAAATTCAACGAATTAAGACCCTTTGCTCCTGACCTAGCTGGACCAGCTGACATATGCTAGAGGTTTGTGGATAGTCTCAACTTGGATATTCAAGAATGTATGGGAGTACTGGGACGCCCCATAGACCTGGCAGCTGTAATTAGTATGGCTCATCAATGCGAGCGACTGGTACAGACTCGACGTCATCAAATGGAGCAGACGACTAGAAAGGGGGATAAAGATTCAAACCGTCAAGGAAGACGAAGAGAATATACCAGCCCAAGGGGAGGAAACAAAAAGGTTTTGCAACGAAGAAGGAACATACCTCCACCCCTTTCCAGAGTAGTCCCTACCTTACCCCAAGGGAACCCTTGCTGTCCGAAGTGTCAAAAGAATCATGAGGGAGTATGCCATGCCTGTTTCGTCTGCGAACAAGCGGGACACTTTGTGAAGGATTATCCTACTCTTAGGGAGAATAGATAGAAAAATACTCTTGGACCACCTCAAGGGAACACTAGGAACTCCAGACCGGAAGCTACGGCAAGAGTACTAGCTAGAGTATACAACCTCACTCAGGAGGAGGCTAGAGGAGATCCTAGCACTGTAGTGGGTACATCCCAAAACCCTACCAACTAGTTCAAAAGAGTGATGTAAACTAAACGTATTTTGAATTAATAAAGAGAATTCCTTCTAAAATATATGTTTCTTAAATTAGGGTAAATACAGCTATGGGGACAACCAGTTTATGCTCTTTTTGACTCTGGAGCAGAACGATCGTTTATCAAGGAAGAGTTGTTTCTAAGATACCCCTGGAGCTCACTCCACTTGTACAAAGCCTTAACGTCCTTACACCCTTAGGAGAAGGTCTGAATAGAAATAAACAACTAAAGGGGTGTGAGATAGAAATTGGAGGAATCAAACTTGAAGCTGACTTGATTCCGTTACCTCTAAGAGAAGTGGAAGTAATCCTGGGGATGGACTAGCTGAGTAATTATCAGGCAAGGATGGACTGTAGAAGGAAGACAGTAACTTTCCATACCTCAAAGGATAGTAACTTTCCATACCTCAAAGGACAGTAACTTTCCATACCTCTAAGACTAAGGGACTAAAGTTCCAGGGAGATAAAAGAAAAAGTCAAGTAAAATTTGTGTCCCACTTGAAGGTTCAAAAGATGATTCATAAAGAATGTACAGTTGTGCTGGCCATGGTGGTAAATGAGGATTTTGAAGAAAAGAAAATGGAAGACATTCCGATAGTCGGGCATTATCCAGAAGTTTTTCTAGAAGAGCTACCTAGACAACCTCCAAGTCGCCAAGTGGAGTTTACTATAGAAATAACCCCAGGAACTAACCCCATATCCCAAGCCCCATATCGCATGGCTCTGGTAGAACTGAAAGAACTAAAGGAACAACCTGTTGAATTATTGGAAAAGGATTTCATACGTCCAAGTCAGTCTCCATGGGGTGCTTTTATTTTGTTTGTGAAGAAAAAGGACAGGAGTATGAGACTATGTATTGACTACAGGAAGCTGAATCAGGTCACCATTAAGAACAGATACCCACTCCCAAGGATAGATGATTTGTTTGATTAGTTAAAAGGAGTAGCATACTTCTTAAAAATAGATCTTCGATCAGGCTACCACCAACTAAGGATTAGAGAAGAGGACAGCCCTAAGACGGTGTTTCGATCTAGATATGGACATTATGAATTCTGAGTGATGTCATTCGGATTGACAAATGCCCCTGCAGTTTTCATAGGCCTAATGAACTGCATGTTCCAACCTCATCTGGATAGGTTTGTGAAAGTATTCATAGATGATATCCTTATATACTCATGAACCAGGTCGGAACACAAAGAGCATCTAGCAATTACATTGGGAATCTTGAAGAAAAACCAATTATATGCAAAGTTTTCCAAGTGTGAATTCTGGTTGCAAGAAGTAGGATTCTTAGGGCAAATCGTATCTAAGGATGGAGTTAAGGTGGATCCAGCCAAGGTGGAAGCTATATCAGAATGGAAAGCTCCAAGGAATCCTACAAAAATTAGAAGTTTCTTAGGATTGGCAAGATACTATAGGCGGTTTGTGCAAGACTTTTCTAAAATAGCAACTCCTCTAACCCGACTCACCAGGAAGGGAGTTGAGTATAAATGGGATGAGGATTGTGAAAAGTCTTTTCAGGAGTTAAAGATTCGACTGACAACTGCACCATTACTCTCCTTACCCGATCCTACTGTAGGAGAGTACACAATCTATAGTGATGCCTCGGGACAAGGACTGGGATGTGTTTTAATGCAACAAGGGAAGGTTATCACGTATGCCTCACGACAACTGAAGATACATGAGAGAAATTACCCGACTCACGACTTGGAATTAGCTGCAATAGTGTTTGTCATGAAGATATGGCGACACTACCTTTACAGGGTTAAGTGCAGGATATACATAGATCACAAGAGCCTTAAGTACTTCCTAACTCAGAAGGAGTTAAATCTTCGTCAGAGGAGATGGATAGAATTGGTGAAGGACTATGATCTTGTGATAGAATACCACCACAGAAAGGCAAATGTGGTAGCAGACGCCTTAAGTCACAAGTATCAAACTGAGACGACACAAGTCAAGACAAGCTACTTACCTTTATTGTAACAATTGGGAAGAATGGAAGTGAGTCTAAGGATGGACCGACAGGAAAAATGCCTGGTGGTGAATGTAGTGATAAGGCCCAGTCTAACCGAGAATATAAAGGCCCAACAAAAGATTGATAAATAACTTCAGTTCTACTTGGATTTAACTAACTGAGAAAGGAAACCGAACTACGATGTGCGAGATGACGACGGAGTACTGACCTATAAGGGTAGGGTATGTGTGCCTCAAGACAATGAGTTACGAAGATTAATATTGGAAGAGGCACACGATTCAGTGTATGATATGCATCCGACAGTACTAAAATGTACCGCACCCTCAAACAAGGATACTGGTAGAAGGGTATGAAGAGAGACATTGCGGAATATGTAGCCCAATGCCTGTCTTGTCAATAGATAAAAGCAAAGCATTAGAAGCCGTCAGGGCTACTACAACCCTTACCAATTTCGAAATGGAAATGAGAATACATCACCGTGGATTTCATCACGGGCCTACCGGTGACCAAAAAAGGTCGAGATGCGATTTGGGTAATTGTGGATAGATTGACCAAATCAGCTCATTTCCTTCCTATAAGAGTGATAGACATAGTAAAACAGTTGGCCATCCAATACATGAAGGAAATAATAAGACTCCACAGTGTCCCAATGAGTATAGTATCATATAGAGATTCGAGATTTACTTCCAGGTTTTGGCCGAGTCTGCAAAACGCCATGGGAACCAAACTCCACATGAGTACGACATTTCACCCTCAGATAGATGGTCAGTCTAAGCGAACCATCCAAACCTTGGAAGACATGCTAAGGGCATGTGTACTCACGATGAATAAAAGCTGGGAGGAATACTTATGCCTGATGGAATTTGCGTATAATAATAGTTATCAGGCCAGCATGTAGATGGCTCCCTATGAAGCCCTTTATGGACGACCCTATCGTACCCCTTTATTTTGGGAAGAAGTGGGCGAAAGGAAGTTAGAGAAAATCGAGATAATAGATGATGCCACACAGAAGATAAAATTAATAAGGAGTCATCTTAAGACTACACATGATAGGCAGAAGAGTTATGCAGATAATCAAATGAAGTATTTGGAGTTCGAAGTGGACGATCAAGTATTCCTTAAAGTATCTCCATGGAGAGGAATACTTAGGTTTCAGCAAAGAGGAAAGTTAAAACCCAGATATATCAGTCCATATCCCATTATTCAAAGGATAGGACCAGTAGCTTATAAATTATAACTGCCTCCTGATCTGCAGAGAATACATAATGTATTCCACATTTCAGTACTTTAGAAATATCAGCCTGATCCTAGTCACATACTGGACCGACCTCCAATGGCACTGGAAAAGAACCTAACTTATCAGACAGAGTCGATATGAATCATCGACTGAAGAGACAAGAATTTGAGGAATAAGAAAATTCATATGGTCAAGGTGATGTGGAAGAACGGACCCGTGTGAGGGATAGTTATCCTCAGTTATTTAACGTGTAACTGTTTTGAGGACAAAACCCCTAAAAGGAGGGGAGAGTTGTAAACCCCGCACTTTTGAGTTAAGGAAAACCGGGAAAAGAATTGGTCAAACCGAGTAAGAAAATCAAGTCGTTTTACAAACCCGATCATTTGGGAACAAGCAATTTGGAAATTTACAACTTCCAGGTAATCCAAAGGGTTCATTAAACCTTGGAAAAGAAATTAAGACAAATTAGAATAGAAAAACCAAATTGGTTTAGGTGAATGAGATCCCATAAGAACTTTGAAGTTAAGTGTGCTTGCCCGAGAGTAGTGTGAGGATGGGTGATCTCCTTGGAAGTATAATTTTTTTGTAACCCGAAATTACGCCTAATCATAAATAGCCATAAATTAATATATATTTAATTATTATAATTAATACCAATAATTTAATACCTAAAATAAATTATTGGAATTAATACCAATAATTTATCACAATATTAATACTAGTAATAAATCTCTCCCATTTAATACACGATTTTACACCTATATAAAGAGGTCATCCCCATTCATTCTCCTCACACCCGAACACTTCTCTCTTTCTCTCTCTCTCTCTCTCTCTCTCTACTGCTCCATTTCCCGGTGAAGCTTGAACCTGAGCTTCCACTTGAACATTTTTCTTAACCTCGGAAGGAGAGGTCGAGCTCTTTAGAACCAAGGAGAAGTCAGCTATCTAATAGCAAACTCCAGTCAATCCAAGAATCGCTGGAGAAGCGTCGGCATGATGGAACAGTGAAGCAGCTCCGGCGGACCGATGCTGCCCTATGTCGGCCGAGTTGAAATCGGCCAATTCGAGCCCTCCTAGGCCAAACCAAGCTCTCCTGACACCTCCTCAGCCCTTCCACGATCAAATTAGGACCGAAAGGTAAGCCAATTCGGCTCCCATTTACAATTTCAAATCGTTGTTAGAGAGAGAGTCGGCCGAATTTCAATGAAGAAATTCTAATCCAATTCAATATCAATTGATGTCATTCTTGATCCTAGGAAGAACCTCTGGAGGAGAGCTACCTGCCCAGATTGAAAGCACCGACCGCCGTGTCCTCATCGGTGAGAAATCGAAGCTTTTTCTCTCTACAATATGTTTTCTAGCGAAGCTCCGTTTGAGCTAGTTCCGGTGTTAAAATCTGCGATTCAAAGTTTCTTAGAATCGAATGAACATGTAGGAACTCAATTTAAACTCCAATTTCAACAATTAGAGGTGTTTGATCGGTCAATTTGATGAAATCAAATTCAACGATGTTGAATAGATAAAATTGGGGGAAAATGGGGAAATTGGGGATTTTTTAAAATTTGAAGGACCAAAATGTAATTTTCTAAAATTGAGGGTCAATTGGTCATGATAAGAATATTAGAGGGCATATTGAGAAATTTTAGAATTTTTGGGACAAAAATTATCCATTTTTCTAAAGAAAGGGCAAAATGGTAATTTTGGGAAAATTGAAGGACCAAATTGGAAATTTGGTAAATTAAACCCTTTTGTGTGAAATCAAATAATTTGAGGTCCTAAGATAAATTTTAAAGGCTTCGGGACTCAAATTTAGGAAAAACCCGACAATAGGAACTTAAAGTTAAAGAAAAATAACTTTAGGGACTTAATTGCAAATATATGTAAAGTTGGGTTTTCTCATTCATTTGGAACAAATGAGGGCTATTAGGCCAAAGAATAATGAACAATTATGTTCATCTCGTGTAGGAGAACGAGACATCGGCAATGCCAGTCGAGGTTCAGCTTGCTAAGGACAAAACCCAACTAAGTGGAATTTCACTGCACTATCGGATGAGTGGGATTATATATCATACTCGGTTGGGGATGATAAGTATCTCGGTATAAAAACCCACTGTTTAGTGGTATTTTAATCATCACCACTTAGAGAGAGTGATGTGAAAATTATGCGGAAAAAGTACTTATCGGTTGTATGTAGATCATACCTGGTTGGTATGATGAGACTTCCTCGAAGGAAGTTGAAAACCCATTCATCGGTTATGAACGGAGATGTCCTTATACCGGTCGGTATAATGGGTAGTGAAAACCTATTTTGTCGGAAGTGCTCTCCCCTGACTTTGTGTCAATGCTTAAACTATTTGGGAGACCTTCTCAAATAGTTTGCATAGGCCAAGGGCCTCAATTTTGGAACCTGAGGGCTAATATACCCTGTTTTTGAAAAACTTAAACAGTGGGCCAAAGACCAATGGACACGAGTAGGAGCTCGTAAAAGAACATGATATATATATATATATGTGTGTGTGTGTGTGTGTGTGTGTGTGTGTGTGTGTGTGTGTGCGTGCCATTAAAACTTAATAAGTGAATTGTTTGATCATGGTACCAAGGAAGGTCCGACATACTCAGTTAACTAGTAGCAGTGCGACATAACCGGTCTTCGGACCAGTCAAGATAAACAGCTACAAGTTGAGTTAAAGGTCAGGACCGTTGGGACAAATGGCACCACATATTACATGGTAATTTAAGAAAACTTTATTTGTGCATGCATTATGACTACAGGATCATCAAGACGCCCATGAGGGGTAGTGATGTGTCCTAAGGGCCCTGTACGACCTAATGAGTATAAGGGCATATCGTCGTTCTAGGTGTTTGTGCGAAATTTGGAGTAGCACCAAGTGCATGAGACCGAGGTGGGGACAGGATGAGGTCTTTGTCCTCATATGGACACAAAGAAGTGATTTTGGTATTTTGGGTCGGATGTCACATACATCCACTCATTCCCAGGGTAGAAGTGGTCGTATTTCTATTCGGATGGCAGGAAAAGTTGCTCCGAAGCCACTAGCGGGTTTAGTAGTGATACTGACTTGCGAATGTGTGTAACCTTCATGATGAAGGATGTGTGTTGGGTGATGACACACTGATAACTAAGAAATAATGGAAAAACGTGAATTTTTAAATGAAGGGATTTTTGAAAAGAAAGGAGTTAGGCACACTCCATATAAATGTTTTTCTTGAAAGTCACAAGATTTGAATCCCATTCACTGAGTAGTTGTACTCACCCCCTCCCTTATACCCCTTTCAGGAAGTTCCAAAAAGCCGAACCTTAAAAGACTTGCGCAATTAAATGCCTGCAGGACAGGTACGATTAATTTAAATTACTATGTAATTTTGATTTATAATATTCCTGGAAAACGGTGCAAGTCTAAAGAAGGCCTTACTCTTTACAATTTATAATATAAGGGGAAACCCTTTAGTAAATCGGGAGAGTGGCGGGTTGATCAAGAGGATCTGACCAAACTGGGTCAGGGTGTGACAAGAACTACCTGCTAAGATAGAAAGTTCAAACCGCTGTGCCCTCACCGGTGAGTAATCGAAGCTTTCTCTCTCTATAGTCCATTTTTTTACGAATCTCCATTTGAGCTCGTTCCGACATTAAAACTTGTGATTCAAATTGCTAGAGAATCGTATGAACATGTATAAACTCAATTTCAACAATTGGAAGTGTTTGATTGGTAAATTTGATGAAATCAAATTCAGTTGTGTTAAGAAGTTGGAATTGGGGATTTTCAAAAATTCGAAGGACCGAAATGCAATTTCCTAAAATTGAGGGTGAATTGGGCATGATAAAAATGTTAGAGGGCCAACTGAGGAATTTTGAAATTTTGGGGTAAAATTTACCATTTTTGTAAAGGAAGGGAAAAATGGTAATTTTGGAGAAGTTGGGGGACCAAATTGGAAATTTGGGAAATTAAACTTGATTTTGTGAAATTGAATAAATTGAGACCCCAAGGGGAATTTGAAAAGTTTTGGGACTCAATTTGAGGAAAACCGGCATTAGTGACTTAAAGTTAAAGAAAAATAACTTTAAAGACCTAATTACAAATAAATAAAAGTTTGGTTTTCTCATTCATTTGGAATGAATGAAGGCTGTTAGGCCGAGAGGTAATGAACTGAGATGTTCATATCATGTAGGAATACGAAGTACTGGGAATGCCAGCAAGGACAAGCTCACGTGATGTCACGCCCCGACCCAATTTGGTCGGATCCCCGTGATCAACCCGCCACTCTTCCGGTTTATTGAAGGGTTTCCCCTTACTGTAAACCGTAAAGAGTAAGGCGTCCTTTAACCTGCACCTTTTCTTGGAATAGCATAATCAAAACAGCATGAAATTTAAAACTCCACATACCTGTCTTACAGGCATCTTAGTTGACGGTCTTTAAGGGTAGGCTTTTTGGGATTTCCTTAAAGGGATATAAGGGAGGGGTGAGTACGACTACTCAGTAAATGAGATTCAAATCTTTTGACTAAAAAAAATATTTATATAGAGTGTGCCAAACTCCTTTCTTTTAAAAAATCCCTTCATTTCAAAATTTGGGATTTTCCATTATTTCTTAGTTACCATGGTGTGTCATCACCCAACACACATCCTTCATCATGAAGTTACACACATTCGCAAGTCAGTATCACTACTAAACCCGCTAATGGCTTCGGAGCAACTTTTCCTACCACCCGGATAGAAGCACGACCACTTCTACCCTGGGAATGAGTGGATGTACGCGACATCCGACCCACAATCCCAAAATCACTTCTTCATGTCTGTATGAGGAAAGAGACCTCATCCTGTCCCCACCCCGGTCTCATGCGCTTGCTACTACTCCAAATTTCGCACAGACACCTAGAACGACGATCTGCCCTTATACTCACCGAGGTATTTATCATTCCCTACCGGGTATGATATAAAATTTCCACTCACAATTGGTAAGCGGTTTTTATCTTTAAGTTGGGCTCATCATCCCAACCGGGTATAATGTTAGTAAACCCACTCACCTGTTAATGCCGTGAATTCCACTAGACCGGTTCTTGGTATTCACGCGAACTTGTCCTTGTTGGCGTTCTCGGTACTTCGTGTTCCTACACGATATGAACATCTTGGTTCATTATCCTTCGGCCTAATCGCCTTCATTCATTCCAAATGAATGAGAAAGTCAAACTTTCATTTATTTGCAATTAGGTCCCTAAAGTTATTTCTCTTTAACTTTAAGTCCCAAATGTCGGTTTTTCCTCAAATTGAGTCTCGAAACTTCTAAAACATATCATAGGACCTCAATTTATTCCATTTCACAAAAAGGGATTTAATTTCTCAAATTTCCAATTTGGTCCTCCAACTTTTCCAAAATTACCATTTTGCCCTTCCTTTACAAAAATGGTAAATTTTGCCCCAAAAATTTCTAAATTCCTCAATTGATCTTCCAACATTATTTTCATGCCCAATTGACACTCAATTTCATAAAATTTCATTTTGATACTTTGAATTTCGAAAATCCCCAATTTTCCCCCAATTCCAACTTCTTAACACAGCCGAATTTGATTTCATCAAATTGACCCATCAACTATTTCCAATTGTTGAAATTGAAGTTGAAATTGAGTTTCTACATGTTCATACGATTCTTTAGAAATGTGAATCGCAAGTTTTAATGTCGGGACGAGCTCAAACGAAGCTTCGCTAGAAAATGAACTATAGAGAGAGAAAGCTTCGATTACTCACCGGTGAAGGCACGACGGTCCGAGCTTTTGATCTGGGCAGATAGCTCTCATCCTGAGGTTCATTCTAGAATCAAGAATCACATCAATTGATGCGAAATTGGATTAGAATTTCGTCATTGAAATTCGATCGACCCTCTCTCTAGCACCGATCGAAAATTGTAAAGGGGAGCCAAATTGGCTTACTTTTCTGTCCTAATTCAGTCGTGGAAAGGCTGAGGAAGTGTTGGGAGGGCTTGGTTTGGCCTGAGGAGGGCTTGAAATGGCTGATTTCAGCTTGGGGCAGCTTTGGACCGCTGGAGGTGCTTCACAATTCCATCATGACGGTGCTTCTCCAACTATTCTCGGATTGACTGGAGTTTGCTACCAGATAGTTGTCTTCTCCCTAGTTATAAAGAGCCCAACCTTTGTTCAAGTCGAAGCTCTTGTTCAAGCTTAACTGGGAAATGGAGCAGAGAGAGAGAAGTGTTCGGGTGTGAGAAAAATGAATGGAGATGACCTCTTTATATAGGTGTAAAACCGTGTATTAAATGGGAGAGATTTATTACTAGTATTAATATTACCATAAATTATTGGTATTAATTTCACTAATTTAATTTCAGTATTAAATTATTTGTATTAATTCCAATAATTTAATTTAGGTATTAAATTATTGATATTAATTACAATAATTAAATATATATTAATTTATGGCTATTTATGATAAGACGTACGTTGGCATAAAAATTTTTGACCGGTTGGTATGGTGAAACTTACTCAAAGGAAGTTGAAAACCCATTTATTGGTTATGAGTGGAGATGTCCTTACACTCGGTCGGTATAATGGATAGTTGAAAACATATTTTTGTCAGAAGTACTCTCCCCTTACTGTGTGCCAATGCTTAAACAATTTGGGAGACTTTCTTGACGGGAGCTTGAATAGCTCTTATAGGTCGGGGGCCTCGATTTTGGAACTTGAAGGCTATTATACCTGATTTTGAAAATCTCGAACAAGTAAGTGGGCATGAGTAGGAGCTCATAAACAAACATGAGATTTGTGCCATAAAACTTTAATAAATGAATTATTTGGCTATGGTACCAAAATAAGACCGACATATTCAGTTAACTAGTGGTAGTGCAACATGACCGGTCTTCGGACCAGTCAAAACAAACAGCTGTAGGTTGAGTTGAAGGACAGGGCCGTTGGACTAATGGCACCAGAGATTACATGGCATGATAAGAAAATACTGTTTGTGTATGCACTATGATTACGGGATCATCAAGACGCCATGAGGGGTAGTGATGCATCCTAAGGGCCCTGGACGACCTGGTGAGTATAAGGGCAATTCATCGTACCAGGTGACCGTGCAAAATTTGGAGTAGCACCAAGCGCATGAGACCAAAGTGGGGACGGGATGAGGTCTCTATCCTCATACGGACACGGAGAATTGATTTTGGGATTGAGGGTCGAATGTTACGTACATCCACTCATTCTCGGGGTAGAAGTGGGCGTACTTCTATCTAGGTGGCTGGTAAAGTCACTCCGACGCCACAAGTGGGTTCAGTGGACGTGCTGGCATGCGAATGTGTGTTTGACCTTCATGATGAAGAATGTGTGTTGGGTGATGACACACCATGATTAAAAAAGGAAATGGTGGTAAAACCCGAGATTTTAAATGAAAGGATTTTTTAAAGAAAGGAGTTTGGCACACTCCAATACAATTCTTTTCCACAAAGTTAATTTTTGAAAACCCATTCACTAAGTAGTCGTACTCAACCTCTCCTTTCTATCCCTTTTTTAGGAAAAGGAAAATGACTAGGAATAATACCGAGCCTTACCCTCTGTCAGGTATGCTTAAATTTTCCTTAAGCTTGCATTTTATTTGATAAATGTCTTTACAGGGAACAAGGTCGAAATTACGTCTGGCTCATCTCGAGTTATAGTCAGAGGAAACTCCTCTTGAACCGAGAGAGCGGCGGGTTGTTCACCGGGATCCAACTAAACCGGGTTGGAGCTTGACAATACGCTTTGGTGAATATTCTCAATACTTTTTGCAATTGTTTCCAATCCTAGTTTCACAATTAAATTCAGAATGTGTGCACAACACCACATATGTACTATATTTCCTCCCAATATTATTGAATTCAAATGTAGTTTTTCAGTCAAAAAATTAATAAATCAATTGTACCATACAAATACCGAAAAAATATAAACACACATTATTGTATTAATCATTACCTCAATATACGGTTTTTTAATGTCCAATCATTATCAATGTAATGATTGGTTATCACCATATAACCCTTTTTATATGTCTCTGATGTAACCATGCCATTAGTGATAGCAATCCGACTATTCAATTTCTCCAAAATCTCTTATAACACCTTCTTTTTAACTGCATATAATTTAATGCAATCATTTCTAATTGTATTTCATGGCATGATCTTGAATTGTGGTTGTAACTTCCACAAACTCTCAAAACATGTAATGCTCTATCGTGTTCATCGGATATCCATGCAGTATAAGCATTCGTGCAAGTGATGAACAGTCCTGTTAATCAAAAATCTAGTCTCCAACACGGTCTTTCTCCAATTATAAACTTTTGTCAACATATCTCATAAAATGTTGACGAATATCAGGTATTGTCCTTCTTGAACATTTTCTCATATGTTTACTCAAATGACTTTTAACTTGTTTACCATCTTCGACATACAAGTTTCCACAATAGTTGCATTTCGCTTTTAACCTACTGTCAATTGTAACTCTAGTGTAATGGTCCCAAACAGTAAAAGTAAATCTACCCCATTAAGAATTTTGGATTTTAGTACTAAGACTACCAAATGAATATCTGGTATCTACAGCACCCATAGATATAGATCCAACCATAGATTGCGATTGCACATTAGTTGGTGTTGGCTCATCACCATCTGCCATAATGTATTAATGTACAAATCAATAATAAATATAATTACAAATAAAAAAAGAAAACTGTAATTTACCGATAAATAAAATCGGGATTGTGTTTCGATATTAGAGCAAATACTAGTAACATGATCCAACAGTGGATCATGGTGCTAGTAATTTTATTAAGATTGGATATAATTTCATATATTAAGCAAAACAAGTACACTACCTAAAATTAAAAAGTACTATACCATGAGAATAATGGAATTTGGGGCCAATTATACCAAAATTCAAATTTAAAAGAATGGTATATCCAAAAAGATACCGTATGACACAATAATAGATGTTGTGATAAACAATATAGTAATAGTTAGACCAAAAGGGAGTATGGTGACTCAATTTATAACTTAAAGGCCAACACTCCAAACTATTATTTAGCTAAGATTTAATCTTTTTTTTTACACGAACCAATGAAGAATTGTTTTCATACAACCGTTGTATAGTTACTCTCTCAATATTTGTTGATTTTGAGACTTTTTAGATATTAAAAAAGCGTAGTGTATTTTATTCACAATATCAAAAGAAGAGCTTTGAAAACATACAGAAACAAAAATGTTTCGGGAAATTAAACTACAGGCTACATCAAGACAACTCTATATATACCTAAAATAAGATAACTTTCTAAAATTGTACAATACAATATCATAGAGATTCACCCACTTTAGATAGTATACTAAATAAGTTCAGCTTATAGAGATAATAAACTATAATCGTGTCTTATAACCGTGCACCGAAGATCACAGTTCGATAAACAAAGTATAATGACTTCCAACAGAGACAGGATGTGGAGGAACAAGATATGAAAACCAATAGAGAAGGAGATAAGGCGGTTCTCGGGCGGCATACATACCTACGGGGAAGCTCAGGCGGCGGTGGGAAGTTCAGGGGCAACGGCCGGCAGCTCGGATGCAACAGGCGACAGTTGGGATGGTGTGCAGCAGCTCAGGGGAGATGGTCAGGAAGCTGGGACGGCGGCGACAGCTGAGTGGGTCAATCTATGCTATGGTTGTCTGCGAAGCTGCAATTTGAATCTACATATTCAAGTACTCATGTCGTGTTTTTATTTTTTTCACTTTTGTAGGGAGATATTTAGAGTAAGATAATCATTCCGGTCCATTTGAAACCAAGCCTGCAGAAACTGAACCTCAGGTCCAATCTATGGACCCAAACCCGAGGACGGACCCGAGGCTCCTTAGGTCCGCTCGGGTCAGATAAGGACCCGAAGCTCGGGTCTCAGAGTCCCATTGACATGCCTAATTGAAAGCTTACATGTCTTTTCTCTCCTATAGTAGTCCTACATTTTTTTTGCTCAATCATAACAGCCCTAGTGGTTTCTTTACTTGTTTTCCTTCTCATGCCCTAGCTGATCGCATGCTGACTTTACAAGGTTGTTGGATTCTTTAGATGTAAGGGACACTTAGGCTACAAAGGGGTGCCGCATTCATTCATGGCTGTTGTCCTTTAAGATTTAATAGCTTTGTTTAATATGACCATCGTTAGGCTCTAAGGCAATGATAAACCATAGATATAAGACATATCCCAAATACAATTGTTGGATATCTGGCTGGCCATATGTAGTAGAGATGGTAGAAACCCTGACTCAATGGGTTTTATGGTTAGGTGTGGACTGGAACCATCTTCCACTCCATATCAATTATATTAGGCTGGATACTCGATTGGGTACCCGCTCCATTACTGTTTTTCCAATTTTAGATCTGATTTCCTTTATATTTTTTACATTCAAATTCAATATAAATTTTACATTGGGTTTAAGTCTGTTTGATTCCTCCTCTAGAGTCTTGCATTTGAGTGCTGCTTACCTTTAGAAGATAAGCGGATCAATTTATAGCCTCAGGGCATATCCTTATCCGCCAATATGCATCTCAAGATGTTTAGTATGGTCTATGTTTTTTTATCACCCCTTTTGTTGGGTGTATAAAGTTCACCTATTATTCCATTTTTCTTACAAAAATTATTAAAATGTATTGTCTCCACTATTGATTCCAAGGTAAGTAATACGACATCTTCATTGTTTTTCTACTTTTTTTTCTCAATAAATTCCTATTTCATTAATCTACCAAATTTAATAATAATAATAATAATATAAAAATAAAATAATTATTTAATTCTCAATAATAAATCTAAAATTATAAGGTAAAACAGTATTTAAATGGCTTGAACCTTGATTATTTTTATATAAACATGCTAATGTATCTAAATATTAGTTAATTAATCGTTTAACTTTTATTACTTTACACTCTAAAAATCTCATTTAATTTAGTAATTTATCAATATAAGGGCGGATAATCCATGAAACTTCTCATTACTCTTCTTAAGTATAATATATAATGTGCGAGAGTTAGATTCAAGTATAATTTTAGGTTAAAGTTGTTCTTGTGCAAGTTTTAATTTTTTCAATACGGTTAAATGACTCCATGTGTGTAATAAAATTGGAAGCCACTAGCTGTAATAAAATGCTCGGTTCATTTATAACTATTATTATTGTACCTGCATTTCTTATTAATGGATCAAATAATTTTTCTACTTGACTTTTAAAATATTTAAACATATTGAATGCTTCTAATTTTTTTCCAATTACTACTAAAATTATCAATAATAAATGTCATGATATATGCTGTTGTTAGATTCAGATTTTATCATACATGTAAGCCTTAATATGCTATTTAGGCTTGTTTTGAAACAATTTTGCTAAATAGAGTAATTAGACTTGGACTGAAAATAAAAGTTTTATAAGGAGGAAAATTGGAAACAATCTGTTATTTGTCATTTTTGCTGTCAAAATTATCCCCTTTTCTGAATGTGGATCTTCACAAATTCCTTGTCATATAGTTATGTTCAAACTCTTTTGTTGTAGTTATCATAAACTTAAAGGGTTTTTCTTTGTCAAATTAGTAACTAAATAAACATTGAATATTAACTTATTTATCCCTCAAAACCTGAATCTTACCCAACCATTACCTATGGATATAAATATTATTAAATATTTTTTCTAAATTAAATATTATTTAATATAATAAATAAAAGATAATGTTATTAAATATATTAATTAAATATTTAGTAGATAAATATATATACATAATAATTCACTTGATTAGATAATATTTTAAAATAATATTGATTCAACACATTTTTCTATAAATATTACTAAAAATTGGGTTAACCACAAAGAAAGTAAAAAGGCCTACACAATATACAATATTTTTAAATGATATTTATTTATTTTATCTCCTATACACATATTTATCTCATTATGAATTTTTGTGTAATAATATTACTATTTAATGTTACAATCATAGTTAAAAAAAAGTAGAGGAGGAAACCTGTAAAATGCATGCATTCATGAGTGTAACTAGAGGTTCAATAGGTAGAATTGCATAATAAATTATATTTATTAAATTCTATTAGGGTGTATAACAAATTTGCTCTGATTACCAAGCCGGTATAATCTGATACTTAATAATTTGTGTGTACTATTCTTAATAAATGTCATGTGTTTGTTTGCTAAACAACTCGCCTCGCGAATAAATGTATGTGTTAAATAGCTAAATAGTAATGTGTAAATTGAAAAATAGATTTTGAGATTTGAATTTGAGAAAATTTATTGAAAAAATGAGATATTAAACCTTGGCATGGTTTTAATTGATAAACTATAAATTTTTGAAAACTCTCTCCCAACTTTTAGTAAGTTGTAGAACTCACACACTCACTTCACCACTTTTTAGGTAAAATAGGAAAACCAACATTAATGAATCATAAGACATGTATGGAAATTTTAATTCGATTTTATATAATTTATTTAAGGAAAAACAGGAAAAAGTACAACTGACTAGTTTAGAATGGGTGAAACTGCCATATACCAAATGTAGAGGCTGGATGCTTACGGGAATCCAACTAAATACTTGACTAATTAGACTTGTACTAAAAATAAAAGTTTTATAAGTAGAAAAATTGAAAATTAGTCAAATTTTGCTGTCAAAATTGTCTACTTTTCTAAATGTGGATCTTCACATATTCCTTTTCATATAGTTATGTTCAAACTCTTTTGTTGTAGTTATCATAAACTTAAAGGTTTTTTTTCAAATTAGGAACTAAATAAACATTGAATATTAACTGAATTATCCCTCAACCTGAATCTTATCCAACCATTACCTATGGATATAAATATTATTAAATATTTTTTCTAAATTAAATATTATTTTATGTAATAAATAAAAGATAATATTATTAAATATATTAATTAAATATTTAGTAGATAAATATATATACGTAATAAATTACTTGATTGGGAGAATATTTTAAAATAATATTGATTCAACACATTTTTCTATAAATATTACTAAAAATTGGATTAACCACAAAGAAAATAAAAAGACTACACAATATACAATATTTTTAAATGACATTTCTTTATTTTACCTCGTAAACACATATTTATCTCATTATAAATTTTTGCATAATAATATTACTATTTAATGTTACAATTATAGTTTAAAAAAAGCAGAGAATAAAACCTGTAAAATGCAGGTATTCATGAATCTAACTAGAGGTTCAATGGGTCAAAATTGCATAATAAATTATATTTATTAATTACTAGTTCATTTTTACTTGTCTAAATCCTAATTTAATATAAAATAATAAGGGAATAAAATAAAATAATAGTAATAATAATAAATATACTTAAATTTCTATTTTTGAATTATCTTATTTTTTAAATATTCAATTAAATTAATAAGTTACACAAAAAAATTATACCTTTTCAATTCACTTTTATATTAAAATAATGCAAATATAAATATTCTAATATATTATTATAATAATATTTTACTTAATTATAATATATTATCGTATTAATTGTTTGTGTTTTTATGTTATTCTTATTATATAAATAAGTGTGTTTATTATTTAATTTATTCAAATATTTATCAATAAAAAATATTTTGGTATATTATGTTTATTAAGTATCAAATCTATTTTTAATATTTTTTATCTCATATTTTATATTCCTACCTCTCTAATGAAATAACCGGATTTGGTGTATTATTGATTCTAAATGGAACCAGATAAGTTGATTCTATATAAAGTCTATAATTGGGAATCTTAACAATTTGAAATTAGTTCCAAATTAGATGAGATATAATCTAAATATAATATAAAATTGATAAAATATTAGAAATGATCCACTCATTTTTTTATATGGACAATATTTAGTATTTAGGGTGAAAAAAATAAAAATGATTAATTGTATAATTATTATTATTTTTTTATTTTTTATAATCATTCCATTAATAGGATGGAAGAGATTTTTTCACTTTTTTTTTAAATCTCATTACATAGTAAACTTAATCCATTTAATCAATTAATGGTAAAAAAAAAATTGATCAGATCATATGTTTCTTCTTTCTTGCCATTACAACAATTTTGAAGTCTTTTTTTTTATTTTAAAATGGAAAGCTACAGAAGAAAGAAATTAATTAGAGAAAGAGGATTGGAGGAAACTACCCCAACAGTTGTTCTCATGAAGAGTAGACTTCATATTTCGGACTCTCTGCTGGCTCGCCCAGTCAAGTTATCTGACAAGGACTATGGAGATGCCACGAACCACATGCGACATGGCACTTTTCTAGGGTAGGAAATTGGTGGAGAAAGCTAGAGAGCGGGCAGTTCCATTTGCTAGAAGCAGTCTACAAAGGTAGAGAGGTAGCCCCAGCTCGTGCGCAAAGACATCTTCGCGTGTTGATCACTGGTTGGCGCGACTTGGAAACACGGTATTCCCGCGGAAAGCCAGCCGCACTTCCTCGAAATTATCTTTTAATTTCTTGTAAATCTTAATAGAGAAATAACTTTGCCATTAAATTACCTATAAAAAGTATCTAATCTGATATTTTATATGCATATTCCTAAATTTAACTCTTCTTGTGTATTTTGAGTATAAATAATTAGTAATTATATTTGTAAATTTGTATTTGATAGTTAATTGAGTATATATTTAATTTTAAAATTATATGATTAATTTATAAATATTTTAATGTTTTAATTAATTTGTAATTAATATTTATATTAATTATTTTTTTTATTTTATATATTAATCAATTAATACAAATATAAGTTAAGTAGTTAATATATAAGTTGTAAATGAAAAAATATGTAAGAGAAATACATTTAGTTTGTTAGAATGATCGGCAAAATAGGAAAAATTATAAAATAAATATATAATTATATTGATATATTTTAGCCTATATTATATTTAATAATAAATTTTATTTTATTATAATATAAAATTATTAATTATATTAATTTAGTATTCTTATATATTTCAATTATATTATAATTATATCAATTATATAAAATAATAAATTATATTCCGTATTAATAATATTTTTCAATAAAATTTGCATTTATATTATTATAATATATATAATTATTTATTATATAAAAAATAATAATAAAATATTTCTTATTACATATATTTTATTAAATTTTTTATGTATAATATAGCTATATAATACTATTATATATTTTTTAAATAAAACTTTTAATGTGTATAAGATAGTAGAGTGAGCTATAATGTATTATAACTATATATATTAGTTGTGTTACCTATTGTATTGGAGTACAAATATTTTTATTATTAAAGTTTCAAGCTAAAAATAATAATTACGAATTTTATATTTTTCTTTTATACTTTTTCGAATAAAATTTGTTGATTAAAAGTACCATTACACTAACTCTAATTATATAGTAGAACTAGAGAGTATCATTCAACCATGGTAATATGCACTTAATATAAAAAAATTGATGTGTTAAAAATATTCCAATATTATAACTTGTAATACTTATTTATTTTATTTAATGTGTTATTTTCATTCTAAACCATAAAAAAATGTATCGAACATATTTTTAATTTTTTTATATTTGATTTCTATATAATTGAAAACAAAATTTATAATAAATATATTTTTAATTTAAAAAATGACTTGTAAATTTTCGTCCTAAAATATCGTAATATATGATATTGAGAAATATCACATTTTTCCAAATATATAGGAATTGAGACTTTATTTTTAAAGATATAGGACTTGAATACTCATTTTTAAATATATATAATTGAAAAAAAGTAATTAAAATTGGAATTAAGTGCTAAAAAATATAGCATATGCGTCATTCTTTCGTGCTACTTTCTTTTCTCAAATCCAATTTGCAAAAACGTTATGTGCCACTTAAGAATTAAAAAATCTTAATTAAATAATATGAAATCAAATTCTTTGAAAATTTCAATATTAAAAATTGTACTTTTTAAAACTTAACGTACATATTGCATAATATTATTATGTGCAATTACCTACACGTCCAATTTTGCTGAATTTTCTTCAGTTTCCATTAGAAAATGAAATAGGGAAGTTCAACTTGTGATTTTTTGTGGTGCATGTGAGTAAGGGAAGCAAACGTGGCATCTGAAGACTATATATATATATATATATATATATTGACGAACCCGACAAGAAATTTCCATCAAACTTCCACGAACCTGAAGCCCACAAGCTCACCAAAATTTAAAAGCAGGACAATACCCACTTCTATAAAACCCATGTTCTCCTCCAAGCTTAAGTCCATCAATCAATGGCACGGCCAACAAGCTCTAGCCCTAGTACCTCCACGCATTTGCTGGAAACAAATTTGCGAGAATCAATGTCCCTCCTCAGTGTTAAGGACTTGCGAAGGGTCTTCGATAACCTCGACAAGAATGGCGATGGGTTATTGAGCCTCGAGGAGCTGAACGGGTTCCTCGGCATGATAGGCCACACGCAATCTCACGAGGAGCTGGAGACCTTCGTGGGAAAATCGAGCCTCGACTTCGATGAGTTCTTGCTCTTTTACAGCTCTATTTCAGGCGGAGGGTGCAGTTCAGAGGCCAGCTCCGGCGAGGACGTACACCTTCACGAGGCCTTCAAGGTTTTTGACCTCAATGGAGATGGCTACATTACGAGCGATGAGCTTCAGAGCGTCATGTCGAGGCTGGGGATGTGGGAGGATAGTAGCTGCTCGGACTGTGTCAGGATGATCAGGGCGTATGATAATAACATGGACGGCCATCTGGATTTCGAGGGGTTTAAGAATATGATGATGCTAACTATCTCTTGATTTATTTGTAATATGCATGCATTTATCGTTTTGATATTCTACTTTTTGCCTAATATAAAATTTATTAGAAAATATTATAGGCACAATAAATAAATATACGCTTAAAATTCATTCTTATAATAATATATGTACACGAGTCTCTATCTCTAACAAAAAAAATGCACAAAGGAGACACTTGGATGCCCACCTACAAAATAGCATTATAAGTCGATCATTCATGTAAAGGCATGGTATAAATGAACATCTTAGTATATATAGTCTCAAAACCACACAATCTTATGCCATGAAACTTCACATTTCTTCTTCAACCATCTCATATTTTTTAACAATTTGATTGAAATGAGTAAGATGCATTTTCTTCTTTATTAATTAGAATTAGTATTGTAAATTGACAAAATGTCAGAGTTTATTTCTATTTAAAAGTTATTACTTATAAATAGTGTAAATTTTACAATGTTATAAAACTAAACACTTATTTATTTTATCAAATATGTGATTGTTAAACTATTTGTACCCATTTCTATTTAAAAGTTATAAATGGTAAATAGTAAAATATTCCAACCTTATAAACTTATAAAACATCTCTATTTTATCAAATTTAATATTATATTCTCAACAAATATTAATAATATTAGAAATGATTGTTTTTCATTGATTATTCAAATTATCCACTTAAAAGTAATAGTAATGATGGGTAAGAATTTTTTTCTAATTTTATATACTTATATTACTTTTTATATTCTAGTTAATTTTAAATATTATTCTTAAAATTTGAAATAATATTTAATGTGAATACACTTATAATTTTTAATTTTTAAATTTATTCTACTTAAAAAATAAAAATAACAACATCTAAGTGTATTTTTTTCTGAAATAATATTTATTATGATCAACTAATATTCACTTAAAATCTATAATTTATAAGTAATTATATTCTTCATCCAAACCTAAGCTTGCACAATTTACCCCTCCATAACTATTTACACTTCAATTCAAATTAGTAAAAACTTTTGAATATAGGATTATTTGAAAAAGATTAATAAAAAAGTAAATCGTCAACTAAAGTGAATGTATCCTGCGTAGGCTTTGGGGTCGCGTAAAAAAAAAAAGCATGACGTAGAGACAAGCGTATTCATTCACGGGGCCAGAGTGAAGTTTGACACAGTAATTTCCATTTAAAAAAATGTTTGGTTGTATTAATACTATATGCCTAGTCATATACCATGTCCGGGAACTCTAACTAAAGCTCTACCTCTATCAAGAATAACACTATGCATGGATAGCTCATCTCGATAAACTCTTATTTTTCTAATGCTATACAAAATATGCATAGAAAAAGTAAAATCTCGATAGCTCCTATCGAGGGATGGCAAGGGTCCCGAGTGGGTGTTGGTCCGTTGGATCCGGACCACCATCATGTAACCACGAGTTTAGGGCATGTCTATTAGAATATGTAGGTCGACCCAAGCCTTTTGGTTATTTTTAGGGGTGATGATAAGTATAAATTTGTTGGACCCAAACCTCTCAAGTTGAAGGGTTAGCCCACCTGGAATCTGTAACGGGTCTGAACCCGCTGCATGTAACCACTGACTTGGGCAGGTTGGATCATACCTTTTTGTCATCCTTACTCATATCCAAGAGAAGTATGGAATATACTCAAATTTCTCATACAAGCACCCAAAGAATAGATCGTTATGTGGCAAAGTAATTTCCTTCATTAACAAATACCATACTATATGGGAGATTAAATGTGCTTTAGTGTGGCATTTTTAAAATAGAATTATTGCGTGCTTTTTAATCCCCTTGTTATTTTAGTTACGTATGAATCTTCATTTTACATTCGTAGAAAACATTTGGAATGATGATAGAGCCCATTGTGTGGTTCGGCTTCCTACTTGTCTTAAAAAAAGCTAAACAATTTAATGTGGAAATTTGATGTCATCGCATGATGTTATGACAAGCTAAATGTGGCGTACTTGGTTACTTTTTTTAGTGCATGCTTATTTCATCATATAACAGACAATATGTCATCCGGAATTTAAAAAGTGACAATAAATTAACGATAATTTTGAATCTCGACAAGTATTTTGGGTGGGCGAGAGAGACTGAGGGCCCTCCTCGATGACTCTCCCTCTTGCAGCCCCATGGGTAGCCTCGCATGAGGTGACCCGAGGGAAAGGTCGTTGGATAATGTACTCTTAGAATTGTCCCAAAAAAAAACATGCCCTTTATTTTGTATAATTTTTAATTTTATTTTTGAAAAAAAAATTCTTTATTATATTAATATTATAAAATATAATTTCGTCATCTTGAATACTTCTAATATATTTTAGATAGTTTTAAAGTGATTGAACAAGTCCCTAATTAAAATTTCCTTTGTACTTGCAAATTGATTTTGACTTTTCCAAATGAAATGCCTACGACATACACTCCTGTATATATAGTTAAGGGGATAGATTATGATGTTAATATCATCCATTATTTGTCTCACTGTGATCGGAGGAGCATATGATCAGTGCATAGATCGGATCCACTTTGCCACCCTTGAAAAATGCTAAATCTACGACAAGTATTACTTGTGAGTTTTGTTATATTATTTTCAGGATCAGCTCCCGTATTGAAGCTTGCCGCAGCTCAAACGAAGCATGGTTGCACCAGTACCTGTGGAAATCTAACCATCTCTTACCCCTTCGGCATAGATACAGATGGAAGCGACGAAGAAACCACTTCGTTTCTCATCACCTGCAACAAGTCTACAGACCCTCCCGTGGCATACTGGGATCACACCCATATCCCTGTAGTCAACATCTCTGTGGAGAACCACGAGATGCTCGTCAAGCTGGGAGTCGCGAGATACTGCTATACGTCGTCACGAAATAGATCTTCAGATTCAAAGCCTCGGTGGATGACCAAACTGGGGAAGTTTTATCTATCCAGCTCCAAGGACAGGTAAAATTAAAGCTGAAAATCTGTCATCGATTGCCAGCCTTGCGTTTATTTATATACAAGAACAGGTGTCATCTGAGAATATTGCGTTGCAGGTTTTTTGTTGTGGGTTGTGATTCCTACGCCTACTTCATTGGGGAAGTAGGCCATAGTTTCTCCACTGGGTGCATGTCTGTTTGCAACAACATCACTGATGTGACGAACGGGACATGTGCGGGTGTTGGATGCTGCCAGACCAGTTTCCCGAGGAATATGGGGGGCTTCAACATCTCCCTCTATAGTTTCGAAAACCACACCTCTGTCCATGACTTCAACCCATGCGGCTATGCCTTTGTTGCAGCAGATGGCTACTTCAACTTCACCACTGCATCTCTCGAGAACATAGCAGAAGAGAGGATGCCCGCTGTTCTGGATTGGGCATTCGGAAATGAAACGTGCGAGGCGGCCCAAAAGAACATCTCGAGCTATATGTGCAAAGAGAATACCAACTGCACTGATGCAGACAAAGGGGAAGGTTACCGCTGCCACTGCAAACAAGGTTACAGTGGTAATCCTTATCTCTCTGGGCCAGATGGCTGCCAAGGTATTGTTCTATTTTCTTCCTGCAGTGATAAAATATAATAAATTTATTTTATAATTGTATTATATAAATATAAAGGTTTTCCGCTTTATTACAATCAACTCGTCTGATCATGCAATGGCTCTTCCCTTACAACCATTTGGGTAATTTTTCTATAGTTTTGTCCTTGTTTCTATCACTAATGTCGCTGACTGCATTGTCAGATATTAACGAGTGTGAAACTTTAAGACCATGCAATGGAATATGCACAAATTTTCCCGGTGGCTACAACTGTTCCTGTCCCGAGGGAACGGAGGGAGACCCGACAAAGGATGGATGTAAGCCTATTGGCAAGCGAGATAATTATTTACCACTTGAAATCGGCGTAGGTGAGCAACATGACCCATTAAATTTCTTGTAAAACTATAATTAGAAAAAGGTTTTCTTGAACAACTTGGCCAAAGATGCATCTGCAGTGACTGAAATGGGATTTCTTTTCCCTTTTAAGCAAGAATTGTTGAAGAAAAAAACTTTTTTAGATTTATTTAGTCAATACAATTTTAGCAAGTGCAGATGCGTATAGATTATGATGTTCTCTCTTCATCCGTTTCAGGAGTTGGCTTATGTTTACTTTTCCTTCTCTCAAGCGTTTCCTGGATGATTTTAGCAGTCAGACAGAGAAGAGTCATAAAAGAAAGAAAGAAATTCTACCGCGATAATGGGGGTCTCCTACTGGAAAGTGGCTCTCTCAGCACAGGAGCTATGTTGAGTCATTGAAAGTATTCTCGGTCGAAGATCTCCAGAAGGCAACTGATAATTATGATGAAAGCAGGATTCTTGGTGAAGGTGGGCAAGGAACTGTTTACAAAGGAACGGTGTTGAACAACAAGGCAGTAGCCATCAAGAAGGCCAAAATTCTAGATCGGAGCCAAACGAACGAGTTTATTAATGAAGTGATTATTCTGTCTCAAATCAACCATAAGAACGTGGTTAAGATGATAGGATGCTGCTTGGAGACGGAGATGCCTCTTTTAGTTTATGAGTTCATAACAAATGGAACCTTGTTTGGGCACTTGCATGGCAAAAAGCAAGACTCAGCCTTGTCCTCATGGGGAGGTCGCTTACGCATAGCAGCCGAGACAGCAGGGGCCCTTTCTTACCTGCATACAGATGCTGGTACACAGATCATACACAGAGATGTTAAGAGTACTAATATACTGTTGGATGAGAATTACACGGTCAAGGTGTCTGATTTCGGAGCCTCTAGGTTGATGCCATCAGATCATACTCAACTAACCACTCTCGTGCAAGGAACACTGGGTTATCTAGATCCAGAATACCTCCACTTGGGCCAGTTAACAGACAAAAGTGATGTTTACAGCTTCGGCATCGTCCTTGCAGAGCTACTCACCGGAATGCAAGCTATATCTTTTGACAAGCCTGAAAAGGAGAGGTATTTATCATCATTTTTTCTCTCGGCGGTGAAAGAGGACCGTTGCTTGGAGATCATTGACTGTGCCATCTTAAATGAAGATAACGGTAGGCAAATTGAAGAAGTTGCCCTTCTAGCGAGTAAGTGTTTGGGAGTTAGAGGTGAGGAGAGACCATCCATGAAGGAAGTGGCACTGAAATTAGAAGGGCTACTGAGGGCAACTAGTGTGCATCCATGGGGTCAACAATGTTCATATAATCCGCAGGAAAGTGAACACCTACTTGGAAGTTTACATGGAAATTACTCGGACACTATTTCAGCAAGTGCAACAGGTTATGATGATACACATAAGTTGGTACCTTTAGACATCATGGATGGGAGATAGTGAATGATCAAGATGGGATCATCTATTTTGTTTAATAGAATAGGAACATATCCTAGAAGTGATGCAGGAAGTGGCTGGTGTGAATTGAACCTATAGATTTTGTATTGTTAAGCGAATTATGTAAGCATGTACTCGTTCCATAATGGAATGAATTGGTGGAGCTTGAATTTCCCTATGTGACTTCTTGAAAATTTATCCGCTTGATTTGTTGTTGTTATGTGTATTGCGTGTGACGAATAATGTAGATGATCAAATAATAATAAAAGTATATGAATTGTAATGCCTCTTTATCATGCCTAATGCTCGAAGGTATTTTCATAAAATATCTTTGTGGGTAGTGGTACCCACAAGGATTCAACAACCCAACAATGGATTCAACTCCATAATTCTTGTATATTGAACTCAACAATACTCCAAGGATGATTGGGCATCGGTCTGATTTCCTCAAGCTCCTTTGCCACTTGTTTCATAGTTGGCCTATCTTCACCTTTCATTCTCAAACACTTCTTCGCCAGCAGAGCAACTTCTTTCACTTGCTGAGCATCAATATCATCCCTCACAATTGAATCCTCAACAATATGAAGCAGGCGTTTCCCTCTCATTGTAGATAGAAAATACATCGCCAAGCTCCTCTCTTCCTCAGGCTTTTCAAAGGAAAGTGCCCTTCTCCCAGTTAGAAGCTCTACAAGTAACACCCCGAAGCTGTAGACGTCACTTTTGTCAGTTAATCTACTTGTGCGCAGGTATTCGGGGTCTAGGTACCCCCAGGTTCCCTGAACGAGAGTGAACATCGCAGCTTGGTTTAATGGGATCAATCTGGATATCCCAAAATCGGAAACCTTGGCAACATAACTCTCATCCAGGAGGATGTTCGTCGACTTGATGTCACGATGGATTATCGGTGTTGAAGCAGCAGAATGGAGATATGAGAGCACTCCTGCAGTCTCTACAGCAATCCTTAGACGGGTATCCCAAGATATTTTAGAATGGGCATCCTCCTTGTGAATGTGCTCATAAAGAGTACCGTCCCAACAAACTCGTAAACTAGTAAAGGAACTGCTGTCTCAAAGCAGAAGCCTAATAGCTTGACCACGTTCCTGTGATTGATCTGTGATAGGATGATCACTTCATTGACAAACTGGTCGACTTGCGTCCGGTCCACCTCTTTCGACTTCTTGATCGCCACAATTGTGTTATCAGGCAAGACTCCTTTGTAGACAGTCCCATGGCCTCCCCGGCCAAGAATTCTCGTTTCACTATAATCATCAGTGACCTTCTTAAGCTCTTCGGCTGTGAAGATCCTGGTGCCGCTACTAGATGATGCATGACCACCCCCCAGTTGCTTCTGTAGTAGCAAACCACCATTTTGCTTGAAGTACTTCTCCTTCAGCCTGACGAGATTTCTCTTCTTTGCTATCAAATACAGAAATCCGATCATAAACAGTGCAATCAATATTCCACCGCTGACAGCTGCATGGAATATCAAGCCTCTTACACTAATGGCGAGATTTATTGCAATAAAAAGTAAACATGAGATAATGCGTCTTATCACCTTACCTTATTGCAACACCAATTCGTGAAAATGGGATGGGGAGGTGGGTAGTGGAGTAGGAGATGTACTGATGGCAGAGAAGGGAAACACAGTTTCATGAAAATAAACAGAACGACAAATAAAGATACAATTGGTGCGAAGATCAAGAACACGATAACCAACATAGTTAGACGGATAACCAAGAAAGATGCATACAATAGAGCGAGGTTGAAGTTTATGCAAGCGGTAGGGTCGAAGATAAGGATGACAAAGACAACCGAACACAAAATGATTTATAATTAGGGTGAGTATGATGAAGTACCTTATAGGGGGAACAGAACCCAAGCTAACGAGTAGGAAGACGATTGATAAGATAAACAGATGTTTCAAAAGAAAAATCCCAAAACTTTGCAAGTGCATGGGAGTGGATCAAGAGAGTGAGCCCCATGTCGACAATATGACGATGTTTTTGTTCAGCTGATCCATTTTGTTGAGGGGTGTGGGGACAAGAGAGTCGGTGGCTAATTCCTGCAAGTTGGAGTTCAGACTGGAAGGAAGAAGAAATAAATTCTTTAGCCCCATCAGACTGAAGAAATTTAATTTTATGATAAAGGATATTTTAAACTTGTAAACAAAATGCATGAAAAATAGAAAGAATGTCAGAGCGATGTTTTATAACAAAAAATCAAGAAAATTTACCATAATCATCAAGAAAATAAACATAATAAAGATGACCGGTATGGGAGATGATGGAGGCAGGCCCCCAGATGTCCTTATGAATAAGTTCGAGAGGATAAGTGCTTTTATGATAAGTTAAAGGAAATGGTTGTTGTGTAATCTTACTATATGAACATGATTCACATAATGATAAAGATGAATTAGCATGTATTGATAAATGTTGTGAAAGCACACGACTGACAATAGAAGAGGCAGGATGCCATAAAGAAATAGACTCAACCCAACTAACATAAGTAGCTGGAGAGATAGAGGAAGTACGATCGGTGCGCAAACATTACAACCTATCCTTACGACTCCCGCGCAGTAACTCCTGATGAGAAGCAAGATCTTTGATCAGGAAATAGGTAGAATAAAATTCAAAGTAACAGGAATTATCCTTGGTGAACTGAGAGACAGAAAGTAAATTAAGAAAGATTTGTGAAACATAATAAATATTAGTGAGAGGGAAGCAATGAGTAGAAGATGTGAGATAAGTAGAACCAATGGATAGAATGGGTAAATTTGTCTTGTCTCCAATCAGCAGATGTTGAGGAATGGCAGAATCCTCCTAAATAGTCATATGAGACAGATCATTAGTGATATGAGTGGTAGCAACTGAATCAACATACCAGTCAAGATAATGATAGCTAGGTTTATTTTTATAAGCATAATGGACTTGTGCAGTAGACGATGTAGGCTTTAGCTCATATGAAGGGCAATGGGTGGCTAAATGTTCAAGTAAGCCGCAAAGCTGGCAAATGGGCATAGAAACGCGAGAATTGGGCTTGAATCCGCATTGGTCATGGAAGCCCGAACGATGTTGTCCGGGAGTTGAGTGGCGTGGCTCGACATAAGGCCCAGAATGGTGATAGCGATATCCACTAGAAGGCCCAGATGGAGATCCAATATGAGACCCAGAAGCTGTTGGCCTACTCCATGCACGCATTTGTCCATCATTTCACTCCAGCCTACGATTGGGGTGATTAGGAACTCGAGTAGAAAGATGAGCAAAACCTGGAGTTGGAGCGCGAGTGGCATGGGGAGCTGGTGGAAGACCACGATCGCGAGAGATGGCAGCGATTGGAGCATGAGGAAGGAGGCCAGAAAGAGGTGGAGTGCTATTGTCAGGGCTGTATTTTTGGAGTATTCGGGCATCCTGAGCAAGGAGGAGGGCCTTGAGAGAATCTAAGGTCATGGCTTCAAGTACATGGGACATGGTCAAGGTAAGCGCCTCCCATTCATGATCTAATTCATTGAACAACTTATCTTTGATCTCATGTTCGGGTTTGGGCCTTCCAATTTGGGCGAAATTTATGGTTAAGTTGGATATAGCTGTCACGTAATATGACATAGGTTGATCTCCCTTATTTAGCTCACACCATTGTTGCTCAAGTATGTCTTTATGTGCCCGGATTTGTGAGCTATACAATTTTTCCAAACGTGTCCGCCTACAGCAGAGGTGAGTACTCCAATCACCTACAAATTTACTTCGGTGGAAAGGGAAGCTACAATAACAGTTATAGTGAATTTGTCACGAACTACCCATGCTTCATGGTCGGGATTAATAATTTCGATTTGCTCATCACCTTCTTTTAGCAACATGGTTGGTGCAGGTGGTGGTATACTATCAGTAACATAACCATATAGGTTTGCAGTAAGTTGATATTGCTGTGCCATAAGTAATAGTTTGTATCATCTAGTTTAATAGGCAGAGTTGGTAGTGTAGAGAGAATAATAATAGTAGACGAGATACTCATAGTTTTTGTGGACTTACAGGGTGCACCAAATATAGATGTCCCAAATAATCCTGAGCTTTGTGCCCTCTATCTCTCCAAAGAAGAGAGAAATGGCTACCGGAAGGAGCTGTCATCCAAACTGTGGCTACTCGAAGGGATGAGAAATGGCAGAATGTCAGGTGCAGCAGAAATAGAGGGTTCCAACGTCAGCACAGAGAGAAGGAAGGTGCTGGTGGAGTCTCATAGGAGGCCGCTGATCGCACCAAATAGAGGAGGAGCAGAACTGTTTGCACCAAATAAAGAAGAAGCAGAACTGGCTGCTGGTGAAGCCGCTGGTGGAGCTGATGAACTGGCTGCTGATGAAAATCTGGCTGCTGGTGAAGCGGCTGGTGGAGCTGGGGTTGATACAAGTCCTGTAGCTGGCCCTGGTACTGTCTGGAAGAGACAGTGGAGGAGTTCCTTCAGGCTGACGAAGGCCAGGAGCCGTTCAGGCAGGGCGGGGAGCGACAGCGAAGCGGAAAGAGTGCAGAAGGAGAAAAAGAAGGTGCTAGCGGTTCAGGCAGGACGGAGAGCCACAGCAAAGCGGAAAGAGAGCAGAAGGAGAAACAAAAGAAGGTGCTAGCTCTGGCGCCGATCGCTAAACCTTTCACCAGCAAGAAGTTGTGCAAATGGACACTTAAGCTTGTCAGTAAAGCTACTGAGCATAAGAGGCAGAGGCCGGTAAGAAGTTGTGCAAACGGACACTTAAGCTTCTCCGCAAAGCTGCTGAGCATAAGAGGCAGAGGCAGACTTAGGAAGGGAAATATGCATGGCACTGTAGCTGATGAGGAGGCAGCGGACTGGACGAAAATATGGACTAGAGCTGTTAAGCAGGGCTCTAATACCATAAACTTATATGAGAGAAGAATATATTTCTATAATTTTGCCTCCATTTTATTTGTATTATACCACATGTATTTATACAGTAAATAACAGTTAGGTGCAGTCTGATAGGGTGGCTATAGACTATTATGTCGTCTAGCTATTGTGTTGTTTTGCTATTAATCAGTAATCAACTTGGAATTCACCAGCCATGGCCCTGATAGACTCGAGTTCCATTGCCATTTCTTTCATAGAGCACACAAGTGAGATCACCTAAAAAACAACACTTTGGTGATGACCGTAAATGGATCATCCTTACCTTATCCCATGTCCAGGGCCACATGTTATACCGGTGATGTTTATGAATGATGATGTAGGCATAAATTAATGGGCTCTTACCAGCACTAGACGTTTTTGCCACCAGTTATACCCTTGACCATCTCTTTGCCCGCCTCCGTCCACACTGAGTCCATATATGGAGTGAAAGGTGATCCACCTAGTGGGGAAGAACTTGGCCCATACTGACGGGCTACTAGGTGCAACGATGGACCCCATCCACTGCCAATACATTGAGGCAATGCCTATGACTCTAGAATACTAGGGCATGCATTCACTCAAATCCACTTCACTATAATATTTTAATGTAACTTCAGGTATTATTCACTACATTACTTGAGAGATGGTATGTATTTGGCGTATCATTTCTATTTCTATCGAAAATTCCAATCGATCGTTCGAAAGTAATTGAAGTATCTTTCTAGAAAAACTTTGAGATAGTGTATTACTATCGAAATGTGTTCTTGTTTTTCCCTCTAGTGAACCTTTTTTATTATAATGACCATAAATGTCTCCCTTCTCAACATATTCTTAATTTTAAATTAGTATACCAAATTTACTATATACTTTTTTTCTATCCCCATTAAACACTACCATTTACTTTTGGGTAGTGAAATATTACCTTTTTAATTTGACAGTTCACCCGTAATAATAGTCAATTTATCCCTATAATTATTTCAATTTCTATTAATGGTACGAGTATCAAGTACACATCTAAATATTTCTCCTTAATTTTCAATTCGCAATTTTTTAAGATTTTGTCTCTAATGATTTCATCTAAGTAAATTGATGAATAGTTCAAGTGGAATTGGTTATTTTAAAATATATTGGATCAGTCATTATTTAATGAATAGATTTTCTAATTGGTAATAGATGAATGCAAATGTTTTTTAACAAACATTTGAACATATAATGATTAAAAACAAAACCTTCTTTTAGAGTGTGAAATTGCAAATAAATTTATTATAATATGGGATGAGTATATTTAATTTGATAATTCATTCCAATGAGAAAATATAATTTTTAGTAAAAGGGTTTGTAAGTATCCATTACCACATTAGCTAAGTGAGGTTATATATATCCTTGTTGGATCCTAGGTATCGTGTTTGCTCTCCGACTTGTTTTGGGATTCGGTATATTGAGTACTATTGTTCTTAGAAGGCATCGGTATATTTTCTCAAGATACTAGATAATTTTTAGTATAATAGTCCATTTTCACGCCCCCTAAACATGTTATCTCATTACATTTTTCGAGTGGTTAACATGTACTTGTGGGAAGTTTTTTTTTTTATGGTAAGTTATTGCTCTTTTTTTTTTGTTTAACTTGAAAGATCTGTTCCTTTCTTACATTATTAACTTTATTCCTCAGTGGGGTTATTAATTCTACACCATTTTTCCCACTTATTTGCTATGATAATGATAACAACCAGATCAGTGGGTATTACAAGTACCCATATTCGTTCGTGTATGTTTAAATAGAGACCATAAATGAATATATGACAAATGTCTTATGGTTCGATTAAGTTAGGTGCAAAAAATTTTCAACTCGTGAATATTTTAGATATTACTCTTAGAATCTTATTTAAATTTTCTTTTGATAAAGTGGTAGCGAGATTTTTTAGCAATGTCACAATTTACTATAAATAATTTTTATTAAACTCATAAATTTCTTACTTCTAACAATTTAGTACACGTCAACTTCTGCATTTTTTATTAAAAATATTTATCGTGTTTTTGTAATAGAATGGAAGAAAAATACCTAATTAGTACTGGTTGTTTTTATCGCCCGAAATAACATTAACTTTAGTAAATTTGTTTAAAAATTGTAAATGAGTTGAAATAGAAATGGCTATTGAGAGTACACATGATATATTAATTAAAATAAATAAGCATATTTAATATATAAAATTAAAATTTTCATTAATTATAATTTATTATTTTTAATAGAATATTTACCATATTAAATTTAAGTGATACACATTTGCCAAAAAAATCTTTTTCATATTGGAATGACATAGAGATGCAAAGTCAATAGCAAATATTAACATTAAAAAATAGAGAGATGGCGCTGGAAAAGTGGATCTTGTTTAGCACAAAGACTAGTCCAGATAACAGAAAATTCGTGGTCAACGTATAAGCCCATTCCCACACATAAAAGCATACTTGTCTGCATGTATTCAGGGTCCAAGTATCCCATTGTCCCTTGGACCATCGTGGACAGCTCTGTCTGGTCCAGTGGAATCAGCCTCGAAGCTCCAAAGTCGGAGACTTTTGCAACATAATTCTCATCCAGGAGTATATTTGTGGATTTAATGTCTCGATGGATTATCGGAATGGATGTTGCAGAGTGGAGATACGAGAGCGCTCGAGCGGCCTCAATGGCAATCCTGAATCGGGTTTCCCATGATAACTTGGCATCAACGTTGCTGTTATGAATGTGAACAAAGAGAGTTCCATTCTGGACAAACTCATACACTAGCAATGGGACTTCTGTCTCCAAACAGCAGCCCAAAAGCTTGACCACGTTCCTGTGATTTATCTGTGATAGTACCATCACTTCATTCACAAACTGCTCCACTTGGGACTGATCGACTTGCTTGGACTTCTTGACCGCTACAACATTCTTATCAGCCAAGATTCCTTTGTAAACAGTACCGTAGCCTCCTTGACCCACAATTCTGCTCTCATGATAATACTCAGTGGCCCTCTCCAGCTCTTCTGCCTTAAAGATCTTGGCGGTTCTTCCTGTGGATCCGTCACGACCCCTCAGTTGCGGCTGCAGTAATAATCCCCCATTTTGCCTGAAATACTTTTCCTTCAGCAAGATCAGATTTCTTTTCTTCATTCCTATATAAAAGAATCCAATACCAAAGAACAATACTCCAACACCTGCTTGCAGGGAAATAGTACTGGCTCAGAGGGTTGCAAGAAGATGAATTCTGATGAGAAAGGTGCAAGATATCATCAAAAGGACTGCGAGTTAATCGGACACTAACCGACAATAATAACGACCAGGAATGTTTGCCTAAGCTGACATCTTTCCCCATTTATTTTACCATCCCCATGTAATCCAAGCGGGCAAGAACATCGGTAGCCCCCAGGGAGATTTTTGCATTTATGTGAGCATGGATTTCTGCCCGAGCATTCATCAATATCTGAAGAGAGATTCATATGTGACCTTAGCATAATGTGAAGGTCGCAAAGTTATATACCAAAAAAAAATCAAAGTGGCTAATAAATAATGATTAAATCGAAAAATAAATTAGAGAGAGATGTTAATGATCAGAGTTTGAACCTGTACAGCCATGTGGAATGTATGGATTTCCAGTATAACCATCAGAGCAATTACATCTATAACCGTTGATGTCATCCGGATCATAACATATGCTGTTTGCTGCCCTGCAAGCGTAGGAAGTGTTACTGCGAGCATCCTCACATTTTTCATTCCAGATGGCCCAATCGACCACCAAGGGCAGAGATGTCCGATTCTGCATGTCCTTGAGGTCGGCTTTGGTGAAATTGAAGGATGCCTCCTCTGCAACAGTTGCAAAGCTGCATCGACTCAAATTCTCTGTACTGGGGATGTTGACGTTTCCTAATTCTATAGAATAACTTCTGAGATTATTTGGAATGCCGGTTTGACAGCAACCTATGCCATCACATGATCCTTCTGTCACACCGTTTTCGCTGCAGCAAAGAGAGACACACCCACTTACAGAAACGTTGTAACTAATGAGAGCGAGGGTTTTGCAACCAATTGCAATGAACTTGTTGCGGGTGGCAGAGAATGAAAAAGATGACAGGTTCACTTTGAGAAGGGTAAAATTTTCAGAGGCATTCTCTTCACTGCAATATGTGGCAAAGGGCATGTTGATCCACAGTTCTCCATGTGTGGAAATATTCTTGACTTCCAGTTCCATTGGCCCGTGGAGGAAGGGCCTCGGAGGATCGAAGTGGGTGGAATTGCATGTGATATTGAAGGCAGTGTTGAGAGAGCAATCCTCACCCAACCCAAAAGGGTAGGGAATTGCAACATCTCCGCACATACTTTGGCACATTGGCGATACAGTCTGGAATGACACCACCATCATCCTACCAGCTTCAACTATAAAGAAAATCATTAGCAAAACATCTGTAGTGCCCATATCATGCTTACAAGCCATGGCTGCAGCTTCTTATTTTGCGTCTTCTCCCAGCTAAGAGTTTTGTTATGAAGATAAGAAGGTTGTGTTCCCCTTATATATATCTATAAGACAGACTAAGGTGAGCAGCATGAATAACTTCTTAACGACCTGAGCAGCAAGCAAAAGCAAAGTCAACGATAACAAATGACATCAACAAAGGGTTGAAATTTCCAGGAATGAGACTAAGAGAAGCAAATATCCTTTTGGCACACAGACTAATCGATGAAACTAAAAATTCATGGTTCACTGTGGGCCAAATTTCACATTGCATCACAATGACATCGAAATAGAAATGGCAGATGTGTAACTGGAATGACAAATTTAGTATCACAAGACAGACTTGTTTTAGGAAGAAAACCTAGTTAATAGCCTAATAGGCCATACACATGCCTTACTTTTGAAAGGCAATACATGACATCTTGTGTACCTTGTAAAGCAGTAAAAATAATATGATCGTTCTGGTTGGCAACAAGTATTATTTGTGGATAAATGAAAAGTCCAATTGTCAAACTATAGGAAGATATTCTGATAAAGTCCCAATGCTACATGTGATATTTGATTGTCAAACTTTTTCATTTATAACCTAATTTTGTGTCATGCATGCAATTTTTATAAGAAAAATATGGGCGTGCCAGATTTAATCAATTGATAAATGTTGTGCCTATTTAGGTCAACCAAAAAAAATGTTGTACTAAGTCCAATAAAAGGTGAAACTGTGGGAGGGATTACGGAGATGGTTGTTGATTTTTTCTCTAAATTTATGGGCACAAGGGAGTTTGGGATCTGGTCTTCTACTACTTCTACTTGAATTAATGGAGTGGTAAGGTTTCAACAGAACTGAACATACTATGTGACTAGTGCCCTCTATTTCTGAAGTTAATATTAAGAGCATCTTATTGTCTTTGGCTGGGAATAAGGCCGCTGCCCTGCATGGTTTTACTTCTGTTTTCTTTACTCGTGCATGGGATATTATGGCCGATGCTGTTATTGAAGATCTGGGATTTTATCCAGCACTGCAAACAAGAGGTTTCTTGGGCTAATACGTGGTTTAGAGGCTATATACCTCTTGGTATCGTTCAAAGTTTTTTTTTTGCACAATGTATCTTTCACAGATTGAATGGCCATTCATGATTGTTCCTCCTGTGTCTTCTGCAACTGCAACATCCACCCAAAATCCCCGGGACCATTTGCTATTTGGATTTCCCTTAACTGCTAAAATTTTGGATCGGGTGAAAAGTTTTGATTCCACAGTTTTCTGCTTTTGTTAACCAGTGTTATTTTTTGTACACGACTAGAAAGGAATATCTAAAAATGAAAAAAAGGCAAGTCATGCATTTTGCTGGATTTAGTCCTATGACAAGAAGGATCCTTATACGCCTCACCCATGACCCACTTCGAGCTTCTGGAATCTCAAGGCGACCTTCATACATAGTTATTTTTTCTATGACCATCCTTTGTTGAATTGGAAAATTAAACATGTCATTATCAGTTCCTTAGTCCTAGCACGGAAAATGGCTGCATTATTCATATATAATTTGCAAAACTGACTTGATCAAGTAGGTTCTTTTGGAATAAGATCAAACCAGACAAAATGCATATATTGAAAGCATGAAACTTGCAACATTAATATAATACCCAATTAGGAACATCAGAATGGGATGTTATAAAAAGTATGTTGTGCATCCTTAATTATATGATATGGTATAATAATTTAATGAAACATTAATTATTTTTAAATGATTGAAAAACTTCATAAATATTAAATAAAAACTATAAAAACTAATCAACAACTAAAAAGGTAATTACGAGTTTGGACTAAACATGCCATAGATATTACTCAACCACATATCTATGCTTCATTAAACTAAGTATGTCATCACAAATGACATGTTTCAAAATATACTCCATTTTAAACTTTCTAATGAAACAATTTAATTTTTTTTATCAAATTTACTCATTTAACATTATTTTTAATTTTATTGGATTTCTAAAATTTTGATTTCCTGTTTTAATTTATTTCTAAGAACAACTACTCATAATTTTTTAAGTAATATGGTACATTAATTATTACAATTTTATTCAATAAAAAGAAATATTACAAAAATACCCCAAAACTTTAAATATAATCCCACTTGGATGAACTATTCCAACTATCAATTTTAAAAAAATGACATCATTCAATGAAGACTGCCCTCGTGCAAATAATCTAACACAAAAGGACAATATGTGGAGACTGGAACAAAGCCTTTCTTCCTATGAGACTGTAACTGATCCAAGTCTTCCGCCAGCATAATTGGACGAAAGGGCTTGGAGATGGTGATTTAATTAAACGATGACCATTTTGCAAAGCTAGGAGAAGTCTTGATCTCCCCCTCTCTTCCTTCCACAAATTCTGGCGGACTGAGTAATACCCATTTAAGATAAAAGCCAACCTTTATTTATTTTTAAATAAAAACGTTGAAGAATTGGGAGGAGATGATGGACCACCTCCAATTGCCATTGCTACCTCATAAAAAAATGAAATATCGGTGAGAAACAAGCAATTCACAATGAACTTGTCCATACCAAAACTTACATACATGAACAAACGAACAACACAAGCCTGCATGGAACTTTAACAACTATAATAATACATGTTGAATCAGTAACCACACTCAACCCCAAATTAGAGAATCTAACGTGGGTCTGCAATGGGAAAAGATAGAATTTGACTTTTCATAGTACCCTCAGAAACCATTATACTCAAGGAACCGGTATGTGTTGAATCTATGTAACCTTCCCCAAGCAAATATTCATTTTCTCTTAAATTTTCTTTCTCCTTGTTAGTCCATGGATGTGTGTCAGTCACCCTGAGCACTCCTTCCCACTCGATGGCAATTTCCTTCATGGACAGCCTATCCTCACCCCTCACTTTCAAACATCTGCTTGCTAGTAGCGCAAGGGTGCCATTAGTTACAAACTCGTAGACTAATAGTGGAAGCTCCGTCTCCAGGCAACAACCGATCAGCTTAACAACGTTCTTATGACTGATTTGTGACAAGATGGCGACTTCATTGATGAAATCATCCACCTGGCTTCGATCCAACTGTTTGGCCATTTTTATGGCAACAACTCTGTTGTTCATCATCGTACCTTTTTAAACTGTACCCTGACCGCCTTGACCAAGGATTCTACTCTCATGGTAGTCGTCGGTTGCGTTTTTAAGCTCATCTGCAGTGAATAATTTCAATATCTCGAATCCGCTACGATGTTGGGAGATGATTTCTTCTAACTGGTGGCCACCGTTATCTTTGAAGAAGTTTTCCCTCTCTCTTTTTTCCTTCCTCGTCAGTAGCACCCAGAAGGCAAACAGAAAAAGCATACCACAACCGTTCCCCACTGCCAAACCTTCATGCAGGAATTGAGAGGATATAACGTTAATAAAAACAAGGCGAAAATGATTTATTCTTTAGTTGGCTATCAATTTGGATTAGCAATAGTGAATGTTTCTTGAGTTTCTACCTAATAAATGATATATTTCAAAATTAAGTGAAGGGTGTCTAAAGGAAGGAGGGAAAAATAGATCAAGTTTCTGAAAAAGAAAAGTGAAGGGATATAAGATCTAGTTACCTAATGCAATATCACAATAAGTGTACTTCTTCCAAGACACCATTAGGCTGCAGCCAGTTTCGCTTCTCAATCCATTGCCGCTATACCCTTCCGGGGCATGAACAACTAAAATTTCTGGGCACATTTTTGCACAACTCCGTCACATTACATGGATTCAAGGTTTTGCATATCTGAAAACGAAACAAGGTGTGGCATATCTGTCATTCTTAGAACCTTGTAGCACAGCCTGCGTGTCACACCTGATGGCAGTAAATATGTTCTTGGTATTTGAAATTGGGAATTTCCCCAGTCCCACTCTCACAGATGTACGTCGTGATTTGCCCGAGGCATTGTAACAGTCCAAAGCTTTGTAAAACGCCATCCGCATCTCATGATCATCAACAGAGATATTTGTAACAGTTAAATTGGAGGGTTGACAGCCTCATCGCAGTCGATGCAAAAATACCCACCATCTGCTAAATGTCAGTCATCTCGGTTTGCAAGGCCAAAAGGGTAAGGGATGGAGAGGTTGCCACATGTGTTGGGGCATCCATATTTTGAGATTGATTGAGCAGCGATCTGGGATGGTGCTAGTACTAATAGCAGCCCCAGCAGTAGAGATGCTAATTGTATAGGGACGACAAGCATTTTTAGCTTCATCGGATATATCTTGAGAGTGCCGGATAAGGGCGCAGCTACCTATCTATATATAGCTGCCTATTGTTCTTAGCTTCAGAAATTTTGTTCCAAGGTTCTGCCTCTACAGCATCAAGCTTTCACATAGACAACGTCCATTTTTCCTTTTTACATTGTAATTAACTCTTCTTGACGTTGATTAATTCCACTATATTTAAAATTTTTAAAAAATTATTAGATGATCATACACATAAACATATTAAGAGGTATATTCGATGCTCCTAATTGGGTCAATCTTTCATGGTTTCACACTTGATGACAACTTAACAGCAAACTATTTTTTTTCTTACAACTTGTCAGTTGGTCCAAAATAACCTGCACGATCAAGTCAGTTCTACTAATTCTATATGCACACACTTTCCAAATCAATAAAAGGGTGCATGGAAGACTGTTGAGAAGAATTCAGAAGTTGGTGAGTCGTGGATGAAGCTGAGAGAAATGGATGAAAAGTAGCCATTTATGATCGTCAAGGCAAGTCTCCATATGACAAATTTATTTTACTAAAAAAGTAAATATTTAATCATTAAATATCATTCTTAAAAAAATAATTTATATACAACATTAAAATATGTGTGAAGCCATCAATTTTCTTAACACAATTTCTTATTTGCAATTTAAATAAAATTGATAATATTGTAAATATCCACTAAAAAAATAATAAATTAAGTAATTTTCTTTTATTCTCGTACAAAATACAAAAATACAAAATATGTTTTGGGTAAATAGTCTATAATTTACTAATTCTATTATTATATTAGAATATTATGGAAGGATAAGAAATAAATTTGGGTGAATAGATCTATCTTATTAATATCAATAACTACCTTTATATTAAATATTTAAATTATTATATTTTAACATTGAATAAAAGATTTACCTAAATACACTTATTATGATCTCTACTACCACCAAAATATCAAATTTAATATATATTTATACCATATCTTAATTTATATATTTAATTAAAATCATATAATTTATTTTTGAAATTCTATAAATAGAGAATTAAAAATGTATTTGTTTAAAAAGTTTACTTTATTATTTAAAATCTATTACATAAATTTTAATTATATATATTTACTTAATAAATTATATTTAAAATTTATAATATATTTATTTTGAGTTATTAATAAAAATATATACATAATTTAAATTAAATAAAATATTTATATATAAATTTTTATATCTTACAAATACTTAAATTAAATAATTAAATTTGACATAATACTAAAATTATAATATTTACTTCCAAAATTCTATCCATAAATATACTTGTTTAAGATATTTAACTTATTATTTCAAATTGATTATACAAAATTTTAATTATACATAATTTTCACAATAAAATTATATATAACTTTTATTTTTATTTTATAAAATTTATAATTTCAGTTAAATAATTTATTTATATATAAATTAAGATATTAGAGATTGATACCAAAATAATTTAAAGTAAATTATATATTTCAAATTAGAACGTGGAGAAATTTCCCTTTAACAAAATTTTTGTAGGATTGAAAGATTTTTTGACAAAATTGAACTTATCCATTAAAAGATTATTGAGGATGGTGGAGTGGAGACATTAGGATCACACTCCCTAATACTAAATCAAAATAATTTACCACCTCCCTCTTCATCTAATTAGCTACTTCTATTCCTTCACCAACATGAATGATTAGGGCTGGTATGCTATTTATTAAGATGTGCTGGTTTGGGATGACAGTAAAAAAATGTATGAAGAAAGTTACATGAAATTCCTTACATATATAGTTGAAGTGTCAAGGGAAATACTTACATTACATGGCACAAGCATATTGATAGAGTATCTTTTATTTGTTTGTTAACATATAAGAACCAATTGATCACACTTGATAGTATTGTTCGAAACCCAATACTTGGTGTAATAAAGTACAAAAAGTAAAAAAAAAATGGTTTTCTTGTTATCATTTCATATTTAAATTGTTTCATTAGAAAGTTTAAAATGTACTTTATTTTGAAACTTGTCATTTGTGATGACATACTTAGTTTAATGAAGTATAGATATGTGGTTGGGTAATATCTATGGCATGTTTAGTCAAAACTGGTAATTACTTTTAGTTGTTGATTAGTTTTTATTTAATATTAATGAAGTTTTTCAATCATTTTAAAATAATAAATGTTTCATTAAATTATTGTACCATATCATATAATTATGGATGCACAACATACTTTTTATAACATTCCATTGTGATGTTCCTAATTGGGTATTATATTAATGTTGGAAGTTTGATGCATTCAATATATGCATTTTGTCTTGTTTGATCTTATTCCAAAAGAACCTACTTGATCAAGTCAGTTTTGCAAATTATATATGAAAAATGCAGCCTTTTCAGTGCTAGGACTATGAAGGCCGTGTTGAGATTCCAGAAGCTCGACGAGGGTCATCGGTGATGCGTACAAGGATCCTTCTTGTCATAGGACTAAATCCAGGAAAATGCATGACTTGCCTTTGTTCATTTTTAGATATTCCTTATTAGTCATGTAGAAAAAATAACACTCGTTAACAAAAGCAGAAAATTGTGGAATAAAAACTTTTCACCCCACTTCCGATCCCAAAATTTAGCAGTTAAGGGAAATCCAAATAGCAAACGGTCCCCAGCATTTTGGGCGGATGTTGCAGTTGCAGAAGACACAGGAGGAACAATCATGAATGGCCATTCAATCTGTGAAAGATACCAAGAGGTTTATAGCCTCTAAACCACGTATTAGCCCAAGAAACCTCTTGTTTGCAGTGCTGGATAAAATCCCAGATCTTCAATAACAGCATCGGCCATAATATCCCATGCACGAGTAAAGAAAACAGAAGTAAAACCAGGCAGGGCAGTGGCCTTATTCCCAGCCAAAGACAATAAGATGCTCTTAATATCAACTTCAGAAATAGAGGACACTAGTCACATAGCATGTACAGTTCTGTTGAAACCTTACCATTCCATTAATTCTCAGTAGAAGTAGTAGAAGAGGAGATCCTAAACTACCTTGTGCCCATAAATTTAGAGAAAAAATCAACAACCATCTCCTTAATCCCTCCCACAGTTTCACCTGGTATTGGACTTAGTACAACATTTTTTTTTGGTTGACCTAAATAGTCACAACATTTATCAATTGATTAAATCTGGCATGCCCATATTTTTCTTATAAAAATTGCATGCATGACACAAAATTAGGTTATAAATGCAAAAGTTTGACAACCAAATATCACATGTAGTATTTATTGGGACTTTATCATAATATCTTCCTATAGTTTGACAATTGGACTTTTCATTTATACAAAAATAATACTTGTTGCCAACCTGAATGATCATATGATTTCTGCTGCTTTACAAGGTACACAAGAAGATTTGTATTGCCTTTCAAAAGCAAGGCATGTGTATGGCCTATTAGGCTATTAACTAGGTTTTCTTCCTAAAACGAGTCTGTCCTGTGATACTACATTTGTCATTCCAGTTACTTATTTGCCATTTCTATTTTGATGTCCGTGTTTTCTTGTACAGTTCAATATGCATGAAATCAGTCTTATTTCAACACCTTGACACTTTTTCACTTTTTGCTAACTTGGGCAGTAGCAAGTGAACAAATTCAACCAGTAACAAAAATAAGGAATGAAGAGATAGTTGTTACAATGGAGCAAATAAAGGGATAGTCATTATAATATCATTAATTTGTCGTAATTAATTATATATATATATATATATATATATGATTACCAAAAAACTAGCAATATCGTTTGTTACAAGAGAGACTCGAATGGTTTGCTACCCAACTTTTATTGTATCCACTAGTCCGATACCGAAAGAATCATACTCGTTTGGTAAACAGTTGTAAAATTGCATGTGAGTGCTGGATATTGAGAATATTATCCCAAATTTGATTAAATAAAAAAGTGTTATGGGTTTATAAAATTGAAAAATTTACACTAATTACAAGTAATAATTTTTAATTAAACATGATTACAACCTATTATAAGTAGAAAATAGCTTCTCCCACAGTAATTAATATTTATAAAATATTTATTATAAGAGTATACGTTCAATATTATTACTTATGAACATATTGTCTAAAAACTAGAATAAATAAAACTATACATTTTTAAATATTTCTAAAAAGTAAAGAAATATTTAAATAAACCAATAATATATGTATCAACTTCTTATTAGAATCTATACAACAAAATTTCATTGCATAATACACATTAAATATTGTTGATACAGGAAAAATGACCTTACACAAGGATCATGGAACACCACTCAACAAAATTTTCTTAATTTATATATAATTATTTTATTTAACTTAAAGTCAAATACAGCATTTTCATATTGCAGATGCACGTTAGATTATCTAATTTGGTGTCCATTGTGGTTAGTAATTCTAAATATATTATGGTTGTTAAAGTTTCCTGCAAGCTTGTGTTGTTCTTTGTCTTCATGTAATGTATGTTTTAGTATAGACAATTTCAATGTGAATTACTTGTTTCTCACCAACATTTACATTTTTATGAACTACCATTCTAATTTCGTCATGATCCTTTGGCAGCTACAAATAATTTCATTTTTATGAGGTAGTGATGGCAATGCTCAACAAGTGATCGATCCATCATCTTCTAGGAATTGTTCAACTTTCTTTTTTTTTTTAATTGAAGCAACACTATTATCTTAAATGGTAATTACTAGGTCCAATAACATTTGTAGAAGGAAGAGAGGAGGAGACCGAGACTTCTCCTAGCTTCGAAAGGTACATGTGCAAAATGGTCATCATTTAATTAAATCACCGTATAAACGACCATCCAACTAAATACACCAAGATTTTTTGGAGTATAGACAAGTTGTGGTTGTATTAAATTATAATTATTACCGACTCGACGTAGCAGCCCCACTTGATCAATGCTACTGAACGAAGGCAACCCAAATCGATCCAATGGATCTCAAGAGATCATACTCGAAGATATGTACAAGTTTTCTTCTATGGAATTTATTATTTGGAGGACTTAATGACCTAATATTAAGTTGCCTCCATTAGTCTGTGTGCCAAAAAGATATTTGCTTGTCTTACTCTCTTTTCTGGAAATATCGGCCCTTTTGCTGATGTCAATTGTCTTCATTGACTTTGTTTTTGCTGCTCAGGTCGATCGATGAGAAGTTATTCATGCTGCTCACATTACTCTTCTATAAGGGGAACACAGCCTTCTAGTCTCCATAACAAAACCCTTAGCTGGGAGAAGACGCAAAATCAGTAGAAGCTGCAGTCATGGCTTGTAAGCATGATATGAGCACTAGAGATGTTTTTCTAATGATTTTCTTTACGGTTGAAGCTGGTAGGATGATGGTGGTGTCATGCCAGACTGCGTCGCCAATGTGCCAAAGTATGTGCGGGGATGTTAGAATTCCATACCCTTTTGGGTTGGGCGAGGCTTGCTCCCTCAACACTTCCTTCAATATCACATGCAACTCCTCCCACTTTGATCCTACGAGGCCATTCCTCAACTGGTCACCGGAACAAGAAGTCAAGAGCATTTCCCTAGATGGAGAACTGTGGATCAACATGCCCTTCGCCACTGACTGCCGTAAAGAAAATGCCTCCATAAATTATACCCTTATCGAGGTGACTCCCTCCTCCTTCTCATTCTCTGCGACCCCGAACAAGTTCACTGCAATTGGTTGCAGAGCCATCGCTCTCATTAGTTACCAAAGTGACAGTCCAAATGACAACGGTTCCGCTAGTGGGTGTGCCTCTTTTTGCAGCAGTGAAAACGGTGTAACAGAAGGATCGTGCGATGGCAAAGGTTGCTGTCAAACCGTCATACCAAAGAGGGTCAGAAGTTATTCTATAGCGGTAGAAGCTGTCGACATCCCAGGTACAGAGAATTTGAGTAGATGCAGCTTTGCTGCTGTTGCAGAGGAGGCATCCTTCAATTTCACCAAAGCCGACCTCAAAGACATGCAGAATCGGACCTCTCTGCCCTTGGTGGTCGATTGGGCCATATGGAATGAAAAATGTGAGGAAGCTCGCAGTAACACTTCTTACGCTTGCAGGGCAGCAAACAGCATATGTTACGATCCCGATGACATCAACGGTTATAGATGAAAATGCTCGCATGGTTATACTGGAAATCCATACATTTCTGGTGGTTGTACAGGTTCAAACTCTAGTCTAATCATTAGCGTCTCTCTAGCCACTGTAAATGTTTTTGGTATACAGCTTCGTAGTCCTCACGCTGTCACATATTAATATGTCTTCTTCTTCTTCAGATATTGATGAATGCTCGAACCCAGAAGGAAGCCCATGCTGGCATAAATGCAAAAATATCCAAGGGAGCTACAGATGTTCTTGCCCGGTTGGATTTCATGGCGATGGTAAAATTGATGGGGAAAGATGTCAGCTTAAGCAAACATTCCTGGTCGTTATTATAGTCGGTCAGTGTCCGATTAACTTGCAGTCTTTTTTCTTTAGGATCATAAGTTGCACTTTTATCACCAAAGTTCATCTTTTTACAACCGGCTGAGCCAATAGTTCTATTTCCCTGCAAGCAGGTGTTGGGGTATTCTTCTTTGGTATTGGATTCTTTTATATAGGAATGAAGAAAAGAAATCTGATCTTTCTGAAGGAAAAGTATTTCAGGCAAAATGGGGGATTATTACTGCAGCCGCAACTGAGTGGTCGTGGCGGATTCACCGGAAGAACCGCGAAGATCTTTAAGGCAGAAGAGCTGGAGAGGGCCACTGAGTATTATCATGAGAGCAGAATTGTGGGTCAAGGAGGCTACGGTACTGTTTACAAAGGAATCTTGGCTGATAAGAATGTTGTAGCGGTCAAGAAGTCCAAGCAAGTCGATCAGTCCCAAGTGGAGCAGTTTGTGAATGAAGTGATGGTACTATCACAGATAAATCACAGGAACGTGGTCAAGCTTTTGGGCTGCTGTTTGGAGACAGAAGTCCCATTGCTAGTGTATGAGTTTGTCGGGAATGGAACACTCTTTGATCACATTCATAACAGCAACGTTGATGCCAAGTTGTCATGGGAAAACCGATTAGGATCGCCATAGAGGCCACTCGAGCGCTCTCGTATCTCCACTCTGCAACATCCATTCCGATAATCCATCGAGACATTAAATCCACAAATATACTCCTCGATGAGAATTATGTTGCTAAAGTCTCCGACTTTGGAGCTTCGAGGCTGATTCCACTAGACCAGACAGAGCTGTCCACGATGGTCCAAGGGACAATGGGATACTTGGACCCTGAATACATGCAAACAAGTATGCTGACCGAGAAGAGCGATGTCTACAGCTTTGGAGTCGTGCTCGTTGAGCTTATGACAGGACAAAAGGCCGTATCATTCGACAAGCCTGAGGGGGAGAGGTGCTTAGCACTTCAATTCCTATCATCACTGAAGGATGATTCCTTGTTTCAGATCATAGACAATTCCATTGTCAGCAGTGATTGTGATGGTCAGCAAATAGGGGAAGTTGCCGTGCTTGCCAAGAGGTGTTTGAGGATTAAAGGCGAGGACAGGCCGACTATGAAAGAAGTGGAGATGGAACTTGAGAGGATTTCAGTTGCCGCTAATCATCCATGGAGGACCATCAACCTGAATTCTGATGAAATGCAAAGTCTGCTGGGAGAGAATGTCAACTCCACCCTTTATAGCGGAGCAGGTTTTGGATACGACGACAGCATGGTCGTCCAAGTTAAAAGCACTATAGTGGGTGGAGGGAGATAGTTACTATAGCTAATCACGCGTATGAAATAAAAATAGATCCAACTTGAATTCGCTTTGTGTGTCTTTGTTTGTGTTCAGCTGTGTAGCATCTTGACTGCTGATGAAATACTCGATTATATGTCTACTAGCCTGTAAAACCCGCCTAAATTGAAAAAAAAATATAATAACAATAATAACAACAGAGAACAGAAAAATAAAGAGGAAGTCGCCGGAAAAGATAGTATCCGACGACTAGAAAACCGCTTCGGTCAGGTCGTTGGAAGCCACGTCAGAAGCCAAGTTTTATGCCGGCGGGTAGCCCGAGCAGTTGCCGACCTCCCTATATAAAGGGCACCCACTCATTCATTCTCAACATTACACAATCAATTGAATAAGAAAAAGAGTAAGTTTTTCGGCGAGTTTCAAACCAAATCTCCGACGACGGGCAAAACCTCCACCAAAAGAGCTCCGAAGGGTGGTATTGGAACCTGGGAAGAATCCTCTAGCTCTAGACCTTCTCAAAACAACTAGGGAGTGCTCAGGGAGGTGCAAGGGAGATCTCACAGTAAAGCTGCTTCAGAGCTCGAAGCAGTGAGCTCCTGCCCGACACCACCTCGCCCCAACCGACCCTTCCACCGCCCACCTTGGCCACCACTAACCACTTAAGGTCCTCTCCAACACCCCTACAGGCCCTGGTGGGTGGCCCTGGTAAGCTCAATTTTGCCTCCCCTCATTGGAATTTCGAAATTTCAGAGCTGCACCAATGAAACTTCTCTTTTCAAATTCCTGCAGTGCAGCAACAAATTGTAGCAGAACTCAATCGTACTAGGTTCCCCTTCACTAGCTCTAGCCGCCCCTAACCCAAGCTCCGGCCACCGCCTCTCCGCCGGTAAGAAATGCAAGCTTTCTCTCTCAACTGTAACTTTTCCGGCAGAGCTCCGACAAGGCACGAAACTTAGCCAAATTATGAAATTCGAAGTGCAGGATGATCGAGGGCAGCTGTAGGAGGTGATTAGAAGCAAGAATTGAAGAAAAAAAGGACCTACAAGCCGCCAATTGGACGAGGTAAGATCCGAAGTGTCATATGCTCAAATTGGTGAAGAAGGTGGAGGCCAATTTGGGGATTTTGGGGGACTTTTGTGCAATTTTCTAAAATTGGAGGGATGAACGACAATTTCGCAAAATTGAGGGTATTTTCATGAAATTCACGCCAATTGAGTGTCAATTGGGCAAATTGGACAAATTTGGGGCAAAATGGAATTTTTGCAAAGTTGGGGGACCAAAATGCAATTTTTGAAAAGTTTGGGCAAATTGAGGATTTTTCAAAAATTGGAGACCAAGTGGCAATTTGATAAAATTAAGGGTCTTTTTATATAATTCCCTTCCAATTGAGGGTCCATTGGACAAATTGGATCAAATGGAGGACCAATTTGTAAAATTTGAAAAAAAATTGGGGGTCAAATTGTAATTTTTGGAAAATTTGGGGCTAAGTGATAGTTTTAGAAAATTTAAGGAAACTAGGGGTAGTGTTGATAAAATTAAGGAGCCGAAGGGATAATTTGAAAATTTGGGGGTTAGATTAAGAAAAAAAATGGTAATTGAGGAGGAAAAGATGAACGCACAAACCTTGCGGACTAAAGTGCAATTAAGGCAAAATATGAAGGCTTATATGCAAATATGCCAAGAAGTACAATTACATAGTTCAACGCCCTAACAAGGACATTCATGACATGCAGGGACTGACTATTTGAGCACCTGCTTTCGGAAAAGGAACTGCAAGGTTAGATTCTGCCGGTGCGACCCCGCCAAAATCACCGGTGAGTGGGAACCGCTATAACGACCGTTCCGGTTGGAATTACAGTTTAAGATTTGAAAAAATTATTTTCTCGGAATTAGCCTCCCCTGACTAGGCGACTCTGCTTAAAATATTTGGGAGCTCATTCCAGGCTTATGCTTGAGATGCTAGTGGGCCCAAGGCCGGTGGATACTATGGACCCGTCCAAAACAGACATATGATACATGAGGCTAAAATACCTGAATAATGGGAACTTGTGTGATACCCATCGAGCCAAGTTGAGTTGTTGAGCTTGTTGGGCCGAACCACTGCTCTGTCGAAGCCGGGTCGTCGAACCTATTAGGCCAGTACGCGTGGTAGGGCCGAAGCCAAGATGACAGACTATTGTGCAAGAGGGCCAAAGATAACGGTTATAACTTAAAAAGCTTATTGATTGTGCATGCACCGTGAGGTTCAGGCCATCAGAACACCTGGTATGAGGTAGTGATGAGACCCAAGGACTACTGGATGACCTAGGGAGCATAAGGGTAGTATCGTCGTTCAGTAGGTCATGAAGTCGAGGGCTTCCTGCGCACGGAGACCGAGACAGTAGGGGGAATGAGGTCTTGTCCCGTTGAGCGGACATGGTGGAAGAATTTGAGTTTGGGGTCGGACTACTGATATCCGCACAAACTTCGAGTAGAGGCAGCATCCCTCTATCAGGGTGGACGGTAAAGGCACTCCGGTCCACAAGTGGTGCAGTCGAGTACCGTTCTGCGAACGTGTGATCCCTCCTATGATAGGAGGGCAGTTGTTGATTTTGTAAATGTGTGAAACGGAAATAAATTAAATATAAGATAAATTCAAGTAAACCGTAGATTGGAAAAATCATCATTTGTTGGAAGTTGCTCGTTCTCTTCTCTTCAAGATGAATGTACCAAAGTATTTATGGAGTGAAGCTGTACTGACAGCAGCTTATTTGATTAATTGGATGCCCTCGCAAGTATTGAACTTTAGATCACCTTGTGAAGTATTGATGGGAAAAAACACATACATAGTCCCTTCTCTTGTGTTTGGATGTATATGTTTTGTGAGAGATCATCATACTTCGGTAAGCAAGCTCGATCCTCGTGCATTGAAATGTATTTATGTGGGTTATTCCAGTACTCAAAAGGGATACAAGTGTTGGAGTCCAAGTGAGAAAAGACTATTTGTGAGTATGGATGTGACTTTTCGTGAGAATGAACCATTCTATAAGGAATCAACAAAATCTACAAACGTATTACAAGACTTGTCAATTCCTGATATATGGCAAATAAATGAAGAAATTATCAATGTGCTGAAAATATTATTGTAGGAGTGAATCCATGTCCTATAATTTGGAGTAACAAAGATGGAAAAAAGGATGAGCCTCAATTGAAGGTATATAGCAGGAGAAATAAGGACGGTGCTAAGGGGGAGAAAGATGAGTCAGGTGATGGTGAGTCAATCCCAAGTATTGATCAACCCTCTAACGATTCATCAACATCACCAGAAAGTAATGACTATATACAACCTTCATCAATGTTACCAGAAGGTAATAACTCTATACAACCTTCTAATGGTTTGTCCACTTCATTGGATGGTATTAATTCCTTACCTATTTCCATCAGTAGAGAATGTAGAGCCAATGCAGGGAAACCTCCAATTAGATATGGTTTTGAGAATGATATATCTAATTATGTTTCATATGCATCTGTTCCACCTACATACAAGTCGTTTATTGCATCACTACAATTAGTACAGATACCAAATAATTGGCAAGAAGCAAAACGGGATCCGAAGTGGCTTAGAGCAATGCATGAGGAGATGTAAGCACTAGAGAAGAATAAAATGTGGGAACTTGCTCAACTTCCAAATGGAAAAAAGGCTGTAGAATGTAAGTGGGTATTCAATATAAAACAGAATGCTGAAGGAGAAGTTGTGAGATACAAAGCAAGGTTGGTAGCAAAAGGTTATAGTCAAACATATGGAATAGACTATGATGAGACTTTTGCACCAGTAGCTAAGATGAGTACTGTTAGAATGCTTATCTCATGTGCTGCTAATTTCGGGTGGACATTACATCAAATGGATGTAAAGAATACATTTTTGCATGGAGACCTAAAAGAGGAAGTATATATGGAGATTCTACCTGGATTTGGTATGATTAAGACTATAGGGAAGGTTTGTAGATTGAAGAAATCTTTGTATGGACTCAAATAGTCACAAAGAGCATGGTTTGATCTATTTCGACGTGCAGTGGTCAAAATGGGTTACCAGCAGTGTAACGGAGATCATACGGTTTTCTATCGACACTCTAATGGTCGAGTTGCTATTCTCGTAGTATATGTGGATGATATCATCATTACTGGGGATGATAATGTTGAGATATTGCAGTTGAAAAAACAATTAAGTAAAGAATTTGAGGTAAAAGACTTGTGTTCTCTAAAATATTTTATCTGTATTGAGATTGCGAGATCTATGAAACACATAGTACGTTCTCAGAGAAAGTATACATTAGATTTAATTACTGAGATAGGGATGTTAAGCTGTCGACCTGCTTCGACACTGATAGAACCAAATCATAAGTTATGTGCTCAGTCAGGTGACCCAGTGGATAAAAAATGATATCAAAGAATTGTGGGACGATTGATCTATCCATGTCATACAAGACCTGATATCATATATGCAGTCAGTATTGTGAGCAGATATATGCATGATCACAGGACAAATTATTGTGAGCAGATATTTGCATGATCCCAGGACAAATCATTAGGATGCTATTATGAGGATATTGAGATATTTAAAAGGGGTCCACGTAAATGACTTTGGTTTAAGCCTTAGAGCCACACAAAAATTTATTTATATGCTAATAATAAAATAAATAATATTAAAATACTATTATTAAAAAAACTATTACTATATTTATGTTTTGTATTTCTATTTGTGCTATTCAATGTACCCATCACCTATGCTACCCATGCCCTCCAAACTAGAAATAAAATGATTTATTCTTTAGTTGGCAACCAATTTGGATTAGCAATAGTGAATATTTATTGAGTTTCTACCTAATAAATGATATATTTCAAAATTAAGTGAAGGGTGGCTAAAGGAAAAGTAGATCAAGTTTTTGAAAAATGAAAAGTGAAGGGATATCACGATAAGTCTACTTTTTCGAAGACACCATTAGGCTGCAGCCAGTTCGGTTTCTCAATCCATTGCTGCTATACCCTTAAGGGCATGAACAACTAAAATTTGAGGGCACATTTTTGCACAACTCCGTCACATTACATGGATTCAAGGTTTTGCACTCATCAATATCTGAAAACGAAACAAGTTGTGAAACTTATGTAATTCAGGAATTCAATGCTATCAGAGTTGAGACATATAAACATTATCGAGCTTATGGTTTTAACCCAAGACTTGGCAAGACTCTTGCTTCTTGCCTTGACTAAATATGGTGAATCAATTATGAAACGGAGGAGGGAAGGGCGAAAATATACCTTGACAACCGTCGGAGCCAGACAGGTAAGGTTTCCCTTCGTAACCTTCCTTGCAGTAACAGCGATATCCCGTCCCATTGTTCGCATCCATACAGTTAGTGTTCTCTCCTTGGCATACGTAGGTTGCCTTGTTGTTATAACATGCTTTATTTAGTCACTTTTGCAAATTGTAAGTTATAAAGCGTCACATTCCCCATATTTTATTTAATGTGTTTTAAGTTGTTAAAAATTAAATTTTATTATTTTTATAGGACGATCTTACACATATCAATATGTTATATTCAAGTAAATTTATTTGGGTAATTAAATATTTATTTGTGTTAAGCCGAAATGTCAGATTTAGATTAGATATTGATGGTACAAAGATGTTTCCTCTATACCCATTTCCATATTCTTATTTGGATGTTGTATTTAAACATGAAAATTTATGGGTAATGCATTGTCATTTATTATCAGTCGTATGCAGTTTGTCAGTTGGTCCAAAATATCCTCCACGATCAAGTCAGTTCTACTAATTCTATATGCACATACTTTCCAAATTAACAAAAGGGTGCATGGAAGACATGTTGAGAATTCAGAAGTTGGAGAGTCGTGGATGAAGGTGAGAGAAATGGATGAAAAGTGGCCATTTATGATCAAGACTCCTTAAGAATTGAGCAAAAAAAAATGATCAAGACTCCTTAAGAGAATTTTTTTTCTATAAAAAAGTAAATATTTAATCATTAAATACCATTCTTAAAAGAACTAATTTATATACAACATTAAAATATGTGCGAGGCCATCAATTCTCTTAACACAATTTCTCATCGAGGAGTATATTTGTGGATTTAATGTCTCAATGGATTATCGGAATGGATGTTGCAGAGTGGAGATACGAGAGCGCTCGAGCGGCCTCTATGGCGATCCTGAATCGGCTTTCCCATGATAACTTGGCATCAACGTTGCTGTTATGAATGTGATCAAAGAGAGTTCCATTCCCGACAAACTCATACACTAGCAATGGGACTTCTGTCTCCAAACAGCAGCCCAAAAGCTTGACCACGTTCCTGCGATTGATCTGTGATAGTACCATCACTTCATTCACAAACTGCTCCACTTGGGACTGATCGACTTGCTTGGACTTCTTGACCGCTACAACATTCTTATCAGCCAAGATTCCTTTGTAAACAGTACCGTAGCCTCCTTGACCCACAATTCTGCTCTCATGATAATACTCAGTGGCCCTCTCCAGCTCTTCTGCCTTAAAGATCTTGGCGGTTCTTCCCGTGGATCCGTCACGACCCCTCAGTTGCGGCTGCAGTAATAATCCCCCATTTTGCCTGAAATACTTTTCCTTCAGCAAGATCAGATTTCTTTTCTTCATTCCTATATAAAAGAATCCAATACCAAAGAACAATACTCCAACACCTGCTTGCAGGGAAATAGTACTGGCTCAGAGGGTTGCAAGAAGATGAATTCTGATGAGAAAGGTGCAAGATATCATCAAAAGGACTGCGAGTTAATCGGACACTAACTGACAATAATAACGACCAGGAATGTTTGCCTAAGCTGACATCTTTCCCCATTTATTTTACCATCCCCATGTAATCCAAGCGGGCAAGAACATCGGTAGCCCCCAGGGAGATTTTTGCATTTATGTGAGCATGGATTTCTGCCCGAGCATTCATCAATATCTGAAGAGAGATTCATATGTGACCTTAGCATAATGTGAAGGCTAATAAATAATGATTAAATCGAAAAATAAATTAGAGAGAGATGTTAATGATCAGAGTTTGAACCTGTACAGCCATGTGGAATGTATGGATTTCCAGTATAACCATCAGAGCAATTACATCTATAACCGTTGATGTCATCCGGATCATAACATATGCTGTTTGCTGCCCTGCAAGCGTAGGAAGTGTTACTGCGAGCATCCTCACATTTTTCATTCCAGATGGCCCAATCGACCACCAAGGGCAGAGATGTCCGATTCTGCATGTCCTTGAGGTCGGCTTTGGTGAAATTGAAGGATGCCTCCTCTGCAACAGTTGCAAAGCTGCATCGACTCAAATTCTCTGTACCGGGGATGCTTTGGTTAAATATTAATATAGAATAACTTCTGAGCCCCTTTGGTATGACGGTTTGACAGCAACCATTGCCATCACATGATCCATCTGTCGCACTGTTGTCGCTGCTGCAAATAGAGACACACCCACTTACAGAAGCGTCGTCATTTGAACTTTCACTTCCGTAAAAAATGAGAGCTAAGGTTTTGCAACCAATTGCAGTGAACTTGTTGCGGGTGGCAGAGAATGAAAAAGATGACAGATTCACTTGGAGGAGGGTAAAATTTTCAGAGGCATTCTGTTCACTGCAATATGCGGCAAAGGGCATGTTGATCCACAGTTCTCCATGTGTGGAAATGTTCTTGACTTCCAGTTCCATTGGCCCGTGGAGGAATGGCCTAGGAGGATCGAAGTGGGTGGAATTGCATGTGATATTGAAGGCAGTGTTGAGGGAGCAAGCCTCACCCAACCCAAAAGGGTAGGGAATTGCAACATCCCCGCACATACTTTGGCACATTGGCGATACAGTCTGGCATGACACCACCATCATCCTACCAGCTTCAACTATAAAGAAAATCATTAGCAAAATATCTCTAGTGCCCATATCATGCTTACAAGCCATCGCTGCAGCTTCTGATTTTGCCTCTTCACTCAGCTAAGAGTTTTGTTATGAAGGTGAGAAGGCTGTGTTCCCCATATATATATATACACACACACAAACTAAGGTGAGCAGAATGAATAAGTTCTTAACGACCTGAGCAACAAGCAAAAACAAAGTCAACGATAACAAATGACATCAACAAAGGGTTGAAATTTCCAGGAATGATACTAGGAGAAGCAAATATCCTTTTGGCACACAGACTAATAGATGAAACTGAAAATTCATGGTTCACTGTGGGCCAAATTTCACATTACATCACAAGGACATCAAAATAGAAATGGCAGATGTGTAACTGGAATGACAAATGTAGTATCACACCACAGATTTGTTTTAGGAAGAAAACCTAGTTAATAGTCTAATAGGTCATACACATGCCGTGCTTTTGAAAGGCAATACATGCCATATTGTGTACCTTGTAAAGCAGCAAAAATCATATGATCATTCAGGCTGGCAACAAGTATTATTTTTGGATAAATGAAAAATCCAATTGTCAAACTATAGGAAGATATTCTGATAAAGTCCCAATACTACATGTGATATTTGATTGTCAAACTTTTGCATTTATAACCTAATTTTGTGCCATGCATGCAATTTTTATAAGAAAAATATGGGCGTGCCAGATTTAATCAATTGATAAATGTTGTGCCTATTTAGGTCAATCAAAAAAAATGTTTTACTAAGTCCAATACCAGGTGAAACTGTGGGAGGGATTAAGGAGATGGTTGTTGATTTTTTCTCTAAATTTATGGGCACAAGGGAGTTTAGGATCTTGTCTTCTACTACTTCTACTTGAATTAATGGAGTGGTAAGGTTTCAACAGAACTGAACATGCTATGTGACTAGTGTCCTCTATTTCTGAAGTTGATATTAAGAGCATCTTATTGTCTTTGGCTGGGAATAAGGCCGCTGCCCTGCATGGTTTTACTTCTGTTTTCTTTACTCGTGCATGGGATATTATGGCCGATGCTGTTATTGAAGACCTGGGATTTTATCCAGCACTGCAAACAAGAGTTTTCTTGGGCTATACGTGGTTTAGAGGCTATATACCCAAACTCTGGTATCTTTCACAGATTGAATGGCCATTCATGATGGTTCCTCCTGTGTCTTCTGCAACTGCAACATCCGCCCAAAATCCTGGGGACCATTTGCTATTTGGATTTCCCTTAACTGCTAAAATTTGGGATCGGAACTGGGGTGAAAAGTTTTGATTCCACAATTTTCTACTTTTGTGAGTGTTATTTTTTGTACATGACTAGAAAGGAATATCTAAAAATGAACAAAGGCAAGTCATGCATTTTGCTGGATTTAGTCCTATGACAAGAAGGATCCTTATACAACTCACCCATGACCCACTTCGAGCTTCTGGAATCTCAACGCGGCCTTCATACATAGTTATTTGTTCCATCACCATCCTTTGTTGATTTGGTAAATTAAACATGTCATTATCCGTTCCTTAGTCCTAGCACGGAAAAAGGCTGCATTATTCACATATAATTTGCAAAACTGACTTGATCAAGTAGGTTCTTTTGGAATATAGATCAAACAAGACAAAATGCCCTAGCATGAAACTTCCAACATTAATATAATACCCAATTAGGAACATCAGAATGCAATGTTATAAAAAGTATGTTGTGCATCCATAATTATCTGATATGGTATAATAATTTAATGAAATATTTATTATTTTAAAATGATTGAAAAACTACATAAATATTAAATAAAAACTAATCAACGATTACGAGTTTTGAAAACATGCCATAGATATTACACCAAGTATTGGGTTTCTAACAATACTATCAAGTGTGATTAATTGGTTCTTGTATGTTCACAAGCAAATAAAAGATACTCTATCAATATGCTTGTGCCATGTAATGTAAGTATTTCCCTTGACACTTCAACCATATATATAAGGAATTTCATGTAGCTTTCTTCATACATTTTTTTTACTGTCATCCCAAACCAGCACATCTTAATAAATAGCATACCTGCCCTAATCATTCATGTTGGTGAAAGAATAGAAGTAGCTAATGAGATGAAGAGGGAGGTGGTAAATTATTTTGATTTAGTATTAGGGAGTGTGATCCTAATGTCTCCACTCCACCATCCTCAATACTGTTTTAATGGATAAGTTCAATTTTGTCATAAAATCTTTCAGTCCTACAAAAATTTTGTTAAATGGAAATTTCTCCGCATTCTAATTTGAAATATATAAATCACTTTAAATTATTTTGGTATCAACCTCTGATATCTTAATATATATATATAAATAAATCATTTAACTGAAATTATATATTTTAAAAAATAAAAATAAAAGTTATATAAAATTTTATTGTGAAAATTATGTATAATTAAAATTTTGTATAATCAATTTGAAATAATAAGTTAAATATCTTAAACAAGTATATTTATGGATAGAATTTTGGAAGTAAATATTATAATTTTAGTATTATGTCAAATTTAATTATTTAATTTTAGTATTGGTAAGATATAAAAATTTATATATAAATATTTTATTTAATTTAAATTATGTATATCTTTTATTAATAACTCAAAATAAATATATTCTAATTTTTAAATATAATTTATTAAGTAAAAATATATATAATTAAAATTTATGTCATAGATTTTAAATAATAAAGTAAACTTTTTAAACAAATACCTTTTTAATTCTCTATTTATAGAATTTCAAAAATAAATTATATGATTTTAATTAAATATATAAATTAAGATATGGTACAAATATATATTAAATTTGACATTTTGGTGGTAGTAGAGATAATAATAAGTGTATTTAGTAAATCTTTTATTCAATGTTAAAATATAATAATTTAAATATTTAATATAAAGGTAGTTATTGATATTAATAAGATAGATCTATTCACCCAAATTTATTTCTTATCCTTCCATAATATTCTAATATAATAATAGAATTAGTAAATTATAGACTATTTACCCAAAACTTATTTTGTATTTTTGTATTTTGTACTAGTTAAATTTGACATTTTGGTGGTAGTAGAGATAATAATAAGTGTATTTAGTAAATCTTTTATTCAATGTTAAAATATAATAATTTAAATATTTAATATAAAGGTAGTTATTGATATTAATAAGATAGATCTATTCACCCAAATTTATTTCTTATCCTTCCATAATATTCTAATATAATAATAGAATTAGTAAATTATAGACTATTTACCCAAAACTTATTTTGTATTTTTGTATTTTGTACTAGAATAAAAGAAAAATACTTAATTTATTATTTTTTTGAGTGGGTATTTACAATCTTATCAATTTTATTTACATTGCAAATAAGAAAATGTGTTAAGAGAATTAATGGCTTCACACGTATTTTAATGTTGTATATAAACTAGTTTTTTTAAGAATGGTATTTAATGATTAAATAATTACTTTTTTATAGAAAAATAAATTTCTCTTATGGAGGCTTGCCTTGACTATTATAAATGGCCACTTTTCATCCATTTGGCTCTGCGTCATCCACGACTCTCCAACTTCTGAATTCTTCTCAACACGTCTTCCATGCACCCTTTTGTTGATTTGGAAAGTGTGTGCATATAGAATTAGCAGAACTGACTTGATCGTGGAGGTTATTTTGGACCAACTGACAAGTTGCAAGAAAAAAAATAGTTTGCTGTTGTGTTGTTATCAAGCGTGAAACCATGAAAGATTGACCCAATTAGGAGCATCGAATATACCTCTTAATATGTTTATGTGTATGATCATCTAATAATTTTTAAACTTTTTTAAAAATCTAGTGAAATTAATCAACGCCAAGAAGAGGTCATTACAATGTAAAAAGGAAAAATTGATCGTTGTCTATGTGAAAAAGCTTGATGCTGTAAGGCAAAACCTTGGAACAAAATTGCTGAAGCTAAGAAAAATAGGCAGCTATATATAGATAGGTAGCTGCGCCCTTATCCGGCACTCTCAAGCTAAAAATGCCTGTAGTCCCAATACAATTAGCATCTCTACTGGCTGGGGCTGCTATTAGTACTAGCACCATCCCAGATCGCTGCTCAGTCAACCTCAAAATCTGGATGTCCCAACAAATGTGGCAACCTCTCCATCCTTTACCCTTTTGGCCTTGCAAACAAGATGTTAGAGAATGTATTGTAGATGGATAAGAGGTCGGGCCCATGTCTACTTAAAAGTCATGACTTGTAAGTAGTGGTACCCTTCCAACCTTATAAACCCATAACATTTCTCTATTTTATCCAATGTGGGATCTATTCTCAACACCCGCCCTCACGTGCAATTCTCAACAACACCTCTCAACACCCGCCCTCAACACCTGTCTACGAGCCGGGTATTCCCCTTTCGGTCTCAGACGAGGGGGGACACAATAGCCTCGAGTTGGGTATTTTTTTTTCCTCCTCCATCCAACTCGGGCAGACCACAAGCCGAGTTTTCGGCCTCTATCGGGTACGAGTGTGAGTTCACTAGCTCTGATACCATGTTAGAGAAGGTATTGTGGACCGATAAGGGGTCGGGCCAAAAAACTGGATCGGAGCCAAGTGGATGATTTCATCAATGAGGTCGTTATCTTGTTGTCTGGAGATGGAGCTTCCTCTATTAGTCTACGAGTTTGTAACTAATGGCACCCTTTCCGACCATTTACATGACAATGACGGATGTTCCACGTCCTTATCCACTTGGAGTCGGAGCTCTCTCTTATTTGCACTCGGACGTTGCTATTCCGATATACCACAAAGATATTAAGAGTGCTAACATTGATGTGAATCCGACTAAATAGAGTACAAATTCACAAGTTCAATAAATTAGAATTGCAATGGAGCAGAACACTTTGTCAACAAATGGGATAAATAATCATTTGATACTTTAAGAGTGCCCAATCACAAGGTTAATGGGCTAAAAGATTTAAAGAAGGTATATGGGTTAATTAAAGAGATTGCCAAAAATACAAGTGGAAGTTCAATTGAAGAGAACTAGAAAAGCCCATGATAAGGAAACCCAACTAAAGAGTACAAGAAAAGCGCATGAGAAAGTACATATTTTAATTAATGAGTAAAGATTTATTAAGGATATTAAATGATAATATTAGATATTTAATTAGTTATTAAAAATATCCTAAATATTTTGATTATTAGATATGGTTGACATGTAACTATAAAATATATTTTCCTTGTTTTTAGACTGTTCGTTTGTTTTCTAAGCTTATAAAATGCATACTCCACAGCATTGGAGAAAATATTTTGAAATTTTAATTTTGTAAGTTTTGTTTTTTTTCTATCTTAAAAATGCTTTTGAACTTATCAGATTTTTACATGTGGCGTTCAAGCAATCAAGACTTATCACTCGGGATTTTCTAATAGTTACTCTTAGAAGATTTGGGTATGGCGTATACATATTCTATACCTTGTTTCTCACATAAACAAGAAATATTCCATATTTTCGTACTTGCGTCACGAAAGTTTTGGAGTTTTTGTCATATTTGGTGTAGGGTGTCGTCAACATATTAGCAAGGTTCGCATCAAACATACTACTGGATGAAAATTTTACAGCAAAGGTGTCAGATTTTGGTGCCTCCAGAGTTGTTCTAGTAGATCAAACTCAACTGAATACTCTAGTCCAAGGCACGTTCGGATACATAGATCCAGAGTAATTCCACACAAGTCAATTGACAAAAAAGAGCGATGTTTATAGCTTTGGGGTGGTACTATCTGAATTATTAACAGGAATGAAGGCCATATATTTTGACAAGCTTGAAAAGGATAGGAACCTCTCCCTATTTTTTGTTATGGTCGTGAAAGAGGACTGAATCTTGGAGATTATCGATAAAAGAATTTTAAACGAGGGAAATGTTGATCAAATAAGAGAAGCACTGCTAGCAAGCAGATGTTTGAAAGTAGGAAATTGCGGTGGAGTTAGAAGGGCCGCTCAGGGCCACTAATACACATCCATGAACTAATCAAGAGAAATTCCTTTTTCGAGAAAATGAATACTTGCCTGGTGACGGATACATGGATTCAGTAGATACTGGTGCCATGAGTACAATGGTTTCTGAGGATACTATCAAAAGTCAAATGATATCTTCTGGCATTGCAAACGCACGTTAGATTCTCTACTTTAGTGTTGGTTGTGGTTAGTGATTCAACATGTATTATAGTTGTTAAACTTCCCTGCAGCTTGTATTGGTCGTGTCTCCTTGTAGGTTTTTGTATAGACAATTTCTTCCTGAATTACTTGTTTCCCACCCATAGTTACATTTTTATGAGATGCGAGTTCCAATTTCGGTTGGATCCTCAACAGGTTGGTCTCAAGTTACTCTCAAAGCCTTTACCCAATGACCTCCCCTTGCCTTCAAAGCCTTGAAAACATTGTGGAGATCCATCCAATTTAAAACATCAATAGACTATGTGTCGAACCCACAAATAGTTCTATTGCCTCTACCCCTACTTGGAATCATAGGACTAAACAATTGCTTCTTTAAACTCAAATCTTCCCATATAGCATGTGAGTCTCTATTTATTTTGAATCTGAGTAAATAATTATACTCTTATTTTTTTGCTCAACTCCCATAAATTTTATCATTAACAAAATGTTGGAAAATGTGTCCCTTCCCAAATTCGAGCTTATTTTTGAAAGATAAAACAATCATCATTAATTAGTACCATATATGTAATTGGCACCGAAATCTTTCAAAATATGGGCCATAAAATTGCCAATTATCTGAACTTGGAAGATGATATGAATTTTTGACGCATTGATCTATCTCAATATGATCTTTTTTCTAGTAGAGAGCACCTCAAACTGGTTGAACAAGTGAGTGAAGGCAGTCTCCCTGGTGGCTGCTTTCTTTCTTCCCTTGGCGATGATTCCTAGCACCAATTTTGGCTTTTGTGCTCGATCTTGCGGCTTGGGACGATGGGTGAAGACTCCAGACAACAATGAGTCTTCAAATCCTGTGATCGGCTCTCATACCATTTCAGGATATTATGATGAAACTCCCTTGCCAAACTTGCTCTCAAGATTAATTTGAGAGAGAGGAAGTAGGGATTTGGCCAACTTGCAAATGGGGAAAATGAACAAGAAGCTCGAAATGTATATTTCTTATTTATGAAAAATTCATCTAGAAAGAAACTCCACAACTTACAAAGAGTAAAAAATTAATCAAATTGTTGTAAAGTCAGATTTTAATAGTGAGTAACCTAACGAGAAGGCTACTATTTTGGTCCAAAGATGCAATAATAAATACTTACATTTGTATTGTGAATCGATAATTGTTTAATACATTGTAAATCGATAATTTAAAAATTATAATTTGTAAGTATGAAAATCTTTCTAACCTTATAAACCCACAAAAATTCTCTATTTTATTATAATTTAGGATTATATTCTCAACAATTGTCACATGCAATTTTAAATTCTTACTAAATAACTATTTACAAGCCGGATAATTCTTACAGTATCGAATGAGGGTGAATAATAACCTCACTTGAGTATTTTTCCTCCATAAGCACGTAGACCACAAGTTGGATTTTTAATCTTTAGTTAGGTACTCGCAAGCCCACTAACTATAATATCATATGATAAGATATAGTGTACCAATAATAGATTGTGCTAATTTATACTTAAAACTAATTAATTATAAGTGAAAGTTTTCCAAATTTATAAAATTACAACACTTCTCTATTTTATTCCAATATTTTATTAAAATGTGGATTGTATTATCAACAACATTCACATCCAATACACACAACAACAAATCATGTGGACAACTTCCAAGAAATCCCATAGGGGAATTGAATTCAAGCTTCACCAATCCACTCCGTTCAGAATCATTTCACCAACGATAACAATATGGAAAAATATATAGCAAGAAACATGAAAATACATACAAGATTATGTGTATAGTACAGTTATTCACCTCTAGGATGCCTTATTCTTATTATATGAAACAAAATAGAAGATCCCATCTTGATCATTCACTATCTCCCATCCATGAGGTCAAAAGGTACCAACTTATGTGTATCATCATAACCTGTTGCACATGCTGAAATAGTGTCAGAGTAATTGCCATGTAAATTTCCAAGCAGGTGTTCACTTTCCTGCGGATTATCTAAACATTGTTGCCCCCAAGGGTGCACACTTGTTGCCCTCAGTAGCCCTTCTAATTCCAGTGCCACTTCCTTCATGGATGGCCTCTCCTCACCTCTAACTCCCAAACACTTACTCGCTAGAAGGGCAACTTCTTTGATTTGCCTACTGTTATCTTCATTTAAGATCGCACAGTCAATGATCTCCAAGCAACGGTCCTCTTTCACAGCGGAGACAAAAACTGATGATAAATACCTCTCCTTTTCAGGCTTGTCAAAAGATATAGCTTGCATTCCTGTGAGTAGCTCAGGAAGGACGATCCCAAAGCTGTAAACATCGCTTTTGTCTGTTAACTGGCCCGAGTGGAGGTATTCTGGAACTAGATAACCCAATGTTCCTTGCACGAGAGTCGTTAGTTGAGTATGATCTGATGGCATCAACCTAGAGGCTCCGAAATCAGATACCTTGACCGTGTAATTCTCATCCAACAGTATATTAGTGCTCTTAACATCTCTGTGTATGATCTGAGTACCAGCATCTGTATGCAAGTAAGAAAGTGCCCCTGCTGTCTCGGCTGCTATGCGTAAGCGACCCCCCCATGAGGACACGGCTGAGTCTTGCTTTTTGCCATGCAAGTGCCCAAACAAGGTTCCATTTGTTATGAACTCGTAAACTAAAAAGGCATCTCTGTCTCCAAGCAGCATCCTATCAGCTTAACCACGTTCTTATGGTTGATTTGAGACAAAATAATCACTTCATTAATAAACTCGTTCATTTGGCTCCGATCTAGAATTTTGGCCTTCTTGATGGCTACTGCCTTGTTGTTCAACACCGTTCCTTTGTAAACAGTTCCTTGCCCACCTTCACCAAGAATCCTGCTTTCATCATAATTATCAGTTGCCTTCTGGAGATCTTCTACTGAGAATACCTTCAATGATTCAACATAACTCCGGTGCTGAGAGCTGACTTTCCAGCAGGAGACCCCCATTATCACGGTAGAATTTCTTTCTTTCTTTGATGACTCTTCTCTGTCTGACTGCTAAAATCATCCAGGAAACGCTTGAGAAAAGGAAAAGTAAACACAAGCCAACTCCTGAAACGGATGAAGAGAGAACATCATAATTTGTTAATTTCTTCTCCAGGCGCATGCCAATACTCCAAGTGATTTTGACCCTTCATCTATACGCATAGGCACTTGCCAAAATTGTATTGAATAAATAAATCTAAAAAAGTTTTCTTCTTCAACTATCCTTGCAAAAAAGGGAAAAAATCCCATTTCACCTTAACAGACATCCAAGAGCGAAACCAACATGATGACGCCATTGAACAAGATCACTGCAGATGCATCTTTGGCCAAGTTGTTAAAGAAAACCTTTTTCTAATTATAGTTTTACAAGAAATTTAATGGGTCATGTTGCTCACCTAAGCCGATTTCAAGTGGTGAAGAATTATTTCTCTTGACAATTGGCTTACATCCATCCTTTGTCGGGTCTCCCTCCGTTCCCTCGAGACAGGAACAGTTGTAGCACCGGGAAAATTTGTGCATATTCCATTGCATGGTCTTAAAGTTTTACACTCGTTAATATCTGACAATGGAGTCGGTGACATTAGTGATAGCAACAAGGACAAAACCTTAAAAAAATTACCCAGATGGGTGTAAGGGAAGAGCCATTGTTGGAGCTGCTAGATATAGTAGTAGTAGTAGTAAATATTCAATGAGCATTACATGCGGCTAACTATAACAACATACATATATATATATATATAACTAATTAAAATAGTAAACCAAACCTTTCAAAACAATCACTTTTAATATCAAAATATTTGATAAAATGAATCTATTTAAGATCAATTTTAACTTTTACTTAAATTAGGATTGTACCATTTTTTATTAAATAATGATTACTATACGAATTGAATCAGATCGGCGCTTCCGTCCCATCAATCGGATGGCGGGTGGTTTTTTTTTATTATTTTGTGGTACCTTTACTAAAATTATCTCGTTTTGGTAAATACACAACCAAAAAAACAAAATTAAAATCCTCATTCATCTGAACCAACGATTGAGGATTTTGCACGCTTTTTTCGCCCTAAAAGGAACAAAACGACTTGTTTTACTACTGTGGAAAATTTTTATGATCCATAGTAACTAAAAGTAAAAGGTAAAATCAGAGTTTTATTGATGAAAAATATTTAGTTACCCGTGTTTAGATTTAAAATCATAAATTTATATTATGAAATGCTTAGCTTTAACATGATTATAATTTGATATTACAACTTCAGCTAGCTAAGTAGTAGAGAACAACCTTAATCCACATCAACAATTATATCACTCTTCTAATTTGGCTCATATATATTATCTTTAATGACTAAAAACATATTTAAAGAACCATAAAGATTATGTGATAATTTATGAGATAAAATATTCTATGAATACTATGTGATGAGAGGGGAAAAATAGAAGAATACCTTGGCAGCCATCTGGTCCAGAGAGATAAGGATTCCCACTGTAACCTTGATTGCAGTGGCAGCGGTAACCTGCCCCATGGTCTGAATCAGTGCAGGTGGTATTCTCTTTGCACATATAGCTCGAGTTGTTCTTTTGGGCCGCCTCGCACGTTTCATTTCCTATTGCCCAATCCAGAACGGCGGGCATCCTCTCTTCTGCTATGTTCTTGAGAGATGCAGTGGAGAAGTTGAAATCTGCTGCAACAAAGGCATAGCCGCATGGGTTGAAGTCATGGACAGAGGTGTGGTTTTCGAAACTATGGAGGGAGATGTTGAAGCCCGCCATATTCTTCGGGAAACTGGTCTGGCAGCATCCAACACCCGCACATGTCCCGTTCGTCACATCAGTGATGTTGTTGCAAACAGACATGCACCCAGTCGAGAAACTATGGCCTACTTCCCCAATGAAGTAGGCGTAGGAATCACAACCCACAACAAAAAACCTGTAACGCAATATTCTCAGATCACACTTGTTCTTGTGTATAAATAAACGCAAGGCTGGCAATCGATGACAGATTTTCAGCTTTAATTTTACCTGTCCTTGGAGCTGGATAGATAAAACTTCCCCAGTTTGGTCATCCACCGAGGCTTTGAATCTGAAGATCTATTTCGTGACGACGTATAGCAGTCTCTCGCGACTCCCAGCTTGACGAGCATCTCGTGGTTCTCCATTGAGATGTTGACTACGGGGATATGGGTGCCATGCCAGTATGCCACGGGAGGATCCGTAGACTTGTTGCAGGTGATGAGAAACGAAGTGGTTTCTTCGTAGTAGTAGCATTCGCTTCCATCGGTATCTATGCCGAAGGGGTATGAGATGGTTCGGAGGTTTCCACAGGAACTCGTGCAACCATGCTTCGTTTGGGCTGCAAGCTGCAATATTGGAGCTGGACCTGAAAATAGCGTAAAAGCAACAACAAGCAATAATTCTCGAGGGCTTGTCATTTCTAAAGGATGGGAGAGTGGCACCGATCTATGCACTGATTATTTGCTTCTGAGATCACAGCAAGATAAGTGAAGGGTGAGATGAAGACCATAGCCTATCCCTTTACTAAATAAAGGAGCATCTATATGGTCTTCTAGAGATAAATGGTTTTTAGAGCTCAAAATGTCACTTTAATTAAGATATTCTGATTTAAAATTTTATTTAAAAAATATAAATATCTAATAATAACTTTTAAATATATATATATAAATTTAAGTTAAAAAAAATGAAGCAACTAATTAGCGCGGAGTGCACTCAAAACCCTATTATAAAATTCTTTAGGGAACGTGTTCATTAAAAAATGATTATTTATGGAATCAAGACTCAGTCAACGGTGCACGTTCCATTAATATTTGTGTAATTTGTTGAGTTGTTGGAGATCTTTTTTTCAATTAGATTCCTCATTTTGACTTTTTTTTATTAATTGAAAAGGTTGAGGTGGTGAGTTTTATACAAATTTATTAATGTTAATTATATAATAATTCGCATATATAATTATGAAAGAAAATTAATATATATAAATAAACTATATTTTATATTAACCCCCTTCAAATTTCTTCATAGGAAACATCACTCTCCTTCAAAGTAATTTAATAAATGATATGATAATTTATTATTATTTCAATGTATGTATTTAAAGGTTATTATCCAAAATAAATAGATATTGAGAGGGATGGAGAGGTGAAATTATTCCTTAATCTCTTGGGTCTCAAGTTTGACTATACAAAAATAGACATACTATTTATGTGAATAATTAATATTGGTGGGTGTGCCATGTGGTACAAGTGTGACACTAAAAAGATAGGAAGAGAGAGATATAATTATGAATGACTTTATCTTAGCGTATATTTTACTTGATTCTATTATGTACTCCTAATTGGTTTATAATGAATCTTGATTTGTGTGAGAATAACATGAATATGGTAATTTATGGATGTTGCATGGATAGTCATTGAATATTGCTAGGCAAGTAAATGCTGCACAAGGAAAGTGGAGAGTTTGGAAAAAAAATCACAATTGCTATATCTTCATGGAACAATTCCTACCACACTTTGAAAGAGTTGCCCACTAATATCCTCAAAGCTTTTGTAGAATGGAGTAAATTCTTCAATAATTTATGTTGAACTTGACACACCCTTGGATAGAATGATAACAAGCACACCCATAAACATCCTCCAATAACACAATTTCCATATAGCCATCAACATTCAGATTCATGTATTGGTTGCAACACAAGCCATTGTGAGTTGACTTACTCCTGGTGATCCCCTGGACCTTCAAATTCTGCAAGAGATCTTCAGGTGGATGGTCGGCCCTGGTATAAAGTTTAGTTCATCTCCTTCCACATAACCCAATATATACTTAATAAGATTTTAGAATTAATGGAATGAGACAAACTCATTTTGTCTAACTTCTTGGATTTTTCCAAAGAACAATATTAGTGAATTAAGTATTAATGAAATTTATTAATTGTGCATAAAATAATTAATATCTTCCATATTTTAACTTTAACTTTATTAATTATAACTTATAATATACAACTATTTATTCTTCCCCAATAAATTATATATATTATTTATTTTATAGTTGTCATTTATTAGGATTATTCATTCCATTTGATTTAATTTAATACAATTTTTAGTTTACTAAATTATTTTTAGTATTCTTAAGCCTCTATTAATTTAATATATTTTAGGTTTGACCAATTTTTAATATTTATATTATCATATTTTTATTTTCACCTATGTATTAATTAAGAAAAATATTGTTTAAGAAAATGTATAAATGATAGATAAAACAAATTAAATTGCATAGATTATATTATCATTTTTATAGTTGTCATTTTAGGGTTTATTAATCTTTCTAGGATTTTAAATTTATTAAAATTTAATTTAATAATTATAAATTTTTTTAAAAAATCATATAGCAAAAATATAAGTTAAATAAACCCTAAATATTTATAATTTTAAAATCTCAAAATTTTAACTGAATACTCAATAAGTTTTAAAAATAATAGTGTGGCCCATGGAATTGTGCACAAGGTTTCATAATATTAAATTTCAAATGGATTTTCCCACTTTCACCCAGTAAGTGCCTTTCTCTCTCTTCGTTCTCTATAGAATACTAACCTAGGGTTTCCTCTTATGTTAGGCACTCTCAACATCTCACACACAGAATGATCAAGCACACGCAGAGGGATAAAAGCTTCCTCACCCAATCTTTCTTTTCTTTCATCCAACTTTGTGTCTGCAAGGGCTAGCATGCTCAGCCCCTTTTATAAATCTAGGGTTTTCTTGCTTTCAACTAATCTACATACACTTTCAAAACCAATTTTGGATTATTCCAATGTAGCATTTTTCTAGCATCATTCATCATCCTCGATCCTTTCTCTATTAGGGGAAGTGGTCCATAGCCTATAATATCAGCTTGTCAATTACGTACACTTGGACTAGAGTATTTAATTGAGTGTGATCCAAGGGAACAACTTAAGGTAAGTGGCTCATAGTCAACTATAGTTGTTAAGTAATGTTTTTTGAGGAAATGATCAGCATGTTTCAAAATAAAAATTCCAAAACTTTGTAAGTGCATGAGAGTGGATCAAGAGAGTGAGTCCCATATTGATAATATGATGATGGTTTTGTTCAGCGGATTCATTTTATTGAGAGGTGTGGAGACAAGAGAGTCGGTGACTAATTAAGTTCAGATTGGAAAGAAGAAGATCATCGTCAGCTATAGTACCATGCATATTTCCCTTCCTACGTCTGCCTCTGTCTCTTATGCACAGAAGCTTTGCAGACAAGTGTCCGTTTGCACAACTTCTTACCTGCCTCTCCCTCTTATGCTCAGTAGCTTTGCTGACAAGCTTAAGTGTCCATTTGCACAACTTTTTACCAATGAAAGGTTTAGCGATCGGCACCGTTAGCACCTTCTTTTTGTCCTTCTGCACTCTTTCCTCTTCGCTGTTGTTCCCCGCCCTACCTGAACCGTTACTGGCTTTCGTCAGCCTAACGGAATTCCTCCACTGTCTCTTCCAAACAGTACTAGGGCCAGCTACAGGGCTTGCATCAACCCAGCGGCTTCACCAGCAGCCAGATTTTTATCAGCAGCCAGTTCTGCTTCTTTCTTATTTGGTGCGACCAGTTCTGCTACTCCTCTATTTGGTGCGATCAGCGGCCTCCTCCGATACTCCACCAGTACCTTCCTTCTCTCTGTGCTGACGTTGGAACCCTCTATTTCTGCTGCACCTGGACATTTTGCCATTTCTCATCCCTTCGAATAGCCATAGTTTGGACGACAGCTCTTTACCGTAGCCATTTCTCCCTTCTTTGGAGAGATAGAGGGCGCAAATTTCAGGATTATTTAGGACATCCATGATTGGTGCACTATGTAAGTCCACCAGAACTATGATCATCTCTTCTATGGTTATTCTTTCCCCTACACTACTAATTCTGCCCATTAAACTAGACGGCACAAACTATTACCTATGGCACCAACCATGTTGCTAAAGTAAAGTGATGAGCAAATCGAAATTGTTAATCCCGACCATGAAGCATGGGTAGTTCATGACAAAGTCACTCTAACTATTATTATAGCTTCCCTTTCCAATTAAGTAAATTTGCACGTGATTGGAGTACTCACCTCTACTCAAGACTAGACACGTTTAAAAACATTGTATAGCTCACAGATTCGGGCACATAAAGACATACTTGAGTAATAATGGCGTGAGCTAAATAAGGGAGATCAACCTATGTCCTATTACTTGACAGCTATATTTAACTTAACCATAAATTTCGCCCAAATTGTAAGGACCAAACCCGACCATGAGATCAAAGATAAGTTGTTTGATGGATTAGATCGTTAATGGGAGGCGCTTACGCTCCAATCGCTGTCATCTCTCGCGTTGCGGTCAACTCCAGGTTCTACTCATCCTTCTCCTCAAGTTCTTAATTACCCCAATAGTAGGTTGGAGCGAAACAACATACTGGACCAAAATATGGAGTAGAACCGTTAAGCAGGGGCTCTAATACCATAAATGTATTTGAGAGAATAATATATTTCTATAATTCTACCTGTATTGTATTTATATTATACTACATGTATTTATACAGTATTGTATTATATACAAATAAAATAAAAAATACATAAAATCGTACACATAGATATAGGTACAGCTAGGTGCAGTCTGCTAGGATAGCTGTATGGAGACAGCTAGGTGTGCGGCCAGCATAGCAGGCTGCATGTAGTCTATTATATCGTCTATTAATCAGTATTCAACTTGGCATTCACCTAAAAAACAACACTTTGGTGATGACCGTAAATAGATCATCCTTACCTTATCCCATGTCCAGGGCCACATGTTATACCGGTGATGTTTATGAATGATGATGTAGGCATAAATTAATGGGCTCTTACCAGCACCGGACCTTTTTGCCACCAATTATACCCTTGACCATCTCTTTGCCCGCCTCCGTCCAAAGTGAGTCCATATATGGAGTGAAAGGTGATCCACCTAGTGGGGAAGAACTTGGCCCATAGTGACGGACTACTAGGTGCAACGTTGGATCCCATCCACTGCCAATACATTGAGGCAATGCCTATGACTCTAGAATACTAGGGCATGCATTCACTCAAATCCACTTCACTATAATATTTTAATGTAACTTTAGGTATTATTCACTACATTAATTGAGAGATGGTATGTATTTGGCGTATCATTTCTATTTCTATCGAAAATTCCAATCGATCGTTGGAAAGTAATTGAAGTAACTTTCTAGAAAAACTTTGGGATAGTGTATTACTATCGAAATGTGTTCTTGTTTTTCCCTCTAGTGAACCTTTTTTTTATTATAATGACCATAAATGTCTCCCTTCTCAACATATTCTTAATTTTAAATTAGTATACCAAATTTACTATATACTTTTTTTCTATCCCCATTAAACACTACCATTTACTTTTGGGTAGTGAAATATTACCTTTTTAATTTGACAGTTCACCGGTAATAATAGTCAATTTATCCCTATAATTATTTCAATTTCTATTAATGGTACGAGTATCAAGTACACATCTAAATATTTCTCCTTAATTTTCAATTCGCAATTTTTTAAGATTTTGTTTCTAATTATTTCATCCAAGTAAATTGATGAATAGTTCAAGTGGAATTGGTTATTTAAAAATATATTGGATCAGTTATTATTTAATGAATAAATTTTCTACTTGGTAATAGAGAATGCAAATGTTTTTTAACAAACATTTGAACATATAATGATTAAAAACAAAACCTTCTTTTAATTTGATAATTCATTCCAATGAGAAAATATACTTTTTAGTAAAAGGGTTTGTAAGTATCCATTACCACAACCAAATATACTTATTTGCTATTATAATGATAACAACCAAATCAGTGGGTATTACAAATACCCATATTCGTTCTCGTATGTTTAAACAGAGACCATAAACGAATATATGACAAATGTCTTATGGTTCGATTAAGTTAGGTGCAAAAAATTTTCAACTCGTGGATATTTTAGATATTACTCTTAAAATCTTATTAAAATTTTTTTTTTTGATAAAGTGGTAGTGAGATTTTTTAGCAATGTCCCAATTTACTATAAATTATTTTTATTAAACTCATAAATTTCTTACTTCTAACAATTTAGTACACGTCAACTTCTGCATTTTTTATTAAAAATATTTATCGTGTTTTTGTAATAGAATGGAAGAAAAATATCTAATTAGTACTGGTTGTTTTTATCGCCCGAAATAACATTAACTTTAGTAAATTGTGTTTAAAAATTGTAAACGAGTTGAAATAGAAATGGCTATTGAGAGTATACATGATATATTAATTAAAATAAATAAGCATATTTAATATATAAAATTAAAATTTTCATTAATTATCATTTATTATTTTTAATAGAATATTTACCATATTAAATTTAAGTGATACACATTTGCCCAAAAAATCTTTTTCATATTGGAATGACATTGAGATGCAAAGTCAATAGCAAATATTAACATTAAAAAATAGAGAGATGGCACCGGAAAAGTTGGATCTTGTTTAGCACAAAGACTAGTCCAGATAACAGAAAATTCGTGGTCAACGTATAAGCCCATTCCCACGCAATATCCATTTTTTTCAACTCATTTATAATTTAGTATATTTTATATGCACAATTTTTAAACACTTTCAACAACTGATTTGCGAGATAGTTATTGTTATTTCGGACGAGAAAAATAACCAGTACTAATTAGGCATTTTTATTCCATGCTATTACAAAACACGATACATATTTTTAATAAAAAATGCAAAAGTTGACATTACTTGCTCGTTAGAAGTAAGAAATTTTTAAGTTTAATAAAAATAATGCTATCTTAAAGGGTGACCATTACAAAATTTTTCTTAAAATGAAATATCAATATATTGTGCAAAAATGTGAGAAAACCTACTACCCCATACCGTAATGTGAATAATTTGAAAAAAGATTTTCTGAGTAATATGTAACTCTCACCTGAATAATGAAAATAATCACGAGTTGATATAAAATACCATCTCTTATTATAAAACTTATTTTGAGTTAATATTTTCATAAGACATTTGTCAAAAAATAATATCGAAGTAATCATACTCGCCAATGACGGAATCTTCCCAAATCCGATAATAACCCACCGAGGAATAAACTCAAGAATAGAATAAAGGATAACATCTCCCAAGTTAAACAAGAAATGGAACATTAACTCACCATAAAAGAAAACTACCCACTATATTAGATATCCGAGTAAACATGACTGAGCATATAAATAGATAATATATTTCAGGTGCGGGCAAATGAAATATTATGCTAAAATTTGTCCAGTATTCTATTTACCGAATCCAAAACAATGGAGGTCGGATAGCAAACACGACACCTATAATTCCAAAAATTGTATACAAACTCAAGTAAAAAACTCAAATGTCCACTGGTGTAGTATCAGCTACTTCCAAACTCTTTTCTTAATAATTTTGTTTACTCAAAATTGGATAAATTCCCAAATTAAATGTAAAATTATAATAAATTGATTTGCAATTTCACACTTTAAGAAGGTTTTATCTTTTAATCAGTATATATTCAACTATTTGGTAAAAAAATATTTGTAATTATAGATTAATAAGGTAAAAAAATCCTTCATTAAGTAATAACTGATCCAATATATTTTTAAATAACCAACTACACTTCAACCAGCCATCAATTTACTTAGGACATTGGAAGATAAAACATTATAGACAAAATCTTAAAAAATTGCGTAAAAATTATGGAGAAAGATTTAGAGGTGGACTTGATACTTATACCATTAATAAAAGTTGAAATAATTCTAGTGATAGATTGAGTATCTTTACGGATGAACTATCAAAATAAAACGGTAACATTTCACTGATAAAAAACTAAATAGGTAGTGTTTAACCTACATAGAAAAAATTATAAAGTAAAATTGGTATTCTAATTTAAAGTTCAGAATATATTGCAGAAGGGGATCAAATTATTTATGGAATAATTTTTTTTAGAATAGTTATTTAGATTACATTCGAACCGTTAATTAAAATTTTCCATATAAATAATACTCATAACCCATCCAATTTCTCAACTACCATACCTATAGCTCCAACAAAATTAAAAAAAATTGAATTACTAGATAAATGATTTATTCAACCCATTAAATTACAATAGGGCATTTTATTATTATTTGTAAAGAATAAGATTATAAGTATGAGATTATTTATAGAATATGACAGTATCTATCAAATACAAATATCCCTACCATCTGTAACGGGTCGAAGACGGTACGAAACCAATGAATATGAGAATATTATTTATATTAAAAACTTGCAAATACTAATTTTTTTAATATTATATGCGTATAATATTTTTATATTTTAATTAATATATAGTCAATTATCTCAAAAATATTATTTTTATTTTAATCAATATTTCATCGATTATCTCAACCAAATTATTAAGATCATTCTTACTATATTGATATTATTCAAATAAAACTGACATTAAATTAGTTTCAAATATAGAAATTGGGAAATATACATCCACCTGTCAGCCTTGGGGCCTCACACCTGTAAGTAGTAAGCACTCTTGTTGTATGTACGCGGAAATATTTAATTCATCAAATTCCACGCTGATTTAGTGAGTAATATAAGGAAGCCAAATCACACACACCACCAAGGATCATGACTTCCATTTCCGTATGAACCAGTAAGTTAAGATGTTGAGTTCAAGCTTTTTCTACGGCATTTTAGCCAAAAATTCAACACTCTTCATATTACAACTTATTGATCATACAATAAAATTAATATGAAGAAATAATGGTGGGTGCACCTGTCATAGGTTGGGATGCTGGTACAACAACCCTGCGGTATGGTAAGAGATAATTGTGTAAATTAGATGAGATTTCACGTCTATTTAAAGATAATATGCCAATTTGTATGTTGTAATTTAGATAGGCCTTTATATTGGGTAATATGTCCATATAGCGTATAGAAGAATATGTTATGTGGTGACTCATTACTTAATTAAGAATTCCTAAAATTTTTGCATAACAAGTCATAAATTAGCACTTTCGGATACATATCAATGCTGGATTGGACTACCTCACCCCTGTGAGATCTGTATCGGAGTCAACTCATAGCCTCCAATGCCTGGAAGTTGGGGCAGCTGCACACGAAGGATTGACAATTACGACCCCGCTAAGAGCAGGGGAGGTGTTCTCCGGATGAAGGTTCAGATCAAATTGAATGAGCCCCTTCCCTGTGGAGCCTAGATCGCTGGTGGAAGTGGGGAGGAAGAATGGCTTTAGTTCAAGTATGAGCGGTGGTTAGCTATCAGATACCAATGTGACAGAATGATCAACCCTCGCCATTGTCCGGAGGAACCAACTTAGGAGAGGATTTACGGGTCGTGGATAAAAACCCGGGGCACTATGAAAGAAATGGCAATCCTTCAGCAAGGATGTACGCTCAATAGACATAAATGCACTGTGAATGCACTCACAGAAGTGGCAGTAACCGGGGCGCATCTGGAACTGTGGCACACATCTATCTGAATGGAAGAATCCCTAGAGGCACAATCAGCCAACCTAGGGGAACATGACTTCTGCCCGGGAACTTTTCCAGGGTTACTCTTTAGATATCTCAATATTCACATAACTGCCTCCCAATATTCTGTCCTAGGATCATGCATACATATACTTATAATACTAACCACATATGTGATGTCCAGTCATGTGTGACACAAGTAGATAAGTCGTCCCACAATTCTCTAGTATTATTCTTTATCCACTGGGTCCCCTGACTGAGCACATAGCTTATGATTTGGTTCAATTGGAGTGGCAGCAGTTCGACAACCCAACATTCTTATTTCAGTAAGTAGATCCAATAGATATTTTCTCTGAGAAAGCACTATGTCTATCCTAAACCTGACTATCTCAATATCGAGAAAATACTTAAGTGCACCCAAATCTTTCACTTCAAATTCTTTGCTCATCGCTATCATCTTCAGTTATAATAATATCATCTACATATACTGCAAGGATAGCAACTTGACTATACGAATGTCGATAGAAAACCATGTGATCTCCATTGCATTGTTGATACCCCATTCTAACTATTGCATGTTGGAATCGATCAAACCAAGCTCTTGGTGATTGCTTGAGTCCATACAAAGACTTCTTAAGTTTACATACCCTTCCAGTGGTCTTAATCATATCAAATCCAGGTGGAATCTCCATATATACCTCTTCTTGTAAATCTCCATGCAAAAATGCATTCTTTACATCTAATTGATGTAATTTCCATCCAAAGTTGGTAGCATATTATATAAGTATTCTAACGGTACTCATTTTAGCAACTGGTGCAAATGTCTCATCATAATCTATTCCATATGTCTAGCTATTGCCTTTTGCTACCACTCTTCCTTTATACCTTTCAACCTTTCTTTCGACATTTTGCTTAATAGTGAATACCCATTTGCATCCAACAACCTTTTTTCTCTAATGCACGCATCTCCTCATGCATTGCTGCACACCACTTTGGATCATTTTTAGCCACTTTCCAATTTCTTGGTATGTGCACTAACTGTAATAATACAATAAAGGTCTTGTATGTAGATGAGATAGATTCATATGAGACATAGTTAGATATATCATGTTCATAACCATATCTAGTTGGAGGTTTTCCTGCATTAGCTCTAGGTTCTTTACGAATAGCAATGGATAGAGATTCATTACCATCTGGTGAATCAAATGGTTCATAAAACCTTGGAAAAGAACCTTATGATAAATTGGAAGAGAAAAACCAGACTGGTTTAGATGAACCGGATCCAATTGGATTGAACTGGCTCATGAATTGGAACTGATAGAGAAAGGGAAAACAAAGAAATTTATGGATCCCTTGTGACCCAAAGAGATTTATAAGCCTTGGAAAGGAACCTTGGAATAAAGTGGGAGAGAAAAACTAGATCGGTTCAGTTGAACTGGACCTGAACCGAATTAAACCGATTTAAGAATCGAGCCGATTTATGAATCAGAACTAATAGAGAGATGGTAAACTGGGAAATTTATGGACCTAAGTGACCTAAAGAGTCACAAAAGTTATGGAACAAACCCGCATTACCTTAGAAACTATGGAGACCAAGGAGATTCCCATCCCCAATAAAGGAATGAATCAAGGGAATTGTTGGGCAAAGAAGGCACAACAAGAAAAATTGTCAAGGTAATTAAGGAGTCTAGGAGAACTCTTAGAGTAACTGAGTAAGGAAATGACCTATTACAAGTGTAAGGAAATAGGACATGAAGTGAAGGACTATCCCACACCACAAATATTTAGGACAATATTTTCCAAGAATAGCACCCCAACGACTATAGGAAACCTGAAAGGATACCATTCCTATAAGTACAACTCCTGCTTGAAATTTTAACTACATCTAGGAGGAAGCTCTTCAAGATCCTAGCATAGTGGCAGGAAGGAAAAAAGGACTGAAGGTAGGACCTCGATAAACCGCAAACAAGACCAAAGTATAGCTGAAGAAAATTTTTCCAAGAATAACACCCCCACGGCTATAGGAAACTTGAAAGGATACCATTCCTAGAAGTACAACTTTTGCTCGAAATTTCAACTACATCTAGGAGGAAGCTCTTCAAGATCCTAGCATAGTGGCAGGAAGGAAAAAGGACTGAAGGTAGGACCTCGATAAACCGCAAACAAGACCAAAGTATAGCTGAAGAAAATTTTTCCAAGAATAACACCCCCACGGCTATAGGAAACCTGAAAGCATACCATTCCTAGAAGTACAACTCCTGCTCGAAATTTCAACTACATCTAGGAGGAAGCTCTTCAAGATCCTAGCATAGTGGCAGGAAGGAAAAAGGACTGAAGGTAGGACCTCGATAAACCGCAAACAAGACCAAAGTATAGCTGAAGAAAATTTTTCCTTGAGAAGAAATTTCTAGCCATTTAGGAGCAAAGAAGGGAGAGCCTCCATGAGAGAAGACCAACCGAGCATTTGACAACAAATGAAGTGTCTTGAGATGGCAAATACGACTCGCTTTGGAAAAAGCAGTGAAGCCAAATAGAAGTTTCAGACAAAACATAGCGAAAGGAAGCAAGTCATTACAACAAGATAGTCAAGGAGAATAAACGATGCTCTAAGGAAGATTAGGAAGTAGAAAGGACTACACCCTAAAAAGGGCAGTAGGATGGACATTAAGGACAAGAAGACTCAAGAAACAACTGCCCTAAAAAAATTAGATCAAAGGAATGGTAGAGATGAGGTAGTTAACAAACTGAGGAATTGTCAGAAGATTGATGGGTATCTTGGACATATGGGGGAAATGAGTGTGGTATAAGTATCTGTTCTTGTCGCTCTCCATCATTTTCTTTATCTTCCTCCCCCTGAGCATAACTCTTGTTCCTTCTACAATAAACCTTCAATTTTGGTTCATTAGTCCCTCCTTCATTGCTACTCGATCTCTTAGGACACGGGATTATACCTACAATGACATCATCTTCTTTATTATCACTGATTCTCTCTTCATTTCCATGTTGTGCTTCAGTCAAATCATCTAGCACTGTGGATAACATTGTTGATTCACCATAAAAGGGTTCATTCTCACGAAATGTTAAATCCACACTCACAAAAAGTCTTCTCTCGCTTGGACACCAGCACTTGTAACCTTTATAAGTGCTAGAATAGCCTACATAAATACACTTCAATGCACATGGATTAAGTTTAGTTACTATGGGACGATAATCTCTCACAAAACATACTTAACCAAATACACAAGGACGGACTGCATGTATGTTGCTTTCCATCAAAAGTTCACAAGGAGATTGAAAGTTTAATATCTGAGAAAGCATCCGGTTAATTAAATATGTTGCCATCAATACTGTTTCACTCCATAGATATTTTGGAACATTCATTGTAAATAGAAGAGTGCGAGCTACCTCTAATAAGTGTCGATTTTTCCGTTCTGCCACTCCATTATGTTCTGGTGTATCTGGACATGTGGTCTGATGCAGAATCCCCTTTGTAGATAAATACGATGAGAATTTTCTATAAACATATTTAGTACCAATATCTTTACGAAGAGTACTCACTTTGGCCTTATATTGTATTTGCACCAAAGTTAAAAAATCTTTAAAGCAAACCAGTGTCTCAGATTTATTTTTCATCAAATATACCCATGTCATCCTTGAGTAACAATCAATAAATGTTCTTGTATGTTTTCAAAACTCACAAGAATCACATACAAGCTTGCTATGTTCTACATTATTCATCAAGTCAGGCCTTACCCTCTTAAGATTCTCAAACGATAGATGACCAAGACTATGATGCTCCAATATGACTTCATTCATTGCTCGTTTAGACAAAATAGTGGTTAAAGCTGCGCTAGACTCAACTCTCATAAGATACCACAATCCATAAAGCCTCCGTCCAGTTACAGTTATTATCTTGGTATTCCTTTCCTGAATAACACATGAATCTTGATCAAAGATTACTTAACAGTTCAATTAATCATTGATTGCACTAACTGATAATAGATTAACAAGAAATGATGGGACATGTAGAACTGATGATAATGTAATTGATGAAGTGCATTTAATCGAGTCGAATCCCCTAACCGGTTGAAATGTGCCATCAGCAGTTTGAACTCTATTATGGGAAAAAGGTGGAGAACCAGTATATGTAATAAACTCTACTGATGTTCCTATCACATGTCTAGATTTGCCTGAATCAATAATCCATTATGTGGAAGATGGTTTAGAAGAAAATGCATGTGTAGTAGTACCTGAGTCAACATTAACATAACACATGTTGTCGTTTAAAATGTTAGCACCTTTAGCACGATAGGTTTGTCCCCCAAATCGTCCATAACCTCGAGCTTGACCTCGGGCTCCACGTCCTCTAATGCTATGACTTGTTCCACCCCATGCAGGAATACGTGTCGAGGAACAATTCCAGCTAATATGTCCATTCTTCCCACAATTATAGCATTGTCGGTTGTCAATAATCGGTTTTGCTAGAGTAGAGCGAACTGGTATTGCTGATATCTTAGAAGTGTTCATAACCTTTTGTCTTGACTCCTCATGAATTAGTGCAGCAATAACATCTTCCATCGGAGGAATTGGAGACTGATACCAAGTTTTTCGTTCCTTCAAGTCTCTGCTCTATTGGGAGTAATTCCAACTTCAAATCTCGATTGAGAGTATTGTTATGTTGAGACAATACATCTTCTCTTCCTACAAGCAATTTGGCCATACCTTCTAAAATTTCCTTCAACTCCCTTCCTATTAATGCTGCATCCGTTTTCTCCATCTTCTACGACAATTCAGTTATGTCGTGTCTTGAGCCTTCAAATCAAAAAACCTTAAAAATAGAAGAAAACCTTAGCTCTGATACCATGTTATAAAACTGAATTCGAGTAAGGGAAAACGAATATATTGATAGAGAGGCATTGGGGATGAGAAATTGAAACCCCTTTTTTTTCTCCAAACCCTAACTTAATATATATACATGTCTATTTATTAACTACCTTAAATAGAATATATGATATAATCTTAATATCCAAGATTATATCATAATTACCTTAAATAACTTATACTATTTCAACAGGTAGCCTTATGTCTTGCTTGTGGTAGTGTCTCCCTACTCCTTATCTCTGCACATTCCTGTATGGACACATGCGCTACTTGTATGACTCGCATGGGATCCGGTAGACTCCTTTCCTGCTTTGCACGATTGCATTCCTTCCAAATATTCCAGCAAACTATGGCCATTCTCCCTATCCATTCCAATTTGCATCCCTTCCGATTTCCAATTCTCCATCCATCTACAAAGACAAGTAATAGGTACAACATATATTCTAATACCACATACCACAAGCCACACAGCTCGTGTCCAGTCATAATGTACTAATAAATGTTCTACACATTCATGATTTTGACAAAACATACAACAACTATAAGATCTCATATGCTTATTATAAAGATTCTTATTAGTAGCTACTGCATTATAACAGACATTCCATATAAATTGTCTCACATTCGTTGGCAAGGGAGGTTCCATGCTGTAGTTCATACCTGACATGGAGTTCTACTAGAGGAGATGGCTCTTATGCTATGCTTTTGATCATTTTCTCTGAGAAAAGTGTAAGTTGAGCGAACTGTAACCTCCCTACTCTTCTCCCATATCCAAATTCTGTGATCTTACATATTTGCTTCAAACACTAGTATCCTTTTGATTGTTATTTCTTCTTCTAGGTTAATCTTATCAATTAGTAAATCTAGCTTTCATTGTCTCGATTGTAGCTAAATAAGAGAGCTAACTCTAAGTTCTACCAACGAGTCATCTTGGATAGGGGACTATAAGTGATGGTCTTTTAGTGCAGGTATCCATCGGGAACCCTAGACCCTTATATGTCGGCCATCCCCAACTTACCATGTTAACCCTTCCTTAAGAAGTTCTTTACCCATATGGATGATTTGCCATGCCCATGATGCACCTAACCTCAGGTTGGCTTCCATTATATCTGAATTTCCAAAGTATCTTTTCTTTATAACTTTGCTCTACAGTGAGTTGGGATTCTTTAAGAGTCCCCATGCTGTCTTCATAAGCATAGCCTTGTTGAAACTGTGTTTATCATTTAACACTTGACCACCTTGTTGCTTAATTTATGTGGTTGTTTGTCATCTTACCCAGCTTATCTTGTCTTGCTCCGGTGTGCCACTCCTCCATTAGGCAACAATAGAATTAACCTCCTTAAACCATCCCTTAGGCAACAATAAGCAACTCATTGCATAATTAGGTATGGTACTTAAAACATGTTTAATTAGAACTGCCCTCCCTATTTGGAATACATATACCGATTTCCATCCTTGGAGTTTAGAGCTTATCCTCTATTTTAGAAAATTCAAACTTCTACTCTTGCTTCTCCCCCATAGTATCCCCCATAGTATCGATGGTATCTATCTCATGCTTATCCCAAAGAAAGGTTTACAACTGTTCTGATCTACTACTGCAAAGTTATTCTAGCATTTGTACTAAAATAACACAAATATTTCTCATAATTTACTTTCTAACCAGATACCAAACTGTAAGTGTTTATCAATTTTTTAAAGAATTCTATATTAATTTTGGATACCTCTAATAAGAATATAGCATAATCAGCAAAGAAAAAATGAGATATTTTAATACATTTTTGATTTATTTTCAGTGGCACTAACTCTTATTTAATATAATTACAGAAACAAAGATAATCAAAGCAGCATCAAAGCTTAACGCACAGACCCAATTAAGCTGCACGTGCATGAAATTACAGGGAAAGAAAAGATAATGTGAAGTTTTTTGTTTGTACATGAGCAAAATTTACAGCTTGCTACCTGCCAGTCGCCACTGGAGTCATTGCTTGATTCACGGAACTGCTGGCATTTATGGGAATGAAATCACTGTATGCTATAAATTCGTGGGTCTCCTCGATAAAACTCTCCATATCTTCATCAGAATTCAACTTGGCATTCACCCAAGGATGACTATCCATGGCCCTGATAGACTCGAGTTCCATTGCCACTTCTTTCATAGTCGGCCTCTCCTCGCCTTTTATCCTCAAACACCTCCTTGCAAGCATAACAACCTTCCCCACTTGTTGGGCATCAATGTCATTCCTCACCATGGAGTCTTCTAAAATCAGAACATGGAGAAGCAACTCTCTTCCACGGGCTTGTCAAAGGAAAGAGCCTTTTTTCCTGTCAGGAGCTCTACAAGGACAACCCCAAAACTGTATACATCGCTCTTCTCTGTTAAAGTGCTTGTACGTAGGTATTCAGGATCCAAGTACCCTAAGGTTCCTTGGACCATCGTGGATACATCAACATTGTCTAATGGAATCAGTCTGGAAGTCCCAAAATCAGAAACTTTGGCAACATCATTTTCATCGAGGAGTATGTTTGTTGACTTGATGTCTCGATGAATTATCGGAATAGAAGCTGCAGAATGGAGATAGGAGAGCACTCCCGCAGTCTCTGTAACGATTCTCAAACGGGTCTTCCAAGACATTCTGTAAAAAGTGACTCGATTGTGGATGTGGTCATAGAGCGTCCCATTGCTAATAAACTCGTATACGAGTAATGGCACGGCCGTCTCAAAGCAACAACCTAGTAGCTTTACCACATTTCTGTGATTGATTTGTGATAGGACAATCACTTCGTTGACAAATTGCTCGACTTGTGTATGATCCACGTCCACCCCTTTTGACTTCTTGATTGCAACAACAGTGTTATTGGGCAAGATTCCCTTGTAGACTGTGCCATATCCTCCTCGACCCATGATTCTTGTATCACTATAATTATCAGTAGCCCTCTTCAACTCTTCAGCCGTGAAGATCCTCATGCCACTTCCGGATGACGTATCACGGTCCCTTAGTTGCTGCTACAACACTATACCGCCATTTTGCTTGAAATACTTCTCTTTGAGCTTGATGAGGTTTCTCTTTTTTATTGTCAAATACAAAAACCCAATGATAAACAGTACAAGTGATGTTCCAACACTGACACCTGCATGGGGTGGATTAAGTCTATCACCAAGTTGAACTTAATGTCAGAATATATAATACACTTTGCAATTTGTAATCATTGTTCTCTCCATGAAACTTTACATAGCTTGCAAGGAATTTGAGCTGAGTAAGAATAGCGTTTCATGGGAGTTCGAAATTATTGATAAACTTACATACCAACTGTAATTTTGGTTGATAACATATTGTCACGAGTGCCATTGGGGATGCAGCGTTCTCCACCTCTTCTGCCATCGCCATGAAACCCACGAGGACAAGAGCATTTGTAGCTTCCAATAGTATTCTCACAAATCTTGTAGCAGTCATTATCCTCCGGATTCTTGCATTCATCAACATCTAGATATCGCACAGAACGATTGAAGAACGAAGAACTCAATAAATAGCACTGTGATGATAATTGTAAAAGTCATACTATATAATTCCTACCTTCGCAGCCATGGGGGATATATGGGTTCCCTTGATACCCTTTGGAACAATTGCATCGGTACCCATTAATGTCTTGGGGTTGGTAGCACTCACTGTTGGCAGCCTTACAAGCATTGGAACTCAAGTTTCTACTAGCTGCCTCACATGTCTCATTCCAGATAGCCCAATCAACTACAGTACGGACACGCGTCCTGTTCCCCATATTCGTAAGGGACCCTCGAGAAGGTGAAAGAAGACTCTTCTCCTATGAAGATGTAACTGCACGGACTTCCGCCATTGTAGACACTACTGTAGGGTTGATATTTAATAGAATAATCCCTAAGGTTCTTTGAGATGACTGTCTGGCAGCAACCAGAGCCGTCACAAGAATCTTGGATCGCACTGCTACGGTTGTTATCGCATTTATCATTGATCATACATCCGGTCAAAACATTACCTTCGTTTTGGATGACAGTCGCTAGAATGTTACATCCAATAGCCGTGAACTTGTTCTTGGTTGATGAGAGGGCAAATGCAAGAAGTGTTACCTGAACAGGGTCCAGTGCTGGAATGGCGTCCGCGCGTAAATCACTGGAGGAGGTAGTCTTACTTGTTGTCGTCTCGTTCGAAGCACAAAAGGACAGTATTGTTATAAAGCCGGAGCTCACCTTCAAGCGATATGTCTATGACCTCGTAACTGATCCAGAAGGGTGATGTAGAAGACATGCGATTGTTGCAGGTGATACTGAAGTGGGAGTTGAGGAAGCAGCCTTCACCAATGCGGAAGGGGTACGGGATACTAACGTTGCCACACTTTGAAGGGCAACCAAGCCCCAGCGCCTGTTGGGAGAAGGCAGTTGTTACTGACAGAATCGCTATGGTTGTAATCGTGAACAGTAACGCCATTTCCATCATCAAATTTCTCCCAAAAGCGAAGGTTCTTTCTGTTTTTCAGTCGAACTATCTTCCTCCCAGAAGAGAAGCATATCCCCTATTTATGAACCGTATGGTGTATAAAAAATAATATTTAATGTCTAATAAAACCATTTTTATAACTGTGGAAATTATATTATACAATATAATATTATAATAATTTGGCAAGCACATTATTAAGTGGCAGGCACACCGTCTATAGAAAAACATAATACCATATGCACACACCGTACACAGTTTTACACGTTAAACAATTATACTATATGCAATATAAAATATGCAATATGCTAGATAAGAGAAAGGGAAAGATATGAATGAGGTTGGAAAATTTTCAATTTGACGCTAATTTTTTTTGCTTAGAAATATAATTTTATTAAAAAACAAGAAAACAAATATAAAGTTAGGTTGTTCTCAATGGACTCCATCACACTCTGTATAAAGATTTGCAATAGTATATGAACACTTGTTTCTATTCTTGGCAGATTTACTTACTAAACTGAAATAAACTTCTTAATTGGTTGAAGGAACGGGTGGAGAAACCACTGTTTTGAGATGGCTTAATCATGGCTTTGGACAATTATAGTTGGATCCCTAATTGAAGTTAGATAGTGATAGCATACCCTTCGGCTTCAAAATTATGATAATAGTTGAACCTAACTCCACCACCCGTAATCACTCGACCACCGGAATCTCTAGCTAGCACTCCTATCCTTGCACAAGTGAAATATTGTCAAAATTACCATCATAGTTAATCTTGATTTGATTGTACATTAGGGGGTCTTAACCCGTATATGCTCGGTATCTCCCACTTTGTACAACATGATTAGCTTCCATGAATTCCTTCATCGTAACTTCAGTGTTGTGGGTGAGTATCACCACCTTTGGTAAGTTTTGGTGACCTGACCGACAACTGTATTCTTATTCTTACCAAGAGTCCAATAAACCATTACCACCATTCGTATATGTTTCATTTTATCATAGTTTGTTAAAAATATTTCAAACCAATAAAATATCATTCAACATTTTTTTATATTGACTATTTAAAATTATATAATATATATATTATAATTACCTAAAAATATATATTATAATATTAAAAAAATTAATATTAGATTTGTTATTAACTTCAATTTAAAAATAAGTTTACCAATAATGAGATTGTTACAAAAAAATGAAACCGAGTATATTATAAAATTTTGATGACTAAATTAGCTATTTGAGAACTATTGCTAATAAAATAAATATTAAAAATACCACAACTAACTTATTTATAAATAAATTGATAGTATTTTTAGTTTTATTATAAAAATAGTATTAATATTGAAGATATATACCTGATAACTTGTCAAATAATATACTAATTAGTAGATAAAGATCGCCACTTTTCACTGGATAACGACATGACTTCTAGATGGTTTCACCCTCAATTTTCCAAACGAGGGTGGCTTCATTCAAGTGGTTCGGAGTTTCTTCACTTGAGGGAAGCTTGTTCGTCATTCTTATTCTTTTTTTGCTCAATAGCGTCATGCTTATTCTACATATGCTTATTTGATCCAAGTGATCCATTTCTTGTTGTAATTATGTATATAAGTGTATTTCCAATATCAAAAATAGTTATTGATATTAATAAGATAGATTTATCCAGCCAAATCGTATCAATTCTATTTACGTTGTAAATAAGAAATTGTGTTAAGATAATTAATGGCCTAGCACATATTTTAATGTTGTATATAAATTAGTTCTTTTAAGAATGGTATTTAATGATTAAATATTTACTTTTTTTAATAGAAAAATAAATTTCTCTATGGAGTCTTGATCATAAATGGCCACTTTTCATCCATTTCTCTCAGCGTCATCCACGACTCTCCAACTTCTGAATTCTTCTCAACACGTCTTCCATGCACCCTTTTCTTGACTTGGAAAGTGTGTACATATAGAATTAGTAGAACTGACTTGATCGTGGAGGTTATTTTGGACCATTTGACAAACTGCATACGAGTGATAATAAATGACAATGCATTGCCCATAAATTTTCATGTTTAAATACAACATCCAAATAAGAATATGGAAAAGGGTATAGAGGAAACATCTCTTTACGATCAATGTTTAATCTAAATATGACATTTCGGCTTAACATGAATAAATATTTAATCGCCCAAATAAATTTACTTGAATATAACATATTGATATGTGTTAGATCGTCCTATAAAAATAATAAAATTTAATTTTTAACAACTTATAACACATTAAATAAAATATGGGGAATGTGACGCTTTATACCTTACAATTTGCAAAAGTGACTAAATAAAGCATGTTATAACAACAAGGCAACCTACGTATGCCAAGGAGAGAACACCAACTGAATGGATGCGGATAATGGGACGGGATATCGCTGTTACTGCAAGGAAGGTTACGAGGGGAACCCTTACCTGTCTGGCTCCGACGGTTGTCAAGGTATATTTGATTCACCATATCTAATCTCAGAATCTCAAGCTTTATTCAAGTAACACTACTCATATCTGCTTAAGCGTGACAAAACCCCCCAAGGCAACAAGCAGAGTCTTGCCAAGTCTTTGGTTAAAACCATAAGCTCCATTAACTACATAAGTTTCACACCTTGTTTCGTTTTCAGATATTGATGAGTGCAAAACCTTGAATCCATGTAATGTGATGGAGTTGTGCAAAAATGTGCCAGGAAATTTTAGTTGTTCATGCCCGGAAGGGTATAGCGGCGATGGATTGAACTGGCTGCAGCCTAATGGTGTCTTGGAAGATATTGCATTAGGTAAGTAGATCTTATATCCCTTCACTTTTCCTTTTTAGAAACTTGATCTACTTTTCCCTCCTTCCTTTAGCCACCCTTCATTTAATTTTGAAATATATCATTTATTAGGTAGAAACTCAATAAACATTCACTATTGCTAATCCAAATTGATCGCGAACTAAAGAATAAATCATTTTTATTTCTAGTTTGGAGGGCATGGGTAGCATAGGTGATGGATACATTGAATAGTACAAACAGAAATACAAAACATAAATATAGTAATAGTTTTTTGAATAATAATATTTTAATATTATTTATTTTATTATTAGCATATAAATAATTTTTTTATATAATTTATTGAGTACTTATTAATATAATTGTATTGTTGTGAGTTAGATATACACCAACATCATTACCTTTTTTGTCCATCTTTGATGCGAACCTCGCCAATATGCTGACGACACCCTACACCAAATATGGCAACGATCCCAAGACTTTCACGACGCAAGTACGAAAAGATGGAATATACCTTGTTTATGTGAGAAACAAGGTATGGGATATGTAGACGCCACACCCAAATCCTCTAAGAAGAACTCTTAGAAAACCTCGGATGATAAGTCTTGATTGCTTGAACGCCACAGGTAAAAACCTGATAAGTTCAAAAAAGCTCTTTCAAGATAGAAAGAAAACAAAATCTCACAAAATATAAATTTCAAAGTGTGTCTCTCCAATGCTGTGGAGTATGCCTTTTATAGGCTCAGAAAATAACCGAATGACCCACATAATAAGCTAACCTTATCTAATCTAACCACTTAATATTATCCTTATCTAATCTAACCTTATCTCCTTATTAATTAAATCTGGACTTTCTCTTGGGCTCATCTTGGGCTCTTCATTTTGGACTTCTATTTGAATATTCAGCAATCTCTTTAATCAGCCCATATAAAGCTTCTTCGAATCTTTTAGCCCTTGACCTTGTGATTGGGCCCTCTTGAAGTCTCAAATAATCATTTATCCCATTTGGTGACAAAGTGTTTAGCTCCATTCCACGTTCGGTTGATTGGACTTGTGAATTTGTAAACTCTTTTGTTAGATTCACATCATTCTCCCCCTCTTGAAAATGATTTGTCCTCAAATCTTCTTTTCCTTCATCACCTACATCAAAAGACATTAACTTATAAATATATATGCTATTACTAACAATATATTTGCCAGATAACTTCCTGTTATAATTATTACTATCGAGTTTTAACACCTTAAATAATCCCTCTAATCTAAGAAATTTTGATAGTTTTCTATTCATAAACCATTCATTCCTCATATGTAAACTAACCCAAATCCCTGGATCAAAAACAACTTTCATGAAACTCTTGTTGTAAAGATTAATATTTTCTTGAGTCTGCTGTTTTCTATCCAATGGATTAAAATCATGGATAATCTCCATTGGTGATAACTTAGTTACTGAATAAATATAACGATTATATGCAAACACAATATGTGATAAACATGCAGTTGAAAATAGAAGTTTTGTAACCAACACAGTATTCCAAGAAAAATTAAGCAATTTAGTATCAATGATTGTAAACAAAATGTACCTTTCAGATAATGTATGAGAAACTACATTTTTCATACCTTGCTTACACTTGATCACATAACCAGATGTATAAATGAATTCTACCCACCTTGCATGATACTTATTCAGCTTGAGGGCTACTCCGCTTAACTTTTCATTATAATATGCAATTGATCTTCTTTCCTGACTTACCAAGTAAGGTGTTTGCCAATCTTGAATTACCTTAATTTCCTTATCAATGACAATCCCTTCAAAACTTATAACATATCCAGGAAATAGAAGTTTATCCGAACAAATGATAAATATCTTAAAATTCTCAAACAATTTATCTTTGCTTAAAACTTCTAACATCATTTTCAAGTATTCCATAAGTTCATATACCAGGACGTCATCAAAATATATATAGTCAAACTTTAAAATGATAACATGCAAGATATGCTTCATTAATATCATGATAGTGCTATAGGCACTAGTCAATCCAAAAATCACAGCTAACCAATCATATAGACCTGGTTTTGTTTCAGATGTTGTTTTCAATTTATATTTATCTTTAATTCGAAATTTATTATATTCACTTTTAAAATTTATTTTTGCAATCAAATAAGATCCATACAAATCATCTAACATATGATCTAAATAAGGAATATAGTATCGAAAATATACCTGGGTACTGTCAATAACTCGACAATCAATGTATGCTTGACAAGTCTTACCCCGTTTGGATAGTTGCACAACCGGTGGATTAATTCTCCTTGGTATAATTCTCTTTATCATCAGCTTTATGACTTGGTGTTGAGTTTGATGCTTGATTCCTTGAGTTAGTGCTAAACCACGAGATTTCTTCATTACAGCATGCTTAAATTCCTGCAAAAAAGATATAATATTGCTCGGCAGATATCCGACAATGGGGTTAGTATTTAAAAATATATCCTTGTACATAGGTACTGTAAGGACATGTAAACTTATAAAATTATTTTTACTCTCCTTCTTTTCAATTATGACTTTTTTCTTTTCCTTTTCAAACTTGGCTTTTCTCTCTTCTGTTTCTCTTTCTTCCTTTTCAATATTGCCTTTTGTATCTTTTTTTTCAATCATGGCTTTTATCTCTTCTTGTTTTTCTGCTTTTTTCTTTTCATTTGCCTTTTTCCTTTTCAATTGATCCTCATGTATTTGCTGTAGAGTCATAGGTACAAGAGATATCAGTCTATTATGCATCACAAATAAGTACCTATTTGTTAATCTATCATGTGTAACTTTACGATCAAACTTCCAAGGTTGTCCCAATAGAATATGGCAAGCTTGCATTGGCACCACATCACATAATACCTCATCCTTATATCTTCCAATAAAGAATGAAACCAACACTTGCTTGGTTACCTCGAGTTTGTGGTGATCGTTCAATCTTTGAATTTGATAAGGATTCGGATGCTTCAGTGTAGGTAATGCCAACTTCTCCACAAGCTCGGTGCTAGCCATATTAGTGCAGCTTCCTCCATCTATGATAACAGAACAAACTCTATTTTTCATAGAACAACGAGTATGAAATAGATTCTCACGTTGGTTGTCCATGATGTCATCAATCCATGGCCTTTCACTTGGAGTACATTGATTGATGCAATCATGTCCGGCGCTATCACAATTAACTTGAAGATCTTCAAATTCCTCGAGTTCTTGAGTATCGAAACGCCTAGATTGAAAGCACCAAGGTTGTTGTTCAACGGAAGTATGTTGATGTGAACGACGTATCACACCTTCCTCCAAGCGATCCATTCGCGTGTGAAATGGCTCAAATCCAGACTTTACAACTTGTTTCATCAAGGCTTTCCAATCTAGATGTTGAACGGGTTGAGGGAAACTGACTTCTTTCCATGTGTTTTCTCTTTGTTGCAAATTGTAATCCTGCCAATTGTTAGAAACAAAAGAACCTCGCAACTCTCCCTCACATGTTTCTCTCAAACACTCCTGTTTAAAACTCAAATGGCTTTTTCTTGAAGATTTAAAACACTCTTGCCTTTTTCCACTCATATGTCTTCTTTCAATCTGAATTGAACTTTAAAAACAAATCATTTTTTTACGAAGCAGTTCAACTTGAGGGACAATCAAGACATATCGATAAAGGTTTCCAAAAAGTAATTCCAAAGAATTTAAATGAGAAGAAAGAAATTAAAATGGAATGAAGTAATAGACTTAGATATAGCAGAATAAGAATGAGATATAAGATATAATTGTGTGCCTCCTTTTTTTTTTTTGCCTTTTTTTCCACGATTTTTTTTGCTCTTTTTTTTTTAGCACGAACTATTTTTTTTCTTTTTTTTTTTAGCACGAACTTTTTTTTGCTCTTTCTTTTTTGGCACGAATTTTTTTTTTGGCTTTTTTTTCTCTCCTTTTTTTAACCTATTGAAGAGAAGATTAATAGAAGAATATGATAATTTTTTTTATAGAGAATAGAAATAGGTAGAGAAGATAAAAAAAAAAGAACTAGATAAAAAAGATGGGATGGAACTTGCCGTGCAACCGTGTGCTCTGATACCAACTGATGCGAACCTCGCCAATATGCTGACGACACCCTACACCAAATATGGCAACGATCCCAAGACTTTCACGACGCAAGTACGAAAAGATGGAATATACCTTGTTTATGTGAGAAACAAGGTATGGGATATGTAGACGCCACACCCAAATCCTCTAAGAAGAACTCTTAGAAAACCTCGGATGATAAGTCTTGATTGCTTGAACGCCACAGGTAAAAACCTGATAAGTTCAAAAAAGCTCTTTCAAGATAGAAAGAAAACAAAATCTCACAAAATATAAATTTCAAAGTGTGTCTCTCCAATGCTGTGGAGTATGCCTTTTATAGGCTCAGAAAATAACCGAATGACCCACATAATAAGCTAACCTTATCTAATCTAACCACTTAATATTATCCTTATCTAATCTAACCTTATCTCCTTATTAATTAAATCTGGACTTTCTCTTGGGCTCATCTTGGGCTCTTCATTTTGGACTTCTATTTGAATATTCAGCAATCTCTTTAATCAGCCCATATAAAGCTTCTTCGAATCTTTTAGCCCTTGACCTTGTGATTGGGCCCTCTTGAAGTCTCAAATAATCATTTATCCCATTTGGTGACAAAGTGTTTAGCTCCATTCCACGTTCGGTTGATTGGACTTGTGAATTTGTAAACTCTTTTGTTAGATTCACATCAATCTTATATTTTAAATTTAACACAATTAATATTAATTAACTAACTAAAATTTTACTGAGGAAAAAACTAACTAAAATCTTAATCTATTGGTTTGTAATAGATATTTTAATGAAAAATATTTACCTAATTAAATTGTGTTAAAACACAGGTGTTGGAAAATGCATAGAGAAGTTTCTCTCCTTAAGGGCCCGAATGTTAGTGCGGGCACATGTTCACCTCCTTTTTCCAGATTTTCTTCATTGTGGGCCGAGGGGGATATGGATCGATCTACAAAGGCGTTTTGCCCAATAGCACAGTTGTGGCGATCAAGAAGTGGGCCAGATGCTACTCGAACAGCTCTTTAATGAAGTGGAATGAACTGCTGTTAGGTTGTTGCTTAGAGACAACAGTTCCGTTACTTGTTTGTCAGCAATGGGACTCCATTTGATCACATTCACAAATAGCCGCATTGTGCAGCAGCTTCCGAATATTATATATAACGCGTTTCCTTGTGATGTAATATGAAATTTGGCCCACAGTTCACCATGGAATTTTCAGTTGCCTCCATTAGTCTGTGTGCCAAAAAGATATTTGCTTGTCTTACTCTCTTTCCTGGAAATATCGGCCCTTTTGCTGATGTCAATTGTCTTCATTGACTTTGTTTTTGCTGCTCAGGTCGATCGATGAGAAGTTATTCATGCTGCTCACATTACTCTTCTATAAGGGGAACACAGCCTTCTAGTCTCCATAACAAAACCCTTAGCTGGGAGAAGACGCAAAATCAGTAGAAGCTGCAGTCATGGCTTGTAAGCATGATATGAGCACTAGAGATGTTTTGCTAATGATTTTCTTTACGGTTGAAGCTGGTAGGATGATGGTGGTGTCATGCCAGACTGCATCGCCAATGTGCCAAAGTATGTGCGGGGATGTTAGAATTCCCTACCCTTTTGGGTTGGGCGAGGCTTGCTCCCTCAACACTTCCTTCAATATCACATGCAACTCCTCCCACTTTGATCCTCCGAGGCCATTCCTCAACGGGTCACCGGAACAAGAAGTCAAGAGCATTTCCCTAGATGGAGAACTGTGGATCAACATGCCCTTCGCCACTTATTGCCGTAAAGAAAATGCCTCCATAAATTATACCCTAATCGAGGTGACTCTCTCGTCCTTCTCATTCTCTGCGACCCGGAACAAGTTCACTGCAATTGGTTGCAGAGCCATCGCTCTCATTAGTTACCGAAGTGACAGTCCAAATGACAACGGTTCCGCTAGTGGGTGTGCCTCTTTTTGCAGCAGCGAAAACGGTGTAACAGAAGGATCGTGCGATGGCAAAGGTTGCTGTCAAACCGTCATACCAAAGAGGGTCAGAAGTTATTCTATAGCGGTAGAAGCTGTCGACATCCCAGGTACAGAGAATTTGAGTAGATGCAGCTTTGCTACTGTTGCAGAGGAGGCATCCTTCAATTTCACCAAAGCCGACCTCAAGGACATGCAGAATCGGACCTCTCTGCCCTTGGCGGTCGATTGGGCCATATGGAATGAAAAATGTGAGGAAGCTCGCAGTAACACTTCTTACGCTTGCAGGGCAGCAAACAGCATATGTTACGATCCCGATGACATCAACGGATATAGATGCAAATGCTCGCATGGTTATACTGGAAATCCATACATTTCTGGTGGTTGTACAGGTTCAAACTCTAGTCTAATCATTAGCGTCTCTCTAGCCACTGTAAATGTTTTTGGTATACAGCTTCGTAGTCCTCATGCTGTCACATATTAATATGTCTTCTTCTTCTTCTTCAGATATTGATGAATGCTCGAACCCAGAAGGAAGCCCATGCTGGCATAAATGCAAAAATATCCAAGGGAGCTACAGATGTTCTTGCCCGGTTGGATTTCATGGCGATGGTAAAATTGATGGGGAAAGATGTCAGCTTAAGCAAACATTCCTGGTCGTTATTATAGTCGGTCAGTGTCCGATTAACTCTGAAGTCTTTTTTCTTTAGGATCATAAGTTGCACTTTTATCACCACAGTTCATCTTTTTACAACCGGCTGAGCCAATAGTTCTATTTCCCTGCAAGCAGGTATTGGGGTATTGTTCTTTGGTATTGGAGTTTTTTATATAGGAATGAAGAAAAGAAATCTGATCTTGCTGAAGGAAAAGTATTTCAAGCAAAATGGGGGCTTATTGTTGCAGCCACAACTGAGGGGTTGTGACGGATCCACAGGAAGAACCACGAAGATCTTTAAGGCAGAAGAGCTGGAGAGGGCCACTGAGAATTATCATGAGAGCAGAATCGTGGGTCAAGGAGGCTACGGTACTGTTTACAAAGGAATCTTGGCTGATAAGAATGTTGTAGCAGTCAAGAAGTCCAAGCAAGTCGATCAGTCCCAAGTAGAGCAGTTTGTGAATGAAGTGATGGTACTATCACAGATCAATCACAGGAACGTGGTCAAGCTTTTGGGCTGCTGTTTGGAGACAGAAGTCCCATTGCTAGTGTATGAGTTTGTCGGGAATGGAACACTCTTTGATCACATTCATAACAGCAACGTTGATGCCAAGTTGTCATGGGAAAACCGATTAGGATCGCCATAGAGGCCACTCGAGCGCTCTCGTATCTCCACTCTGCAACATCCATTCCGATAATCCATCGAGACATTAAATCCACAAATATACTCCTCGATGAGAATTATGTTGCTAAAGTCTCCGACTTTGGAGCTTCGAGGCTGATTCCACTAGACCAGACAGAGCTGTCCACGATGGTCCAAGGGACAATGGGATACTTGGACCCTGAATACATGCAAACAAGTATGCTGACCGAGAAGAGCGATGTCTACAGCTTTGGAGTCGTGCTCGTTGAGCTTATGACAGGACAAAAGGCCGTATCATTCGACAAGCCTGAGGGGGAGAGGTGCTTAGCACTTCAATTCCTATCATCACTGAAGGATGATTCCTTGTTTCAGATCATAGACAATTCCATTGTCAGCAGTGATTGTGATGGTCAGCAAATAGGGGAAGTTGCCGTGCTTGCCAAGAGGTGTTTGAGGATTAAAGGCGAGGACAGGCCGACTATGAAAGAAGTGGAGATGGAACTTGAGAGGATTTCAGTTGCCGCTAATCATCCATGGAGGACCATCAACCTGAATTCTGATGAAATGCAAAGTCTGCTGGGAGAGAATGTCAACTCCACCCTTTATAGCGGAGCAGGTTTTGGATACGACGACAGCATGGTCGTCCAAGTTAAAAGCACTATAGTGGGTGGAGGGAGATAGTTACTATAGCTAATCACGCGTATGAAATAAAAATAGATCCAACTTGAATTCGCTTTGTGTGTCTTTGTTTGTGTTCAGCTGTGTAGCATCTTGACTGCTGATGAAATACTCGATTATATGTCTACTAGCCTGTATGTTTATTAGTGATTTTTTTGTGGAAAAGATCAACCTATCATCAATGATCTCATTGTCAGAGTAAATAACCTCATTTACAGGCATTTCGAGGGATGGTGGTGATTCAATAGCCTTCAATTTACCCACTGGTTCGAATTGTAGACTTCTCCTACCTCACTATGTGGTATCAATTCCCTTTATCTTGTCATCTGTGCCTGCCACTTAATGTGCTTGCCGATGTGATACGTGTATGAGAATGGGCTAATACGTTGACCATGAATTTTATGTTATGTGGACTAGTCTGTGTGCTAAACGAGGTCGCTTATCTCTTGATCTATCTTTTTTAATGCTAATTGTTGCTATTGAATTTTTCCACTGCAATACATCTTATAGTAAAGCCGTTGGTTGGGCAAGTCTATGGTTATTTTTCTATATGTTTTTCAACGGCATGCCATGGTCAACTTAGCTTGCTTGTAAAGATTAATCCATACTTGCACTGTACGTCCAAGTGAAAGGGATACAATTATACATTTACTGTACGTCCAAGTGAAAGGGATACAATTATACATTTACTGTACGTCCAAGTGAAAGGGATACAATTATACATTTACTGTACGTCCAAGTGAAAGGGATACAATTATACATATAGTGAGGTTGATATCCATATACCGTAAAGGTTCTCTTCAATGCTCCCTCTAGTGAGGAGATTATACACTAGTAGGAAGTGATTGGCATCAAAGCAGAAACCGAAAAGGGAAATTATGTTACTGTGGTTCAGTTCTGTGATAATCTCTATCTCCAGAACAAATTCCTTCAGCACATCTTCAGACTTCTTCAGTATCTTCACTGCAATTTCTTTGCCATCCGGAAGACACCCTCTTTAGACCCGACTGCTGCCTCCTTTCCCAATAAGGTTCTCTGCAGAATAGCAAAAATAATGTGACATTTGCTATCAAAACTATGCATATGAGTACATGATAAAGAGCAGACAACGAGTAAGAGGAAAGACCTTCCAAAAAGTTGGAGGTTACTGCAACAAGTTCCTCATACTTGAACAACCTGCAAATTGAAGAATATTTCTCATGGAGGCCACTTAGCTCTTTTGGCAGAATAGTTACTGCTGAATCAGAGCCCACAAGAACAATGGCGCCTTTTTCTCCATCTAAACTGGGGGAACCTTCCTCATCATTTTTCGGGTTTACTTGTTTCTGACCATCTGGACTGGTGGCGCTCAACCACAGACATCGTCTGTCAGGCAACCCCATGGCCCACTGAACCACTGAGATACCCCTTTCCGATGACTTCTTTAGAAGCTTCTGCTCTGCTAGTGCAGACCCACGGAAGAGGGGCCAGCCTGGGGACTGTTCTGGATGATCTCGGATCAGTGTAGAGACTGAACTTGATGAGATTAGAGACAAAGCAGATTTCTTTTCTTCCTTACTAGGACCATCCCTTTGGGTGTTGGTACCACAAGTTGATGACCAAGTTGCTACTTTGACTAAAGCCTTCTGCAATGTCTGATCAACAAAGTGAACTTTCCCTTACTTATCAGTGATATCTGGCTCCCCTCCTTCCCTCAACACTTCGAGTTCTGGCTTTCGGATTGGAGAAACACATTAAGCAAACTGTTCGGCCTATTATGATGTTTCTTGCTAATTCCTGCAGAAAATAGACACACTTCAACAATCCATCATCCTCTAGATGTCATTCAAAGTTCACATCCATATCACTACCAAGCAAGAACTATTTGTTCTCCGTGTCTTCTCCTGGAAAAGGATGTTAATCAGAAACATGGACTCTATATGCCATTTCCCACAAAAGCTCCAAAATTGATCCACAAAATAAAATGGTTAGTTTCCTATTTAGATTACAATCTAGTCTGCAAGGAAATTGGAAACAACCTTGTGAAATGCAGACTTGGGCGGGAGAGCCCTCTCTCTAATAGATGATTTTGCCATCATCGACCGCGAGAACCCAGCAATCCTTGGAGAGCTTTTTAGCACAGTACTTGGCAACATAATTTGGAGACCCTATGGGGCCATGGCTCCCCGTGACCCCTACTATGACTTTTGCAGCGAAATAGAGCTTTGCTTCACGAACAAGGATCTTATGAATGGAGGAGCCCCTGCAGATCTTGAGCTTGAGATCCACCTGCAATTTACAATTAATCTCATCACCTTAGTGCAAACTAATAAGACAAGATTCAATCTAACTTTCAAGTCTTTTTTTGTTGAAATAGTATAAGATATTTAAAGTAATTACGATATAATCTAATTAAGATTATATCATATATTCTATTTAAGCTAGTTAGTAAATAGACATGTATATAATTGAGTTAGGGTTTAGAGAAAATATGTAGATTTCAATTTCTCATCCCCATGGCCTCTCTATTAATATATTCATTTTCTCTTTTCTTAATCTAGTTTTCTAACATGATATCAGAGCTAAGGTTTTTTGCTATTTTCAAGGTTTTTTTAATTTGAAGGCTCAAGACACGGCATAACTAAATTTTCGTAAAAGATGGAGAAAACGGATACAACATTAACAGTAAGGGAGTTGAAGGAAATTTTAGAAAGTATGGTCAAATTGCTTGTAGGAAGAGATGATGTATTGCCTCAACATAACAATACTCCCAATCGAGATTTGAAGTTGGAATTACTCCCAATAGAGCAGAGACTTGAAGGAACGAAAAACTATCTGAGTTGGTCGAGAAGGATGAGACTCATAATAGAGTCAAAATATTTGGAAGACTACATTGATGACTCATATGAAGAACCCACTAATACTACTAGCACATCATGGAAAGTGTGGAGGGCGACTAATTCTCTGGTGGTTGCATAGATAATAGGATCACTTTCACCTTCTATCGTGGGGTTGGTAGTAGGTATTAGTAAAGCATCTGATATATGGAAGATTTTGGCTACTCAAATTCTCTGGTATTGGGAATATGATGACTGTAATTTAGATTGAAGATAAGTTGGACTCATTAAAGTAGGGGGAGCGAAGTATAATAGAATACAACACTGAGCTAAAAAGGTTATGGTTCGAACTTGATTATTATGATCCATTGATTACATCTAATCCTTCAAATACAGCTTCTATTAGAGCATGAATGGAGCGACGACATGTGATTCACCTCCTGGGAAGACTAAATCGAGAATATGAATACAAAAGAGCAATGATATATCATCAGTCTCCAATTCCTCCAATGGAAGATGTTATTGTTACACTAATACATGATGAGTCAAGAAAAAAGGTTATGAACACTCCTGAGATATCAACAACACCAGTTCACTCTACTCTAGCAAAACCGATTATTGACAACCGACAATGCTATAATTGTGGGAAGAATGGATATATTAGCTGGAATTGTTCCTCGACACGTATTTCTACATGGGGTGGAACAAGTCATAGCCTTAGAGGACGTGGAGCCCAAGGTCAAGGTCGAGGTTGTGGACAATTTGGGGGACAAACCTATCGTGCTAAAGGTGCTAACATTTTAAACGACGACATGTGTTATGTTAATGCTGACTCAGGTACTACTGCACATGCATTTTCTTTTAAACCATCTTCCATAGAATGGATTATTGATTTAGGCGCATCTAGACACGTGACAGGAACATCAGTAGAGTTTATTACATATACTAGTTCTCCACCTTCTTCCCATAATAGAGTTCAAACTACTGATGGCACATTTCAACTGGTTAGGGGATTCGGTTCAATTAAATGCACTTCATCAATTATATTATCATCAGTTCTACATGTCCCATCATTTCCTGTTAATCTATTATCAGTTAGTGCAATCAGTGATCAATTGAACTGTCAAGTAATCTTTGATCGAGATTCATGTGTCATTCAGGAAAGGAATACCTAGAGAATAATTGGGACTGGACGAAGGCATGATGGATTGTGGTATTTTATGAGAGATGAGTCTGGCGCAGCCTTAACCACTATTTTGTCTGAACGAGCAATGAATGAAGTTATATTGGAGCATCGTCGTCTTGGTCATCTATCGTTTGAGAATCTTAAGAGGGTAAGGCCTAACTTGATGAATAATGTAGAACGTAGCAAGCTTGTATGTGATGCTTGTGAGTTTGGAAAACATACAAGAACACGTTATTCTTCTACTGGTTTAAGAAGTATTTCACCATTTTCGTTGATACATTATGATGTTTGGGGACCGTGTCCAGTTACTTCGATTGGTGAATTCAGATAGTTTATTACATTTATTGATTGTTACTAAAGGATGACATGGGTAAATTTGATGAAAAATAAATCTGAGACATTGGTTTGCTTTAAATATTTTTTAGCTTTGGTGCAAACACAATATAATGCTAAAGTGAGTACTCTTCGTACAGATAATGGTACTGAATATGTTAATAGAGAATTCTCATCATATTTATCTACAAAGGGGATTCTGCATCAGACCACATGTCCATATACACCAGAATAGAATGGAGTGGCAGAACAAAACAATCGACACTTATTAGAGGTAGCTCACACTCTTCTATTTACAATGAATGTTCCAAAATATCTATGGAGTGAAGCAGTATTAACGGTAACATATTTAATTAACTGGATGCCTTCTCAGATATTAAACTTCCAATCTCTTTGTGAGCTTTTGATGGGACGTAACATACATGCAGTCCGTCCTCATGTATTTGGTTGCGTATGTTTTGTGAGAGATTATCATCCCACAGTAACTAAACTTGATCCACGTGCATTGAAATGTATTTATTTAGGCTATTCTAGCACTCATAAAGGTTACAAGTGCTGGTGTCCAAGCGAGAGAAGACTTTTTGTGAGTATGGATGTAACATTTCATGAGAATGAACCCTTTTATGGTGAATCAACAACGTCATCCATATTGCTAGATGATTTGACTGAAGCACAACATGGAAATGAAGAGAGAATCAGTGATAATAAAGAAGATGGTGTCATTGTAGGTATAATCCTATGTCCTAAGAGATCGAGTAGCAATGAAGGAGGGACCAATGAACCAAAATTGAAGGTTTATAGTAGAAGGAACAAGAGTTGTGCTCAGAGGGAGGAAGATAAAGAAGATGATGGAGAGTGACAAGAACAAATACTTATACCATACTCATTGCCCCCATATGTCCCAGATACTCATTAATATTCTGACGATTCCTCATCATCACCGGATGTCCCAGATACCCATCAATCTCCTGACGATTCCTTGTTATCACCAAATGGTAATGAATCTCTACCCATTGCTATTCATAAAGAACCTAGAGCTAATGTAAGAAAACCTCCAATTAGATATGGTTATGAACATGATATATCTAACTATGTCTCATATGAATCTGTCCCATCTACATACAAGACCTTTATTGTATCATTATAGTTAGTGCACATACCAAGAAATTGGCAATAGGCCAAAAATGATCCAAAGTGGCTTGTAGCAATGCATGAGGAGATGCGTGCATTAGAGAAAAATAAGACTTGGGAACTGACATTACTTCCAAGCGAAAAAAAAGTTGTTGGATGCAAATGGGTATTCACTGTTAAGCAATATGCCGAAGGAAAGATTTAAAGGTATAAAGCAAGATTGGTAGAAAAATGCTACAGCCAGACGTATGGAATAGATTATGATGAGACATTTGCTCCAGTTGCTAAAATGAGTACCGTCAGAATACTTATATCATGTGCTGCCAACTTTGGATGGAAATTACATCAATTAGATGTAAAGAATGCATTTTTGCATGGAGACTTACAAGAAGAGGTATATATGTAGATTCCACCTGGATTTGATACGATAAAAGACCAATGAGAGTGTATGTAAAACTTAAGAAGTCTTTGTATGGACTCAAGCAATCACCAAGAGCTTGGTTTGACCGATTCTGACATGCAATAGATAAAATGGGGTATCAACAATGCAATGGAGATCACATAGTTTTCTATCGACACTCAAATAGTAAAGTTGCTATCCTTGCCGTATATGTAGATGATATTATTATAACTAGAGATGATAGCGTTTAGATATTGCGACTAAAATAAAGCTTGAGCAAAGAATTTGAAGTGAAAGATTTGGGTGCACTTCAGTATTTTCTCGGTATTGAGATAGTCAGGTTTAAGACAGATATAGTGCTTTCTTAGGGAAAATATCTATTGGATCTACTTACTAAAACAAGGATGTTGGGTTGTCGAACTGCTGCCACTCCAATTGAACCAAATCATAAGCTATGTGCTCAGTCAGGGGACCCAGTGGATAAAGAACAATACTAGAGAATTGTGGGACGACTTATCTACTTGTGTCACACACAACCGAACATCACATATGTGGTTAGTATTATAAGTATATATATGCATGATCATAGGACAGAACATTGGGAGGCAGTTATGTGAATATTGAGATATCTAAAGAGTAACCCTGGAAAAGGCCTTTGGTTCAAGTTTCAAGGTCATACTAAAGTTGAAGGATTTTGTGACTCTGATTGGGCTAGTTGTACAGATGATAGAAGATCGAAATCAAGTTATTGCGTGTTTGTTGGAGGTAATCTTGTATCTTGTAGAAGTAAGAAACAGGAAGTGGTCGCAATATCAACGGTAGAGACAGAATACATAGCTATGACTCAAGGCATATGTGAGATAATATGGATAAAGAACTTATTGATGAAGTTATGTTTATTTAAAAAAGAACCCATTAAGTTATGGTGTGATAATAAATCAGCGATCAGCATTGCTAACAATCCAGTTCAACATTATAGAACCAAACATGTTGAAATTGATCGATTCTTCATTAAAGAGAAACTTGAGAGCAAGATGGTGGAGCTACACTACATGAAAACTAGCGAACAATTAGCAGATTGTCTAACTAAAGGATTAAAACCTAAAGAGAGTGGATTAATATTTGTAACAAGATGGGAATGGTAGATATTTATCGCCCATCTTGAGGGGAGTGTTGAAATAGTATAAGATATTTAAGGTAATTACGATATAATCTTGGTAATTAAGATTATATTATATATTCTATTTAAGTTAGTTAATAAATAGACATGTATATAATTGAGTTAGGGTTTGGAGAAAATATATAGATTTCAATTTCTCATCCCCATGGCCTCTCTATCAATATATTCGTTTTCTATTTCCCTAATCTAGTTTTCTAACACATTTAAAGTTCACATTCATATCACTACCAAGCAAGAACTATTTGTTCTTCCTGTCTTCTCCTGGAAAAGGATGTTAATCAGAAACTTGGACTCTATATGCCATTTCCCACAAAAGCTCCAAAATTGATCCACAAAATAAAATGGCTAGTTTCCTATTTAGATTACAATCTAGCCTGCAAGGAAATTGGAAACAACCTTGAGAAATGCAGACTTGGGCGGGAGAGCCCTCTCTCTGATAGATGATTTTGTCATCATCGACTGCGAGAACCCAACAATCCTTGGAGAGCTTTTTAGCACAGTACTTGGCAACAGAAGTTGGAGACCCCATGGGGCCATGGCTCCCCGTGACCCCTACTATGACTTTTGCAGCAGAAAGAGCTTTGCTTCACGAACAAGGATCTTACGAATGGAGGAGCCCCTGCAGATCTTGAGCTTGAGATCCACCTGCAATTTACAATTTATCTCATCACCTCAGTGCTAACTAATAAGACAGGATTCAATCTAGCTTTTAAGTCTGTTTTCATCATAAGAAGAGAAGATGAGCATTTGAATTGGGGGAAATGTGCTGAGCGAACAAGAACGAGACCTGTTTCAAGTTGCAGAAGCCATCATAGACTGCAAGAAAAGAGTCAAAGAATCTGACAAGAGAGAGCAGCGAAGACTTTCCATTTCCTAGCATAGAGAGCAGAGGCATCATTCATTTATAGTCAAGGCTTCAAAACGCCCACTTTCTTTCGGTAAAAGAAAGGTGCATAAGTATTATCATTTTTAAACCTTAAAGTCGTTCTAGAATTTTTATTGGTATTGTTTTGTTATAATGCCTCTCCCGTTCTAATTTGTTAATTATATTATGTGGAATATAGAATGACCATTTCATATAAAAATTCTTGCTGATCCAAGTCTTTCACCATCATAATTGCACGAAAGGACGTGGAGATGGAGATAATTAGACGATGACCATTTGGCACACGAACCTTTCAATGCTAGGAGAAGTCTTGGTCTCCTCCTCTCTTCCTTCCACAAAATGCTGAACAATTGGGAGAAGATGATGGACCACCTGTAATTGCCATCACCGCCTCATAAGACTGAAATTATTGGTAGCCCCGAGCTTGCTGAGGAGATCCAGCTAAACTTGGAACTACTGACTATTAGTGAGAAACAAGCTATCTTTTTAGTTGGTACTCAATTAATACTAAATTTAGAGTGGACGTTAGTCATACTAATATAGATAAATAAGATCTAATGAGTGTTTATCACAATTATTGTGTTTAAATACATTTTTTAATGTTTTAAAATTTTAAAAATAACATAGGCAGTTCTCTTTTTCCATCTTAAATAGTTAGATGTTTGAGTAATACCTGCCGAATATTTATTAAACAATCCATGCAAGCATACAGTAGATAGTCAATATTATTTTGTTGTCTAAAAACTAAGAGAAAATAAGTATATACACATCTCATTTTATGTGTTTGAGTAGTAACTTGAATAATTAGTTTTTTTTTAAACTTGTAGTATTTAAAAAATTAATATTTGTTTAAAATTATCTGTTATAACATTTATTAAATCACAATTTAAAATATATTCCAATATGGAGACGATATAAAAAAAATACTTCCATTGATTTTGGTAACCAACATTCATACAAAAATTTGGAATTTAGTTCAATGACAGTTATCTAAAGTTCATTTTAAGACTCAACGGTAAGTGGTCAATTATCCTTCCACTCAATTAGTCTAATTATACTGTTGGAAGAGGACTTGGATGACTGAAATGACGCATTAAGGGCAAAAAAAAAATGGCCAAGAACGAGTGGTGCTCTGTTAGATTCTTTGCACTCCCAATTTCCTCATCCAATATTTGCAATTTTCCATGTTGGCTTTGGTAAATATAGTTTATACTTGTAGGAAAAAAATAGTTTATATTGTATCAACACACTATAATTGAACATCAAATATTTGATTAAATGAACATATTTATACATAATCTAAATTTCCTTAAAATACGTTAATATTTATATAATAATTTATCATATAGGATATTAGGTTAATATAATTTATACTCATTGGAAAAAAATAGGTTATATTGGCAAGAAAACGGTATATTTTTATTTTTATTAAAAAATATATATATTAAAAAGCTCACTAATTGGAATAGGATGAGCACACTAAAATTGAACATGAAATGTTTGGTCAAATGAATATATTTATCTAATGTCTAATGTTCCTTAAACCATGTTGACATTTATTTAATACTTTGTCATATAAGATAGCAAGTTAATATTTTTATCGACTTTTCAAGGGTAAAGATGACAAATGTTTAAATAGTAATTAAAACATAACAATAAGATATGTATCACATCTGCACAGTGAAAAACTGAACTGTTCTTGCTTTATCGATCGTGTAATCCACACCAAAGACCACACCAGGTGCAAAAGTCGGCACATTGAATTGGTAGACCTCTTCCTAACTCAGGTCTGATTCAGGCGCCTTAAAGAAATGAGGTGACAGCTCAGGACGAATGAAGAAAGTTATTTTCTTGTTCAACTTGTTCAGGGTGAAGACACTCCCTAGCTTCGGATATTCTTCTCTCTGCATCACAACATGCATGGATCCAAATGAACCATTTAAGCGGCCTCCATCTGAAACAGATTAACCGGAGTATAGATCATAGCTACTTACCCAAGAGGGAAGGAGGAGAAAGATAAGACAAAATCGAGTTATTTCTAATAGGAAACATAAGTCACATTTGCGTGCCTTCTTATGTAATATAATTACAGAAACAAAGATCACATCAGAGGGTTAATCAAAGTAGCATCAAAGCTTAACGCACAGACCCAATTAAGGTGCACGTGCATGAAATTACAAGGAAAGAAAAGATAATGTGAAGTTTTTTGTTTGTAGTTGAGCAAAATTTACACTTGCTACCTGCCAGTCGCCACTGGAGTCATTGCTTGATTCACGGAACTACTGGCATTTATGGGAATGAAATCACTGCACGCTATAAATTCGTGGGTCTCCTCGATAAAACTCTCCATATCTTCATCAGAATTCAACTTGGCATTCACCCAAGGATGACTATCCATGGCCCTGATAGACTCGAGTTCCATTGCCACTTCTTTCATATTCCGCCTCTCCTCGCCTTTTATCCTCAAACACCTCCTTGCAAGCATAACAACCTTCCCCACTTGTTGGGCATCAATGTCATTCCTCACCATGGAGTCTTCTAAAATCAGAAACAATCGGTTCTTTCTCGCCATAGACAGGAAGTACATGGATAAGCAACGCTCTTCCACGGGCTTGTCAAACGAAAGAGCCTTTTTTCCTGTCAGGAGCTCTACAAGGACAACCCCAAAACTGTATACATCACTCTTCTCCGTTAAATTGCTTGTACGTAGGTATTCAGGATCCAAGTACCCTAAGGTTCCTTGGACCATCGTGGATACCTCAATCTTGTCTAATGGAATCAGTCTCGAAGTCCCAAAATCAGAAACTTTAGCAACATCATTTTCATCGAGGAGTATGTTTGTTGACTTGATGTCTCGATGAATTATCGGAATAGAAGCTGCTGAATGGAGATAGGAGAGCACTCCCGCAGTCTCTGTAGCGATTCTCAAACGGGTCTTCCAAGACATTCTGTAATAAGTGACTCGATTGTGGATGTGGTCATAGAGCGTCCCATTGCTAATAAACTCGTATACGAGTAATGGCACGGCCGTCTCAAAGCAACAACCTAGTAGCTTTACCACATTCCTGTGATTGATTTGTGATAGGACAATCACTTCATTGACAAATTGCTCGACTTGTGTATGATCCACGTCCACCCCTTTTGACTTCTTGATTGCAACAACAGTGTTATTGGGCAAGATTCCCTTGTAGACTGTGCCATATCCTCCTCGACCCAAGATTCTTGTATCACTATAATTGTCAGTAGCCCTCTTCAACTCTTCAGCCGTGAAGATCCTCATGCCACTTCCGGATGACGATGTATCGCGGTCCCTTAGTTGCTGCTGCAATAGTATACCGCCATTTTGCTTGAAATACTTCTCTTTGAGCTTGATGAGGTTTCTCTTTTTTATTTCCAAATACAAAAACCCAATGATAAACAGCACAAGTGATGTTCCAACACTGACACCTGCATGGGGTGGATTAAGTCATTCACCAAGTTGAACTTAATGTCAGAATATATAATACACTTTTTGCAATTTGTAATCATTGTTCACTTCATGAAACTTTACATAGCATGCAAGGAATTTGAGCTGAGTAAGAATAGAGTTTCATGGGAGTTCGAAATTATTGATAAACCTTACATACCAACTGTGATTTTTGTTGATAACATATTGTCACGAGTGCCATCGAGGATGCAGCGTTCTCCACCTCTTCTGCCATTGCCATGAAACCCACGAGGGCAAGAGCATTTGTAGCTTCCAATAGTATTCTCACAAATCTTGTAGCAGTCATTATCCTCCGGGTTCTTGCATTCATCAACATCTAGAGATCGCACAGAACGATTGAATAACGAAGAACTCAATAAATAGCACTGTGATGATAATTGTAAAAGTCATACTATATAATTCCTACCTTTGCAGCCATGGGGGATGGGTTCCCTTGATACCCTTTGGAACAATTGCATCGGTACCCATTAATGTCTTGGGGTTGGTAGCACTCACTGTTGGCAGCCTTACAAGCATAGGAACTCAAGTTTCTACTAGCTGCCTCACATGTCTCATTCCAGATAGCCCAATCAACTACAGTACGGACACGCGTCCGGTTCCCCATATTCGTAAGGTCTTCCCTCGAGAAGGTGAAAGAAGTCTCTTCTCCTATGAAGATGTAACTGCACGGACTTGTACTATTGTAGGCACTACTATAGGGTTGATATTTGATAGAATAATCCGTAAGGTTCTTTGGAATGACTATCTGGCAGCAGCCAGATCCGTCACAAGAACCTCCGATCACACTGCTACTGTTATTACTGCATTTATTAGTGATCATACATCCGCTCAAAACATTACCTCCATTTTGGATGACAGTAGCAAGAATGTTACATCCAACAGCCCTGAACTTGTTCTTGGTTGATGAGAGGGCAAATGCGGGAAGTGTTACCTGAACAGGGTCCAGAACTGGATTCGGGAGTAAAGCTTGATAAGATACATAATAACTAGAGGATCTATTCTTACTTGCTGTGGTCTGGTTCGGAACCCAAAAGGACACAGTATTGTTATTGTTGAAATAGTATAAGTTATTTAAGGGAATTATGATATAATCTTGGATATTAAGATTATATCATATATTCTATTTAAGGTAGTTAATAAATAGACATGTATATATATTAAGTTAGGGTTTGGAGAAAATAAGGGGGTTTCAATTTATCATCCCCAATGCCTCTCTATCAATATATTCGTTTTCCCTTACTCGAATTCAGTTTTATAACATGGTATCAGAGCTAAGGTTTTCTTCTATTTTTAAGGTTTTTTGATTTGAAGGCTCAAGACACGGCATAACTGAATTGTCGTAGAAGATGGAGAAAACGGATGCAGCATTAACAGGAAGGGAGTTGAAGGAAATTTTAGAAGGTATGGCCAAATTGCTTGTAGGAAGAGAAGATGTATTGTCTCAACATAACAATACTCTCAATCGAGATTTGAAGTTGGAATTACTCCCAATAGAGCAGAGACTTGAAGGAATGAAAAACTATTTGAGTTGGTCGAGAAAGATGAGACTCATACTAGAGTCAAAATATTTGGAAGATTACATTGACGACTCGTATGAAGAACCCACTGATACTACCAGCACATCATGGAAGGTGTGGAGGGCGACTAATTCTCTGGTGGTTGCATGGATAATAGGATCACTTTCTCCTTCTATCGCGGGGTTGGTAGAAGGTATTAATAAAGCATCTGATATATGGAAGATTTTGGCTACTCAATTCTCTGGTATTGGGAATATGATGACTGTGATTGAGATTGAAGATAAATTGGATGCACTAAAGCAGGGGGAGCGAAGCATAATAGAATACAGTACTGAGCTGAAAAGGTTATGGTCCGAACTTGATTATTATGATCCATTGATTACATCTGATCCTTCAGATACAGCTTCTATTAGAGCATGGATGGAGCGACGACGTGTGATTCACCTCCTGAGGGGACTAAATCTAGAATATGAAAACAAGAGAGCAATGATATGTCATCAGTCTCCAATTCCTCCGATGGAAGATGTTATTGCTGCACTAATTCATGAGGAGTCAAGACAAAAGGTTATGAACACTTCTAAGATATCAGCAATACCAGTTCGCTCTACTCTAGCAAAACCGATTATTGACAATCGACAATGCTATAATTGTGGGAAGAATGGACATATTAGCTGGAATTGTTCCTCGACACGTATTCCTGCATGGGGTGGAACATGTCATAGCATCAAAGGACGTGGAGCCCGAGGTCAAGGTCGAGGTTATGGACGATTTGGGGGACAAACCTATCGTGCTAAAGGTGCTGACATTTCAAACAACGACATGTGTTATGCTAATGCTGACTCAGGTATTATTGCACATGCATTTTCTTCTAAACCATCTTTCACAGAATGGATTATTGATTCAGGCGCATCTAGACATGTGACAGGAACATCAGTAGAGTTTATTACATATACTGGTTCTCCACCTTTTTCCCATAATAGAGTTCAAACTGCTGATGGCACATTTCAACCGGTTATGGGATTCGGCTCGATTAAATGCACTTCATCAATTACATTATCATCAGTTCTACATGTCCCATCATTTCCAGTTAATCTATTATCAGTTAGTGCAATTAGTGATCAATTGAACTGTCAAGTAATCTTTGATCGAGATTCATGTGTCATTCAGGAAAGGAATACCAAGAGAATAATTGGGACTGGACGGAGGCTTGATGGATTGTGGTATCTTATGAGAGATGAGTCTAGCACGGCTTTAACCACTACTTTGTCTGAACGAACAATGAATGAAGTCATATTGGAGCATCGTCGTCTTGGTCATCTATCGTTTGAGAATCTTAAGAGGGTAAGGCCTGACTTGATGAATAATGTAGAACGTAGCAAGCTTGTATGTGATGCTTGTGAGTTTGGAAAACATACAAGAACACGTTATTCTCCTACTGGTTTAAGAAGTATTTCACCATTTTCGTTGATACATTCTGATGTTTGGGGACCATGTCCAATTACTTCGATTGGCGGATTTAGATGGTTTATTACATTTATTGATTGTTACTCAAGGATGACATGGGTATATTTGATGAAAAATAAATCTGAGACACTGGTTTGCTTTAAAGATTTTTTAGCTTTGGTGCAAACACAATATAATGCCAAAGTGAGTACTCTCCGTACAGATAATGGTACTGAATATGTTAATAGAGAATTCTCATCGTATTTATCTACAAAGGGGATTCTGCATCAGACCACATGTCCAGATACACCAGAACAGAATGGAGTGGCAGAACGGAAGAATCGACACTTGTTAGAGGTAGCTCGCACACTTCTATTTACAATGAATGTTCCAAAATATCTATGGAGTGAAGCAGTATTGACGGCAACATATTTAATTAACCGGATGCCTTCTCAGATATTAAACTTTCAATCTCCTTGTGAACTTTTGATGGGACGTAATATATATGCAATCCGTCCTCGTGTATTTGGTTGCGTATGTTTTGTGAGAGATCATCGTCCCACAGTAACTAAACTTGATCCACGTGCATTGAAGTGTATTTATGTGGGCTATTCTAGCACTCAGAAAGGTTACAAGTGCTGGTGTCCAAGCGAGAGAAGACTTTTTGTGAGTATGGATGTAACATTTCGTGAGAATGAACCCTTTTATGGTGAATCAACAACGTCATCCACAGTGCTAGATGATTTGACTGAAGCACAACATGGAAATGAAGAGAGAATTAGTGATAATAAAGAAGATGATGTCATTGTAGGTATAATCCCATGTCCTAAGAGATTGAGTAGCAATGAGGGAGGGACCAATGAACCAGAATTGAAGGTTTATAGTAGAAGGAACAAGAGTTGTGCTCAGGGGGAGGAAGATAAAGAAGATGATGGAGAGCAACAAGAACAGATACTTATACCACACTCATTGCCCACATATGTCCCAGATATCCATCAATCTTCTGACGATTCCTTATCATCACCGGATGTCCCAAATACCCATCAATCTTCTGACGATTCCTCATCATCACCAAATGTCCTAGATACCCATCAATCTCCTGACGATTCCTCGTCATCACCAGATGGTAATGAATCTCTGCCCATTGCTATTCGTAAAGAATCTAGAGCTAATGCAGGAAAACCTCCAATTAGATATGGTTATGAATATGATATATCTAATTATGTCTCATATGAATCTATCCCATCTACATACAAGACCTTTATTGTATCATTACAGTTAGTGCACATACCAAGAAATTGGCAAGAGGCTAAAAATGATCCAAAGTGGCTTGCAACGATGCATGAGGAGATGCGTGCATTAGAGAAAAATAAGACATGGGAACTGGCATTACTTCCAAGCGGAAAAAAGGTTGTTGGATGCAAATGGGTATTCACTATTAAGCAAAATGCTGAAGGAAAGGTTGAAAGGTATAAAGCAAGATTGGTAGCAAAAGGCTACAGCCAGACGTATGGAATAGATTATGATGAGACATTTGCACCAGTTGCTAAAATGAGTACCGTCAGAATACTTATATCATGTGCTGCCAACTATGGATGGAAATTACATCAATTAGATGTAAAGAATGCATTTTTGCATGGAGACTTACAAGAAGAGGTATATATGGAAATTCCACCTGGATTTGATACAATGAAGACCACTGGGAGGGTATGTAAACTTAAGAAGTCTTTGTATGGACTTAAGCAATCACCAAGAGCTTGGTTTGACCGATTTCGACATGCAATAGTTAGAATGGGATATCAACAATGCAATGGAGATCACACAGTTTTCTATCGACACTCAAATAGTCAAGTTGCTATCCTTGCAGTATATGTAGATGATATTATTATAACTGGAGATGATAGCGATGAGATAATACGACTAAAGCAAAGATTGAGCAAAGAATTTGAAGTGAAAGATTTGGGTGCACTTAAGTATTTTCTTGGTATTGAGATAGTCAGGTCTAGGACAGGCATAGTGCTTTCTCAGAGAAAATATCTATTGGATCTACTTACTGAAACAAGGATGTTGGGTTGTCGAACTGCTGCTACTCCAATTGAACCAAATCATAAGCTATGTGCTCAGTCAGGGGACCCAGTGGATAAAGAACAATACCAAAGAATTGTGGGACGACTTATCTACTTGTGTCACACACGACCGGATATAACATATGCTGTTAGTATTGTAAGTAGATATATGCATGATCCTAGGACAGAACATTGGGAGGCAGTTATGCGAATATTAAGATATCTAAAGAGTAGCCCGGGAAAAGGCCTTTGGTTCAAGTCTCAAGGTCATACTAAAGTTGAAGGATTTTGTGACTCTGATTGGGCTAGTTGTGTAGATGATAGAAGATCGACATCAGGTTATTGCGTGTTTGTTGGAGGTAATCTTGTATCTTGGAGAAGTAAGAAACAGGAGGTGGTCGCAAGATCAACGGCAGAGGCAGAATACAGAGCTATGACTCAAGGCATATGTGAGATAATATGGATAAAGAACTTATTGATGGAGTTATGTTTATTCAGGAAAGAACCCATTAAGTTATGGTGTGATAATAAATCAGCGATCAGCATTGCTAACAATCCAGTTCAACATGATAGAACCAAACATATTGAAATTGATCGATTCTTCATCAAAGAGAAACTTGAGAGCAAGATCGTGGAGCTACACTACATGAAGACTGGCGAACAATTAGCAGATTGTTTAACTAAAGGATTAGGATCTAAAGAGTGGATTAATATTTGTAACAAGATGGGAATGATAGATATTTATCGCCCATCTTGAGGGGGAGTGTTGAAATAGTATAAGTTATTTAAGGGAATTATGATATAATCTTGGATATTAAGATTATATCATATATTCTATTTAAGGTAGTTAATAAATAGACATGTATATATATTAAGTTAGGGTTTGGAGAAAATAAGGGGGTTTCAATTTATCATCCCCAATGCCTCTCTATCAATATATTCGTTTTCCCTTACTCGAATTCAGTTTTATAACAGTTATACACTCGGAGCTCACCTTCAAGGGTCATGTCTATGACCTCGTAACTAACCCAGAAAGGTGATGTAGAAGACATGCTGTTGTTGCAGGTGATACTGAAGTGTGAGTTGAAGAAGCAGCCTTTACCGATGCCGAAGGGGTATGGGATGCTTAGGTCGCCACACTTTGATGGGCAGCCAAGCAGGGCCTGCTGGGAGAAGGCAGTTGTTAATGATAGAATGGCTATGGTAGTAATCATGAGCAGAAACGCCCTTGCCATCATCAAATTCCTCCCAGAAGCTGAATGTTCTTTCTGTTTTTTCAGTCAACACTCCTCCTCCAACAAGAGAAGCCTATTCCCCTATTTATGCCCCGCATGCGTGTATACAAAATTTTATTCAATATCTAATAAGAAGTGTTTGATATTGAATACTCTCAGTGCCCATAACTTCCAAATTTAGCACCCACGGATTTGTCATTTGGTAACGACGTCATGGAGGAAAACGATTGCTGATGTGTGGCAGTAAATGTAGAATTGTATCCCTTTCACTTGGACGTACACTGCAAGTATGGATTCATCTTTACAAGCAAGCTAAGTTGATCATGGCAGGCCGATGAAAAACATATAGAAAAATAACCATAGACTTGCCCAACCAACGGCTTTACTATAAGATGTATTGCAGTAGAAAAAGTCAATAGCAACAATTAGCATTAAAAAAGATAGATCAAGAGTGTGTTAGACTCCTTTCTTTAAAAAATCCATTCATTTAAAATCTCGGGTTTTACCACCATTTCCTTATTTAATCATGGTGTGTTATCACCCAACACACATTCTTCATCATGAAGGTCAAACACACATTTGCATGCCAGCACGTTCACTGAATCCACTTGTGACATCGGAGCGACTTTACTAGCCACCTAGATAGAAGTACGCCCACTTCTACCCTGAGAATTAGTGGTTCTACGTAACATCCAACCCTCAATCCCAAAATCAATTCTCTGTGTCCGTATGAGGACAGAGACCTCATCTCGTCCCCACTCCGGTCTCATGTGCTTGGTGCTACTCCAAATTTCGCACGGTCACCTGGTACGATGAACTGCCCTTATACTCACCAGGTCGTCCAGGGCCCTTAGGATACATCACTACCCCTCATGGCATCTTGATGATCCCGTAATCATAGTGCATACACAAATAGTATTTTCTTATCATGCCATGTAATCTGTGGTGTCATTAGTCCAATGACCCCATCCTTCAATTCAACTTGCAGCTGTTTGTTTTGACTGGTCTGAAGACCGGTCATGTCGCACTGCCACTAGTTAACTGAATATGTCGGTCTTGTTTTGGTACCATAGCCAAACAATTCATTTATTAAAGTTTTATGGCACAAATCTCATGTTTGTTTACAAGCTCCTGTTCGTGCCCACTTGTTCGAGATTTTCAAAATCTGGCATAATAGCCCCAAAGTTCCAAAATCGAGGCCCCCAACCTATAAGAGCTATTCGAGCTCCCGTCAAGAAGGTCTCCCAAATTGTTTAAGTATTGGCACACAGTCAGGAGAGAGCACTTCTGACAAAAAATATGTTTTCAACTATCCATTATACTGACCGAGTATAAGGACATCTCCACTCATAACCGACGAATGGGTTTTCAACTTCCTTTGAGTAAGTTTCACCATACCAACCGGGTATGATCTACTTACAACCGCTAAGTAGTTTTTCTGCATAATTTTCACATCACTTCTCTAAGTTATGATGTTTAAAATACCACTTGCTAGTGGGTTTTAATTTTGAGATACTTATCATCCCCAACTGGGTATGATATAAAATCTCACTCACCCGTTGATGTAGTGAATTCCACTAGACTGGTTCATTGTATTCATGTGAGATTGTCCTTGCTGGCATTCCCGATACTTTATATTCCTACACGATATGAACATCTCGGTTCATTACCTCTCGGCCTAACAGCCTTCATTCATTCCAAATGAATGAGAAAACCAAACTTTTATTTATTTGCAATTAGGTCTCTAAAGTTATTTTTCTTTAACTTTAAGTCACTAATGCCGGTTTTTCCTCAAATTAAGTCCTAAAAATTTTCAAATTCACCTTGGGGCCTCAATTTATTCAATTTCACAAAATGGGGTTTAATTTCCCAAATTTCCAATTTGGTCCCCCAACTTCTCCAAAATTACCATTTTGCCCTTCCTTTACAAAAATGGTAAAATTTACCCCAAAATTCTAAAATTCCTCATTTGGCCCTCTAACATTTTTATCATACCCAATTGACCCTCAATATTAGGAAATTGCATTTCGGTCCTTCGAATTTTCAAAAATCCCCAATTCCAACGTCTTAACACAACCGAATTTGATTTCATCAAATTTACCGATTAAGCACTTCCAATTGTTGAAATTGAAGTTGAAATTGAGTTTATACATGTTCATACGATTCTCTAGCAATTTGAATCGCAAGTTTTAACGTCGAAACGAGCTCAAATGGAGCTTCGTCAGAAAATGGACTATAGAGAGAGAGTTTCGATTACTCACCGGTGAGGGTGCAGCGGTCTGAGCTTTCTATCTTGGCAGGTAGTTCTTGGCAGGTAGATCCCCGTGATCAACCCGTCACTCTCCCGATTTACTAAAGGGTTTCTCCTTATATTATAAATCGTAAAGAGTAAGGCGTTCTTTAGACTTGCACCTTTTTCCAGGAATATTCTAAATCAAAACTGCATAGTAATTTAAATTAATCGTACATGTCCTGCAGGCGTTTAATTGCGCAAGTCTTTTAAGGTTCGACTTTCTGGGACTTCCTAAAAGGGGTATAAAGGAGGGGGTGAGTACAACTACTCAGTGAATGGGATTCAAATCTTTTGACTTTCAAGAAAAACATTTATATGGAGTGTGCCAGACTCCTTTCTTTTCAAAAATCCCTTCATTTAAAAATTCATGTTTTCCCATTATTTCTTAGTTATCGGTGTGTCATCATCCAACACACATCCTTCATCATGAAGGTTACACACATTCGCAAGTCAGTATCACTATTGAACCCGCTAGTGGCTTTGGAGCGACTTTTCCATCCACCCGGATAGAAATACGACCACTTCTACCCTGGGAATGAGTGGATGTATGCGACATCCGACCCAAAATCCCAAAATCACTTCTTTGTGTCCATATGAGGATAGAGACCTCATCCCGTCCCCTCCCCGGTCTCATGCGCTTGGTGCTACTCCAAATTTCGCACAGACACCTAGAACGACGATTTGCCCTTATACTCATTGGGTTCTATAGGGCTCTTAGGACACATCACTACCCCTCATGGGCGTCTTGATGATCATGTACTCATAGTGCATGCACAAACAAAGTTTTGTTAAATTACCATGTAATATGTGGTGCCATTTGTCCTAACGGTCCCGACCTTCAACTCAACCTGTAGCTATTTATATTGACTGGTCCAGAGACCGGTCATGTCGCACTGCTACTAGTTGACTGAGTATGTCAGACCTGCCTTGGTACCACAACCAAACAATTCACTTATTAAGTTTTAATGGCCCACTGTTTGAGTTTTTCAAAAACAGGGCATATTAGCACTCAGGTTCCAAAATCGAGGCCCCCGGCCTATGAGAACTATTCGAGCTCCCATTGAGAAGGTCTCCCAAATAGTTTAAGCATTGACACACAGTCAGGGGAGAACACTTCCGACAAAATAGGTTTTCACTGCCCATTATATCGACCGGTATAAGGACATCTCCGTTCATAACCGATGAACGGGTTTTCAACTTCCTTCGAGGAAGTCTAATCATACCAACCAGGTATGATCAACATACAATCGATAAGTAATTTTTCTGCATAATTTTCACATCACTCTCTCTAAGTGGTGATGATTAAAATACCACTAAACAATGGGTTTTTATATCGAGGTACTTATCATCCCCAACCGGGTATGATATATAATCCCACTCACCCGATAGTGCAGTGAAATTCCACTTAGTTGGGTTCCGTCCTTAGTAAGCTGGACCTCGACTGGCATTCCCGATGTCTCATTCTCCTACACTAGATGAACATAATTGTTCATTATCATTTGGCCTAATAGCCCTCATTTGTTCCAAATAAATGAGAAAACCCAACTTTACATATATTTGCAATTAAGTCCCTAAAGTTATTTTTCTTTAACTTTAAGTTCCTATTGCCGGGTTTTTCCTAAATTCGAGTCTCGAAGCCTTTAAAATTTATCTTAGGACCTCAAATTATTTGATTTCACAAAAAGGGGTTTAATTTACCAAATTTCCAATTTGGTCCTTCAATTTTCCCAAATGTACCATTTTGCCCCTTCATTAGAAAAATGGATAATTTTTGCCCTAAAAATTCTAAAATTTCTCAATTAGCCCTCTAATATTCTTATCATGACCAATTGACCCTCAATTTTAGAAAATTACATTTTGGTCCTTCGAATTTTCAAAAATCCCCAATTTCCCCCAATTTTCCCCCCAATTCCATCTATTCAACATCGTCGAATTTGATTTCATCAAATTGACCAATCAAACACCTCTAATTGTTGAAATTGGAGTTTAAATTGAGTTCCTACATGTTCATACGATTCTAAGAAACTTTGAATCACAGATTTTAACGCCAGAACTAGCTCAAACAGAGCTTTGTTGGAAAATAGATTATATAGAGAGAAAGCTTCGATTTCTCACCGATGAGGGCACGGCGGTCGGAGCTTTCAATCTGGTCAAGTAGCTCTCCTCTAGAGGTTCTTCCTAGGATCAAGAATGATATCAATTGATGTCGAATTGGATTAGAATTTCTTCATTGAAATTCGGCCAACTGTCTCTCTAACAATGATTTGAAATTGTAAAGGGGAGCCGAATTGGCTTACCTTTCGGTCCTAATTCGACCGTGGAAGGGCTGAGGAGGTGTCGAGAGAGCTTGGTTTGGCCTAGGAGGGCTTGAATTGGCAGATTTCAACTCGGCCGACACAGGGCAGCTTCGGTCCGCCGGAGCCGCTTCACTATTCCATCATGCTGACGCTTCTCCAACGATTCTTAGATTGACTGGAGTTTGCTATCAGATAGCTAACTTCTCCTTGGTTCTAAAGAGCCCGACCTCTCCTTCTGAGGTTAAGAAAAATGTTCTAGTCGAAGCTCTGGTTCAAGCTTCACCGGGAAATGGAGTAGTAGAGAGAGAGAGAGAGAGAGAAGCGTTCGGGTGTGAGGAGAATGAATGGGGATGACCTTTTTATATAGGTGTAAAATCGTGTATTAAATGGGAGAGATTTATTACTAGTATTAATATTGTGATAAATTATTGGTATTAATTCCAATAATTTATTTTAGGTATTAAATTATTGGTATTAATTATAATAATTAAATATATATATTAATTTATGGCTATTTATGATAACGCGTAATTTCGGGTTACAAAAAAATTATACTTCCAAGGAGATCACTCATCCTCACACTACTCTCGGGCAAGCACACTTAACTTCAAAGTTCTTATGGGATCTCATTCACCTAAACCAATTTGGTTTTTCTATTCTAATTTCTCTTTATTTAGTTTTTCTATTAATTCCAATAATTTATTTTAGGTATTAAATTATTGGTATTAATTATAATAATTAAATATATATTAATTTATGGCTATTTATGATAAGGTGTAATTTCGGGTTACAAAAAATTATACTTCCAAGGAGATCACCCATCCTCACACTACTCTCGGGCAAGCACACTTAACTTCAAAGTTCTTATGGGATCTCATTCACCCGAACCAATTTGGTTTTTCTATTCTAATTTGTCTTAATTTCTTTTCCAGGTTTAATGAACCCTTTGGATCACCTGGAAGTTGTAAATTTCCAAATTGCTTGTTCCCAAATGATCGGGTTTGTAAAACGGCTCGATTTTCTTACTCGGTTTGACCGGTTCTTTTCCCGGTTTTCCTTAACTCAAAAGTGCAGGGTTTACAACTCTCCCCTCCTTTTAGGGGTTTTTTTCCTCAAAACAGTTACACGTTAAACAACTAAGGATAACTATCCCTCGCCATAGACTTAGTTTCCCATGTCTCTTCCTGCACGGGTCCATTCTGCCACAACACCTTGACCATAGGAATTTTCTTATTCCTCAAATTCTTGTCTCTTCAGTCGATGATTCGTACCGACTCTATCTGATAAGTCAGGTTCTCTTCCAGTTCCATTGGAGGTTGGTCCAGTACGTGACTAGGATCAGGCTGATATTTCTGAAGTACTTAAATGTGGAATACATTATGTATTCTCTGCAGATCAGGAGGCAGTTATAATTTATAAGCTACTGGTCCTATCCTTTGAATAATGGGATATAAACCGATATATCTGGGTTTTAACTTTCCTCTTTACTGAAACCTAAGTATTCCTCTCCATGGAGATACTTTAAGGAATACTTGATCATCCACTTCGAACTCCAAATACTTCATTTGATTGTCTGCATAACTCTTATGCCTATCATGTGTAGTCTTAAGATGACTCCTTATTAATTTTATCTTCTCTGTGGCATCCTCTATTATCTCGGTTTTCTCTAACTTCCTTTCACCCACTTCTTCCCAAAATAAAGGGGTACAACAGGATCGTCCATAAAGGGCTTCATAGGTAGCCATTTGGATGCTGGTCTGATAACTATTATTATACGCAAATTCCATCAGGCATAAGTATTCCTCCCAGCTTTTATTCATCGTGAGTACACATGCCCTTAGCATGTCTTCCAAGGTTTGGATGGTTCGCTTAGACTGACCATCTGTCTGAGGGTGAAATGTCGTACTCATGTGGAGTTTGGTTCCCATGGCGTTTTCCAGACTCGGCCAAAACTTGGAAGTAAATCTCGGATCTCTATCCGATACTATACTCATCGGGACACTGTGGAGTCTTATTATTTCCTTTATGTATAGGATGGCCAGCTGTTCTACTGTGTCTGTCACTCTTATAGGAAGGAAATGAGCTAATTTGGTCAATCTATCCACAATTACCCAAATCACATCTCGACCTTTTTTGGTCACTGGTAGGCCCGTGATGAAATCCATGGTGATGTATTCTCATTTCCATTCCGGAATTGGTAAGGGTTGTAGTAGCCCTAACGGCTTCTGATGCTTTGCTTTTATCTATTGACAAGACAGGCATCGGGCTACATATTCTGCAATGTCCCTCTTTAGAACCGAGAAGAAGTTAGATATCTGATAGCAAACTCCAGTCAATCTGAGAATCGCTGGAGAAGCGCCGGCATGATGGAACAGTGAAGTAGCTCCAGCGAACCGAAGCTGCCCTTTGTCGGCCGAGTTGAAATCAGCCAATTCGAGCCCTCCTCAGGCCAAACCAAGCTCTCCCAACTCCTCCTCAGCTCTTCCATGGCCGAATTAGGACCGAAAGGTAAGCCAAATCGGCTCCCCTTTACAATCTCAAATCGTTGTTAGAGAAAGAGTCGGCTGAATTTCAATGAAGAAATTCTAATCCAATTCGACATCAATTGATGTCATTCTTGATCCTAGGAAGAACCTTTGAGGAGAGCTACCTACCCAGATTGAAAGCTCCGACTGCCGCGCCCCCACCAATGAGAAATCGAAGCTTTCTCTCTCTATACTTTATTTTTCGGTGAAGCTCCGTTTGAGCTCGTTCCGGCGTTAAAATCTGTGATTCAAAGTTTCTTAGAATCGTATGAACATGTAGGAACTCAATTTCAACAATTAGAGATGTTTGATTGGTCAATTTAATGAAATCAAATTCGACAGTGTTAAAGAGTTGAAATTGGGGATTTTTGAAAATTCGAAGGACCAAAAAGTAATTTTCTAAAATTGAGGGTTAATTGGTCATGATAAGAATATTAGAGGGCTAATTGAGAAAGTTTAGAACTTCTGGGGGCAAAAATTTACCATTTTTCTAAATAAGGGGCAAAATGGTAATTTTGGGAAAATTGAAGGACCAAATTGGAAATTTGGGAAATTAAACCCCTTTGTGTGAAATCAAATAATTTGAGGTCTTAAGATAAATTTTAAAAGTTTCGGGACTCGAATTTAGAAAAAAACCCGGCAATAGGAACTTAATGTTAAAGAAAAATAACTTTAGGGACCTAATTGCAAATATATGTAAAGTTGGGTTTTCTCATTCATTTGGAACGAATGAGGGCTATTAGGCCAGAGAATAATTAACAATTATGTTCATCTCGTGTAGGAGAATGAGACATCGGGAATGCCGGTCGAGGTCCAGCTTGCTAAGGATGGAACCCAACTAAGTGGAATTTCACGGCACTATCGAGTGAGTGGGATTATATATCATACCCGGTTGGGGATGATAAGTACCTCGGTATAAAAACCCACTATTTAGTGGTATTTTAATTATCACCACTTAGAGAGAGTGATGTGAAAATTATGTGAAAAAAGTACTTATCAGTTGTATGTAGATCATACCTGGTTGGTATGATGAGACTTCCTCGAAGGAAGTTGAAAACCCGTTTATCGGTTATGAATGGAGATGTCCTTATACCGGTCGGTATAATGGACAGTGAAAACCTATTTTGTTGGAAGTGTTCTCCCCTGACTGTGTGCCAATGCTTAAACTATTTGAGAGACCTTCTCAACGGGAGCTCGAATAGCTCTCATAGGCCGGGGGCCTCGGTTTTGGAACCTGAGGGCTAATATGCCCTATTTTTGAAAAACTCGAAGAGTGGGCCATAGGCCATAGGGCACGAGCAGGAGCTCGTAAAAGAACATGATATATATATATATATATATATGCACCATTAAAACTTAATAAGTGAATTGTTTTGTCATGGTACCAAGGCAGGTCTGACATACTCAATCAACTAGTAGCAGTGCGACATGACCGATCTCCGGACCAGTCAAGACAAACAGCTATAGGTTGAGTTAAAGGTTGGGACCGTTGGGACAAATGGCACCATATATTACATGGTAAATTAAGAAAACTTTGTTTGTGCATGCACTATGAGTACGGGATCATCAAGATGCCCAAGAGGGGTAGTGATGTGTCCTAAGGGCCCTGGACGACCAGGTAAGTATAAGGGCAGATCGTCGTTCCAGGTGTCTGTGCGAAATTTGGAGTAGCACCAAGTGCATGAGACCGAGGAGGGGAGGGGAGGGGATGAGGTCTCTGTCCTCATACGGATATGAAGATGTGATTTTGAGATTTTGGGTCAGATGTCGTGTACATCCACTCATTCCTAGGGCAGAAGTGATCGTACTTCTATTCGGGTGGCAGGAAAAGTCGCTTCGAAGCCACTAGCGGGTTCAGTAGTGATACTGACTTGTGAATGTGTGTAACATTCATTATAAAGGATGTGTGTTGGGTGATGACACGCCGATAACTAAGAAATAATGGAAAAACCTGAATTTTTAAATAAAGGGATTTTTAAAAAAAATGGAGTTTGGCACACTCCATATAAATATTTTTCTTGAAAGTCAAAAGATTTGAATCCCTTTCATTGAGTAGTTGTACTCACCCCCTCCCTTATACCCCTTTTAGGAAGTCCCGGAAAGACGAACCATAAAAGACTTGCGCAATTAAATGCCTGCAGGACAAGTACAATTCATTTAAATTACTATGCATTTTTTTATTTATGATATTTCTAGAAAAAGGTGCAGGTCTAAAAAATGCCTTACTCTTTACGTTTTATAATATAAGGGGAAACCCTTTATTAAATCGGGAGAGTGGTGGGTTGATCAAGGGGATCCGACCAAATCGGGTTGGGGCGTGACAACTAGAGTTGTATCAGAGCTTATTTCCTCGAATAAATAGTCAAGACTAGAAAATATAGTAACTAATAGGATTATTTTTAAATTTGACAAAATGGCTCCAATGAAAGGAACGAAGAGAACTAGGGCTGCCATCTCCAACACCACCCAGCCACCCCTACCGGTAGAAACTCCCATAGTAGCCCATACAACTCCTCCAGGACTCAGTAGGGAGCATCAAAGATTGTACGAGGAGTTCACCCATGTATTTGGCCAACCTAACCTTACTCCTGAGGCAGGTACCAACTCACAGGCTGAGCCTGAGGAAGTGCAATCCCACCCTCCCCCTACTAATCCAACACTCCAACGGACATACCTAGAAATCTCAAAACTCTCCGACAACTAGGATGTAAACCTTTCCTCGGAGAAAAGGATGCTGGGACCGCCATGGACTGGCTGGCTAATATCAAGAAGTTGATGGAAATTGTCTGGATACTACCAGAGGATAGGATGATCCTGATGGAATTCTTCCTGGAAGGAAGCGTTAGACGGTGGTGGGACTATGTCCGAAACCTATAGGCCACTGCCTCCACTTGGGAGCAATTTGAGAAAAGATATTCGGAGGAGTACCTGGCACCCCACCTAATAAAATGAGAAGAAATAAGAGTTCATACGACTTTGGCAAGGGATTAGTTTCATAGCAGAGTATGAAACAAAATTCAACGAATTAAGACCCTTTGCTCCTGACCTAGCTGGATCAGTTGACATATGCCAGAGGTTTGTGGACAGTCTCAACTTGGATATTCAAGACTGTATGGGAGTACTGAGACGCCCCACAGACCTAGCAGCTATAATTAGTATGGCTCATCAATGTGAGCGACTGGTATAGACTCGACGTCATCGAATGGAGCAGACGATTAGAAAGGGGGATAAAGATTCAAACCGTCAAGGAGGACGAAGAGAATATACCAGCCCAAGGGGAGGAAACAAAAAGGTTTTGCAACGAAGAAGGAACATGCCTCCATCCCTTCCCAGAGTAGTCCCTACCTTACCCCAAGGGAACCCTTGTTGTCCGAAGTGTCAAAGGAATCATGAGGGAGCATGCCATGCCTGTTTCGTCTGCGGACAAGCGGGACACTTTGTGAAGGATTATCCTACTCTTAGGGAGAACAGACAGAAAAATACTCTTGGACCACCTCAAGGGAACTCCAGGAACTCCAGATCGGAAGCTACGGCAAGAGTACCAGCTAGAGTATACAACCTCACTCAGGAGTAGGCTAGAGGAGATCCTAGCACTGTAGCGAGTACATCACAAAACCCTACCAACTAGTTCAAAAGAGTCATGTAAACTGAACGTCTTTTGAATTAATAAAGAGAATTCCTTCTAAAATATACGTTTCTTAAATCAGGGTATATACGGCTGTGGGGACAACCAGTTTGTGCTCTTTTTGACTCTGGAGCAAAACGATCATTTATCAAGGAAGAGTTGGTTTCTAAGATACCCCTGGAGCTCACTCCTCTTGTACAAAGCCTTAACATCCTTACACCCTTAGGAGAAGGTCTAAACAGAAATAAACTACTAAAGGGGTATGAGATAGAAATTGGAGGAATCAAACTTGAAGCTGACTTGATTCTGTTACCTCTAAGAGAAGTGAAAGTAATCCTGGGGATGGACTGGCTGAGTAATTATCAGGTAAGGATGGACTGTAGAAGGAAGAAACTTTCCATATCTCAAAGGACAGTAACTTTCCATACCTCCAAGACTAAGGGAATAAAGTTCCAGGGAGATAGAAGAAAAAGTGAAGTAAAATTTGTGTCCCACTTGAAGGTTCAAAAGATGATTCAGAAAGAATGTACAGTTGTGCTGGCCATGGTGGTAAATATTCCGATAGTCGAGCATTATCTAGAAGTTTTTTCAGAAGAGCTACCTAGACAACCTCCAAGTTGCCAAGTGGAGTTTACTATAGAAATAACCCCAGAAACCAACCCCATATCCCAAACGGGCAAGCACCATCGACGATGTGACAAACGGGTCATGCGAGGGTGTCGGATGCTGCGAGACTAACAGCCTCCCTAGGAACACGAGGGCTTAGAAATCATCCTGGGAAGTTACGACGACCACAAAGATGTCAATGAGTTCAATCCGTGCAGCTACGCGTTTGTTGCCGCAAACAACTCCTTCAATTTCTCCACTGCATCTCTAGAGAAGATACCCGAGGAGATGATGGCTGCTGCTCTCGAATGGGCAGTCGGAAATGAAAGTTGCGAGGAGGCACAAAAGGACATCACGAGCTACATGTGCAAGGGTGAGAATGCCTTCTGTACGGATACCGAGGATAGGAATGGTTACCCATGTCACTGCCAAAAATGTTACAGCGGGAATCCTTACATCTCTGGCCCCCATGGCTGCCAAGGTATTGCTCTAATTTTACCCTTCTCAGTCATCACAAGCAAAATTGTCGGTGTTTGTTCTTTGCTGTAAGGATTTAAGGTATAAGGATAAATTACACTTTTCCATAAAAAAAAAATTGGAACTCAATTATATTTTTATAAAATAAACATTTTGGTACAAATTTGAACTTCCCCGTGTGTGTTCAATTTCATGCAATAGTTTTAAATCCTTAATATTAAAACGAATTTCCCGGCATAAACGTATTTGCAGTCAGCTAATCAGCATCATTTTCGCTTTCTTCTGCCAATTGATATTATGAAATTTTGTTTTGATTTTATGGTCCATGTTTATCCTTAACATTACTGATTGTATTATCAGATGTTAACGAGTGTGAACCTGCAAAGCCCTGCTACGGTGGAATTTGTAAAAACGTTCCTGGAAATTACACTTGTTCGTGTCCCCCGGGAACCACCGGCGACCCTTGGAAGAAGGATGGATGCAATAAACCGATTAATGACAAACACAAGTCTTTCCTACTTGAGATTGGCTTAGGTGAGAAAAATGAATTTCTTATAATTTTGCAAAAATATGCACTTGCGAGGATCTTGTCTAATGTAATGGCTTCATCATGAAGTTTATTATGTTTGTTAGTTCCACTCTTTGATGTCTGTTAATGTGAAATAGAAATTTTAAGCTTGAAGACAAGGAAGAACATAATTTTCTGGAACGAACTTAATGAACGTAACTGCTTAAGTGCCTCCATTTATAGCGGGAGTAAAACTACATGGCGATCAACTATCCAACTGAAGAAAACAATCTATAATGAGCTATATGATGTTCTCTGTTCTTCTGTTCCAGGGGTTGGAATAGGTGTACTCTTCCTTCTTTCAAGCGCATCCTGGATAATTTTGGCAGTGAGACAGAGAAGAATCATAAAAGAACGAAATAAATTCTACCGTGATAATGGAGGTCAGCTGCTGGGAAGTCGGCTGTCTCAGCACCGAAGTTATGCTGATTCATTGAAAATATTCTCCGCCGAGGATCTCAAGAAGGAAACTGATAATTATGATGAAAGCAGGATTCTTGGTGAAGGTGGGCAAGGAACGGTTTACAAAGGAACTGTGATGAACAACAAAACCGTAGCCATCAAGAAGGCCAAAATTCTAGATCGGGGCCAAGTGAACGAGTTTATTAATGAAGTGATTATTCTATCTCAAATCAACCATAAGAACGTGGTTAAGCTGATAGGATGCTGCTTGGAGACGGAGATGCCTCTTTTAGTTTATGAGTTCATAATTAACGGAACCTTGTTCGAGCACTTACACGGCAACAAACAAGACTCTGCCTTATCCTCCTGGAGAGCCCGCCTACGCAATGCAGCTGAGACAGCAGGAGATGGATGCCAGCACTCAGATCATACACAGGGATGTTAAGAGTACTAACATACTGTTGGACGAGAATTACACGGTCAAGGTATCTGATTTCGGAGCCTCTAGGTTAATGCCATCAGATCAAACTCAAGTAACTACTCTAGTGCAAGGAACATTGGGTTATCTAGACCCGGAGTACCTCCACTCAGGAGAGTTAACAGACAAGAGTGATGTTTATAGCTTTGGGATCGTCCTTGCCGAGCTGCTCACTGGAATGCACGCTATTTCTTTTGACAAGCCTGAGAAAGTGAGATATTTATCACCATTTTTCACTTCGGCTATTAATGAGAATCGTTGCTTGGAGATCATGGATAGTACGATTTTAAATGAAAATAATGGTGAGCAAATTGCTGAAGTTGCACGGCTGGAAAGCAGGTGTTTGAGAGTGCGAGGTGAGAAGAGGCCATCCATGAAGGAAGTCGCACTCGAATTGGAAGGATTACAGAGGGCAACTGGTGTGCATCCATGGGGGCAAGAAGGTTTATATAATCTGCAAGAAAGTGAACACCTGCTTGCCCAGGTTTACATGGCAATTACTCTTACACCATTCTGCAATTGGTTATGTTGATACACAGGTGTTAGTACCTCTTGACATCAGCGATGGGAGATAATCGATGTTCAAGATGGAATATTATATGTTTTAATGTTTCTTCCTTTCTATTTTCCATGTTGTCCTTGGTCAAGTCTCGCGCATGGAGTGAATTTGTGGAGCTTGCATGCCATGTGAAAATTCTTGAAACTTTGTCCATGTAATTTGTTGTTGTTATATATATATATATATGTATATATATATATATATTTTTAGAAAAAATGAACTATTAAATATATATATATATATAGAAGAAGAATAAACCTTAAAAAAGATAAAAATATATAAAAAAATTGGATAAGAACTAAGCTTGATGTAAGAGCTTAATTTTTAACAAAGTTAAATTTTGATAATATCTAATTTTGAACAGTAATATAAAAACTTATTTTTAAAAATAAATTATTGTAAACTAAAATAAGTTGGAAATTTGTGTGTCAAATCACATAAAAATAAGAGAAAATTAAAAAAAAGTGTGCCACAAATTAAAAAATATCGATGTGACTAAATGATTAATCATGTGATTTACTAGAATAATCATAATCTAACATGTGTCCTATCCCTATAAACTTATTCGTGAATTCCTTGAACATATATTATTGAGCATGAAATATGAAAAAAAATGGCCTGTACTTTGTAAATTTATCAATTATTCTGCTCTTTTGACGCATTAAAATTAAGTCCTCCAAGTAATAAATTCCATAGAAGAACACTTCTTCCACACTGATGTGTTGTGATCCGAGTCCAACTACGTGAGGTAGATAGCAACTAGTTGGAAGATTAGGCATAAATTAGAGCTGTTTTCTGGAAGAATTGTTATGAAATAAAGTTTCGAGGGAATAAAAATAGTGGTTACTCGAGAAATAAACAAATAGTTCACCATTCCAATAAAATGCATGAAATTGAATTAGGAGTTTTCATGGGAAAAACGGGCAGTGGGGCCAGACAGGTATAATAAAATCTTTTTCAGGCGCAGTCAAACGTGTTCCATGGATTATACGCTTTTATATTAATGAATCCATTAATTAAATACATTTTTACAGTGTAAAGTGATACTATTTAAATAATTAATTAACTAGTATGTAAATGTATTAGCATGTTTATACCAGAAGAATAGTAGTTTAAGTGGTTTGAATATATCCGATAATATTATATATATTATTAAGAGTTAAATAATTATCTCATTTTTATTTTATCATTGTACAAATATTATATATGATTTGATAAATTAATTAAACACTATTTTATTAAAAAAAAACGTGTTCCATGTTGATTTGATGAACGTTGTCAAAAAACACTGAACAAAAGCTACCAGCACTTAATGAAATATACTCATCTTAAAATCCAAACTCCCGAATATATCAATTAATATTGTCCAATTTCCTTATCCATTTTCTCCACAGGGGAGAAATGGTGGTATATCATCAAAATGGATAAGACAAAACGTTTTGTGATGGCTCTACTGCACAAAATAGAATTGGAATAGAAATTTTCTAACTGAATTTTTGGTTGTATTACTAACAGTTAATTATAGGTTGCTAATCAACGAAATTAAGACACGAATAATCCAACCAAGTAGGGAATCCGCCAGTGAGAACCCTTATCCCCTTTATTGTTTCTTTTTATTAGTAATACTTTTTCTAGATTTGTGAATAATGTTAATAAAATTAGTACTACTCAAAATAAATAAGAAATATCCGAATATTTTACATATTTTTTTTGGATAATACAATTTCTTACTAGAAGTTAAAACACATAATACACATTAATTTAAAAAGCTAATTTACACATATTATATCGAATGGGGAGAGCAAGTTAATTATGGTAAATTTGTGATTTATTTAGTGCTAATGTAACCGTTGCTGTGCAGGAGAAGATCAAGAGGCCATAAGATTATCCCCACACTAAGACTGATCGATACTTAGGGCTCACTTACTCAAGTAATTAATAAGCTAACAAGTGAAAGGGTGTAAATCAATATATGGTAGGGGTATTGATTAAGCACATTATTATCATTATTTCTAATTATATTATGCGTTATTTCCGTTTGACAAATGGTTGGTACCAACAGGTCGATTATATTATATAAAGATTTGTGATAGCACGGGACAAAACATTATCTATTGAATAAAATAAAGTGAAGTAAGATTATTGAAATAAAGCTTAACAATATTGATGAAAACAGTGTAAAATGTACTGCAGGTGATAAGTTAGAGATGTGGTATGGTAGTATACCGGTGCCGTTGGATACCAACATGTAGACCAAAATCAAGTGATTGATTTCATCAATTAAGTTATGGTCTTGTGACAGAGAAACCATTAGTAATAAGAATGTTAATGCATTGATGCCAAGCTTCCTTTATTAGTTTGTGGGTTTGTAACTAATGAGACTCTTTTGGAGAATTTACATGATGCAAACGGATGTTCTACAACTTTAAGATCGGATGTGTAACAGTAGAAACAATCAAAGCGCTCACTTATTTGCATTTTGATACTGCTATTCAGATATAGCACATGAATGTCAAGAGTGCAAACATATTATTTGATGAGAATAGAGACTCTAGGGTTATTTTTTTTGCTCAAATAAACATCTAATAAATCAAACCACTAGTTCATATATTGTATCTTACCTATCATATGAGAAAACTGATAAATCGAGAACAAATAGATGGATTAAATACGCCATGCTGGCGTGCAATAGCATCCCCACACTAATTTATTTTCCTATTCAGGAAATTAATTCTCACTCAGTGAATATCTAAATGGTGTCTCCAAACTCCTTAATAAATGGAGCTAACTTTCCCAATCTCGGTTCTAATTAAATATATTTTAAGTACAATACCTAATTATTCAATAAGTTACTTTTTGTTGTCTTATGGAGGGTACAAGCAGTTTAATTCTATAATATTCAGATTTTGGAGGAGGGGTACAAGGGAGAAGAACAATATAAACTGGATATGGTGACAAACAATCACATAAATTAAGCAAAAAAGTGGAAGTGTTCAATTATATACACAGTTTCAACAAGATTATTATTATAAAGTCGGCATGAAAACTTTTAAATGATCCCAATTCACTGGGTAGAAAAATTCTAAAGGGAAGATAATTTGGAAATTTAGATCTAATGAAGGCCAACTTGAGGTTGTGGGCATCATGTGCATGGCAAAGCATCCATTTGGGTAAAAAATTGCTTAAGTAAGGACTAACATGGCAAGTTGGAGATGCTGACATATAAGGGTATGGGGTTTCTGATGGATACTTGCACTCAAAGAGTGCCACTTATTCCACTATACGGGATGACTTGTTGGCAGAACTTAGAGTTAGCTCTCTTATTTAGCCACAATCGAGATAATGAAAGCTATATTTACTACTTGATAAGATTAATCCAGAAAAATAAATAGCCATCAGAAGTAAACCAGTATTTGAAGCAAATACATAAAATCGCAGAATTTGGATATGGTAGAAGATTGTGAAGGTTACGGTCCGCTCAGTTTACGCTTTAATAAGAGAAAATTGTCAAAATTATAGCACAAGAGCCATCTAGGGCAACTCCATGTCAGGTATGGAATCTCACCTGCCAACTGAATGTGAGACAATTTAGGTAGAATTTATGTTATAATGCACTAGCTAATTATGAGAATCTTTATAATAGGCATATGAGATTTGATAGTTGTTATATATTTTGTCAAAAACATGAATTTGTCGAACATTTATTGGTAAATTGTCAAAAACATATTGATATTAGAATAGATAATGTGTCTATTATTTATTTTCACACATTAATGGAGAATTGAAAATCAGAAGGGATGGAATGTGTTTGCTCCATCATACTTCAGTAGCAACCTATAATTATTGTGTGTTTATTAGCAACCTATAATTTATATTCATGGAAAGTGTGTTTGCTCCGTCATACTTCAGTAGGAGTGTTGTTAGACACAATTCCCATGGCCTATTTATAGTCACACCATGTCTTCTTACATTCAGAGTGATACATAGAGACTAACAACTCAGACTGCTAGGAACCCTAACCAGGAACATGAAAAAACACATACCACAATCACAAAATGAACAACTTGGGAATCTAGCGTGCATCTGCCATGCGAAAAGATAGAATTTGACTTCTCGTGGTATCCTCAGGAACCATTGTACTGATGCCACCAGCTAAATCCATGTAGCCATCCCCAAGCAAATATTCACTGTCTCGGAAATTTTATTTCTCTTGGTTAGTCCATGGATGTGTATCAGTTGCCCTGAGCAGCCCTTCTAACTCCACAGCAATTTCCTTCATGGACGGCCTATCCTCACCCCTCACTTTCAAACATCTTCTTGCTAGCAGCGCAACTTCTCTTATTTGATCAACATTTCCCTCGATTAAAATCCGCTTGTTGATAATCTCCAAGATTCGGTACTCTCTCAACTTCTTTTTATTTTTACACTATTTGGGAAACCCAATGATTCAATCGTATGGATATTTAAAATACAGTATTTCCAATCCTAGCAGGAAAGGGAGGGAAACGGATGCTCAATTTAAAGTGAGTAAACAAAATTCTATACTCGATCACGGATACATATGGAATTTTGTGGAAAGTCGTATGTACGTATTGGAGGGAGATCTTTATTTCATATATTTCGAGATCCACCCTATAATATGGGGTCAAAAAGCCAAAATAAATTATTTTAGCCCTTATAAAAAGAAAAGTGATTCTTGAATCCCTTTGACGCTCATGTCACGAGGTAACATGTTAGTTAAGCATATTCTGAAACACGGAAAAAAATTATTGGCATATCAAATTATCTATCGAACCATGATAAAGATTTAACAAAATACAGAAACAAATTCACTATTCATTTTACGTCAAGCAATACGTGGAGTAACTCAGCCATAACAAAAAATAGGGAAAGGTTCCTATCCTTTTCAGGCATGTGAAAAGATATGGCATTCATTCCTGTTAATAATTCAGCTAGTACCACCCCAAAGCTGTAAACATCGCTCTTTTCTGTCAATTGACTTGTGTGGAAGTACTCTGGGTCTATGTACCCGAATGTGCCTTGGACTAGAGTATTCAGTTGAGTTTGATCCACCGGAACAACTCTGGAGGCACCCAAATCTGACACCTTTGCTGTAAAATTTTCATCCCGCAGTATGTCACTTTCTCAGTAAAGTTGTCAAAGAAAAGGCTGGTAGTACCAGGAAAAGGAAGAATTTCAATTACATAGCAGGGATGCCAAAAGAAGGGGATGAGGGAAGGAAGGAGTGAATCAGATATCTACTCACCTAATCCATTATCACCAGAGACTTTGATTGTACTTTTCGAGTACAACCACTTCCATTTCTAATGCAATTTCCTTCATGCCCTTTAGAGCATAAACAGTTGAAACGGCCTGGTAAATTTATGCACAAAGTCATATTGCATGGATTATTTTGTAAGTTTCACTAATTAATATCTGCAAATAACATAGGTGACTAAAACATGTCTATAATATTTAATAAAGTGAAATTTTTTTATTTCATATATTAGGATTGTTTAGTATTAAAATATCACTTTGATCAAATATATAATATTTAAAAAATGTGTATATAATATATGAATAAACGTAATATTTTTTAAAATTTAGTATCAATGTAAATAAGGCATTTGCAATAAAATATTTGAAAGTTTTTTTTCCATAAAAAGTAACAAATGATTTGTATGTGGATTCATGTGTGCTTAGTATATGGATAAACAAACACGGTGCATAATTATCATCACACATGTAGATAGATGGACAGAAGGCGTATTATTTTACTATTGTACTTGTTATGTCCCATGAACCCACTTTTACTATTATTCTATTTTTGATGTTGTGACTGATACATGAAAAAAATAAGGATGTAAAACTCTCAATTTTTATAGTATATATAAATTTTAGAAATATTTACATTTATTTTATAAAAAAAGATTATAATATAATGTTCAAATGATTTGGGAGAGTTGTGTTCTTGACTGGCCTTTTAACCTTCTGTAGATCATTTGATTATGTATAGGTAAAACAACTAAAGTAGTGATGTTAACCTATTTGTAGTAAATGATTGCTTCTTAAACCTGAGCAATATGATATGAGGTTGGATGGGTCAATGAGGCGTGTCCTACCTTCCTACAAGCTCTTCCGCTATGATATTGGCATATGTTTCCATTACAAGGTATTTCAACTCAAATTTACAGGCTAGGTCATTTGCTTCTACCACAGCTAGTTTATCTGATTCCATCGGGTGTGAATACTTGGATGGATATCCACTGTCAGCTTGGAATTTGCTTGGGCATCTTGCTATTCCGACTCTGCCGGTCTTTGTTGTCGGGTGCTTGTGCATGTAATTTAACACAAAACTACAACCTCTCTTGACTTGGAAAAAGTCTTTGTGGCTATGAGACGATGACTGATCCAAGTCTTCCACCAGCATAATTGAACTAAAGGCGATTTAATTAAACTACTACCATTTCTTACGTGTACCTTTCAAATAAGGAGAAGTCTTGGTCTCCCTATCCATTTCTCACGTGTACCTTTCAAAACTGACCGAATAAAGCAAGTTGTTTTGATTAAAAATGATGTTGAATCACCCATTTAGAATAGATAGATATTAATGGCCGATCATGGTTGACCAAGTTTTTTCAATGGCCATATTCCATAAATATTTTATATTAGGGTTTTGATTCTTTATTAGTCATTAAGATAGACACTATACCTCTAAATAGGTCATTGACAAGGATTGAAAATAAGTAGTTGCCCTCATATATTTGACTTTTTAAAATTTTAAGTTTTATATTTTTAAAAATATTTGTTAGTACAATATATTAAAAAAATGGCATAATTAAGGTAGAAAAATAGTTATATTAAATTATTAATGCACCTTTCTTTTACCAAAAAAACAAGAGAAAGTGACTGTTTTGAAAGCTTGACTATAAATGAATGATGCACCGTATAGATATACCTTACCATCACAACAACAACAAACAGTGAATGAAACCAAGAAATGTCTCTGCTCTCAATACAAGGAGCTGCTCTATTGATCTGGGTGCTATCACTGGCTCCCATATCCCCCACAGCAGCTCAACCAGGAAACTCCAACCCTGGGTGTGTTGATAAATGTGGAAACCTCACCATACCTTATCCCTTCGGCCTTACAACCCAAGAAGGCTGTTATTTAGATGATGGAGATGCGTTCGTGGTCTACTGCAATGAGACGGCGGGCGTCGCGTACTGGAGGAATCAAACAACGAACATCATGATACAAAATATTTCCATTGTCGATCATGAAATGAAGATCATGGTCTATGTAGCTCGTGACTGCTACAACGAATCAGGCAGAGTATTTCGGAACAATCCCTACCTCCGAATCAACAGATTCGCGATATCAAATACATGGAACACGTTCAATGCCATCGGTTGCGATACATCTGCTGTGTTCAATGGCAACAAGGAAAACGAAAAAGACTTTGCCACAGGCTGCTTGTCCCGTTGCCACGACATCAATGATGTGACGGATGGGGCTTGTTCGGGGATCGGTTGTTGCCAAGCAAGCATCCCTAAGAACGTGACAGGGTATAACATTAGTCTTACAAGTTATAATAGTCACTCCGATGTCCTTGAATTCAACAACTGCAGCTACGCCTTCGTGGCTGAGAACGGCTACTTCAACTTCTCCACCGATTCTCTCAGAGGGATAAACGACGAGATGGTCCCGTTGATTCTGGACTGGGCTATCGGCGAAGAGAACTGCCCTATAGCACGGCAGAACCAGACAAGCTATGCTTGCAAAGGCAACACCATTTGTAAGGAAACGATTAATGGATCAGGATATCGCTGCCACTGCATGGAAGGGTATGAAGGGAACCCCTATTTATCTGGCTCCAACGGTTGTCAAGGTACATCTCCCCAGCAAAATTAATTTATGCACAGCACACCATAAATTACTTGACTCAAGTTTCATAATGAATGGAACGATTGTGAAAACTCGATATTTCATTTTCCAACAATTATCTGTGAATTAAAAATGCTTCTCTATTACCATTTTCAGATATTGATGAGTGTGTAACCATAAATCCATGTAATGTTACATATTTGTGCACAAATCTGCTGGGCAATTATTCGTGTTCATGCCCCAAAGGGTACCAAGGAGATGGATTCAAGACCGGAAGTGGCTGTACCCCAAAAAGAAATCAAAGGAATTTCATCCTTGACATAGTTTTAGGTGAGTACCTGTTAATCACTGCTTAACCTCTTTAGTCTCTCCTTCCTTTACCATCCATGGCTTAACTTTCTGCATTTTTTTCTGATATTTTTGTCTTTTTCTCTCAAGGAAATGATGTATTGACTGGACACCAAAAGTTTGACAAATATATCATTCTACAAGTTTTAAAGTGACATATTAACTGTAAATATTTATAAACTCTAATAATTGAAGTGCACAAAATTTCAAAAGTTACCCATTAAGTGACAACTTTACTTTCGTTAGTTTTTTTAAAATTTTCTATAATATATCATTCCTTCAAATTTACTTTATAATAAACCTCATATACTGAGTACTAATTTAAGTTATTTCTAAATCTATAACACATTATATATATATAAATTATTTTTAAATTTCTATAAGATGTTTATAAATGTTATAATGATTAAAAGTAGAATTCGAAATTTTTTATACTTTAGTGATAGATATATGGAATGTTTTACAATTAAAGTTGTATTAGTCCTAAATTTCATTTTCTGCTTTAACTTATTGCACTTCTATTGACTTAAGTATATATGTTCCTTCTACCATAATAGGCCTGGGAGTGGGCGTGGGCTGTGGCATGCTCCTCCTATTCGCCTTTTGGGCAATCCAGAAGAAGAAGCAGATGAGGGAGAGGGAGAAATTTTTCAACGAAAATGGGGGTCTCATGCTACAGAGACTCATTTCACAGCATCGAAGTGGTATAGACATATTGAAAGTATTCACAGTAGAAGAGCTCAAAAAGGCAACCAACAACTTCCATGAAAGTAGAATCCTTGGACAGGGTGGCCAGGGCACAGTTTACAGAGGAACCATGATGAACAAGGTAGTCGCCATAAAAAAGGCCAAACATATAGACAGAAGCCAAGTGAATGATTTCATCAATGAAGTTATCGTTTTGTCACAGATCAATCATAAGAACGTGGTAAAATTGATTGGTTGCTGCTTGGAGACGGAGCTTCCTCTCTTAGTTTATGAGTTTGTGACTAACGGAACCCTTTCCGAGCATTTACATGATGCAGACAGATGTTCTACCGCTTTATCCTCGTGGGGAGATCGCCTACGTGTAGCAGTAGAAGCAGCCGGAGCGCTCTCTTATTTGCACTCTGGTGCTGCTATTCCTATATACCACAGGGATGTGAAGAGTGCAAACATATTGTTGGATGAGAATTATACGACAAAGGTGTCGGATTTTGGAGCTTCTAGGGTCATTCCAGTGGATCAATCTCAATTGAGTACTCTAGTACAGGGCACATTCGGATACATAGATCCAGAGTACTTCCACACGAGTCAATTGACTGAAAAGAGTGATGTTTACAGCTTCGGAGTAGTACTAGCTGAACTACTAACCGGAATGAAGGCTATATCTTTTGACAAGCCTGAAAAAGATAGGAATCTCTCCTTATTTTTTGTTACAGCAGTGAAAGATGGCCGTATCTTGGAGATTATCGACAAGCAGATTTTAAATGAGGGAAATGTTGATCACATAAGAGAAGTTGCGCTACTTGCTAGCAGATGTTTGAAAGTACGAGGCGAGGATAGGCCCTCCATGAAGGAAGTTGCCCTCCTGTTGGAAGGACTGCTCAGGGCCACTGATACACATCCGTGGACAAACCACCAGAAAGAAGATTTCCAAGAAAATGAATATCTACTTGGGGATGGCTACATGGATTCTGCAAACACAAGTGTACTGGGTATAACAATTTCTGAGGATACTATGAAAAGTCAAATGCAGCATTTTCATATTGGAGATGCACGTTAGATGATCTAATTTGGTGTATATTATGGAGTCGGATTTGTCTTCCTATCCCAATTTAAACCCTATATTTTTTAATTATTATTTATAATAAAATTTTCATTGTATTTTATAGTATTATAATTTTTATTATGTTTGTAATTTTAAATATACGATATATTAATAGTAATTTTAAATATAATGAACATTATATTACTTCCCACACATAAGCAGTCAAGTCTTCAGAGGATGTGTCGGGTCCATTGACAGCCCTGCATTTAGACTTAGCTATTGCCTTGTGTCCTTCATCATCTCTCCAAGAAGGTGGTATTTTTTGTTATGATACATCTCACTCACTAGGGAAATGTCTTTCCCCTTTGGGCCGGTTGTCCGTAAGGATAGATTCGAATCCGGACTGGTTCATAGCCCGCCCCATCTAGTTGGGAGAACTCGAACTACCTACACGTTCCGCTCCATCTGGGTATTTTTCTTTCATATAGGCAAATTACGAGCAGGATTTTGGGTTTCGGACGGTACGTATTGTAGACTACTCTATCTGATACAATTTAAGAGAATTTATTTTATATCGATAACTAATATTCACTTAAAATTAATAACTTATAAATACGCTAATATTTTCAATATTATAAATTTACCAAATTTTTATATTTTATCTAATTTAAGATATTATTATCAACAATGACCAATAAAATAAAGATTAAAACTCACACAATATAAGATTAATGAATACTTGTTGTAGATATTAAACTTAAATTGAGTTGTGTCATTCTCATTCACCATATACTCACTTTACTACGTCAGCATTATTTTTCTCTAAAACCTAAAAAACTTTATCATTTTTTGTTCAAATATTCTATTCATTTTTGTTCAAATGTCAAGTTTATGTAAGTGACAACACCACATTTTATTTAACCTGTTGTCCCATATTATTCTTTTAAAAGAAGCTACTAGAGAAATATTATGATAAATAAGTGCATTTTTTCCATTTTTGTCTTTTCCTTTAAAAAAAATCGATGTATTGATGATTTTTTTGCTCAATAATTGATGTATTGATTAGACAATAATATCTTAGAACCCAATACCATAAATTCAATGTCAATATATACCCAAAACTAAACTAAAAGTTTGATAAATATATTATTTAAGTGCTAAATGTTTTAAATTGATAAATTTATTTTGGTAAATCATGTTAGTGCTAAAGTTATAATACTTTATATTATTCCTAAATTTCATTTTCCACTAAACTTATTGTACTTATATTAACTTAAGTACATTTGTTCCTTCTAATGCCCTTTTGGGTAATCGAGAAGAAGAAGCAGATGAGGGAGAGGGAGAAAGTTTTTAAAGAAAATGGGGTCTAATGCTACATACACTCATTTCGCTACAATAATTGCACAGTATACAGAGGAATTATGATGAACAAGGTAGTCGCCATAAAAAAAGTCAATCGATTAAAGTGAAGTGAATGATTTCATTAATGAAGTTATCGTTTTGACAAGCCTGAAGGAGGGGAATCTCTCCCTATTTTTTGTTACGACAATGAAAATGGTCCTATCTTGGATGATCACATAAGAGAAGTTGTGCTACTTGATGGCAGATATTTGATACACATCTATGAACAAGACACTGAAAAAGATAAATTTGGAGAAAATGAATATCTACTTTGGGGATGAATACATGGATTCGGTAGACATAAGTATCATCAGCATAACAGTTTATTGCAGATGAATGTTAGATTCTGTAATTTGGAGTTGGGTATAATTATTGATTCAACCTATTATGGCCAGAGAATCCTCTAATATTTTCCCATTTTTCGTAAATTACTATCACTCAACTCATTTTACATAAATTATTTTACTTTAATCCATATTTTTATAAATTATCAAATATTTGCTCATTTTTCTTATATAAAACTCAATCCATTTTCTCATAAATTATCAATTATCAATTATCATTATATAATTCATAAATATTGGAGATTTACCATTTTTTCCTAACTTATATTATCTTTTATAAATTATTAGGTTTCCATAAATTATTGGATCTCTATACGTTTTTTTTTATAAATTATCAAGTTTTAACTCGTATTTCATAAATTCTCATATTATTACTCGCATTTGGATAAAGGGACGAATTTTGTTTTATTTTTTAAAATTTAATAAATTATTACTAGAATTTTAGATTATATAGCGAGTATTTGCCTGTATTTTAAAATTTATTAGGTTAATACTCGTTTTTTGATAAATTTTCAAGTATGATTTTCTATTTTATAATTTATTCAAATATTACTCAAATTTTGATAAATCATATTGGTATTATTTTTTTACATATTTTTTTACCTCATTTTATAAATTTTATAAATAATTTCGGTCAATACAATCCAATTCAAATTCAATTATAATATTATTATCCCAAATGTCGAATTAAACTAAAATCAGAGTTGAATTAGACTTACAAAGTAAACTGTAATATTATCTAATTCAATTAGTAAAATTAGAAATCGGTTAAACTAGCATAAATTAAATTAGAAATTATCCAATTATGGAGAATTAACAATAAAAATGATTTGATTTAAAATTGAATCGAAAATCAAATTGATGAGATGAACCAAATGGGAAATTAATATTTCAAATAAATTTAAAAATAACAAAATAATAATTTTAAAAATAATGTAAAAATAAATAATTTTAAAAAAATAGAAAAATTGTCGGATTTATTTTGCGAGTAACTGACAAATATAGATTATAGTATGATTACACATATTACATGTTCCTTGCAATAACTAATAACTAGAGAACATATGTCCCTTGAAATGTACTGGTGTGAGTATATCCAAAATTGATTGAAACATTACAGGTTAGATTATTCCAGGTGGGTATTACTAAAGTTCCGATGACTCACATAGATAATAATTATAAATTAATCATTCAATTTCAGGCAGAGCATATAACATATTCGGAACTTGTTCCTATACATGTTGCAATAGAATAAAATGTAACTTTTTCTATCATTTAAGTAAATGTAGTCTTTACTCAAAAACTGGTATTTGAAATATAAATTATTTATATTTTTAAATTTTACTATTTTAAAATTGTTGAGTAAGATAAGATATTATTTTATAAACTTTCTACTATATATTAAAAATTATTGTGCATTTATATTATTAAAATTTTAATTTTAATTATTAAAATCTCAATATTATTACTATTATTCAAATATTAAAATAAATAATGAACTTGTTCCTATAATATTAATTTTGGTGAACTTGTTCACATTGAATCATCATCAAATTTACAAGGTACTCCATAACTTTCACACTGCTTGAACTATTAGAGTAAAGTGGTGGTGTCAATTTTGGTTTCTCCAAGTCTTATGAAGTAAATTCCATACAATATTTACATTTAGGGGTGTCAAAAATCTGGTTTATTCACATGTCTTTTGGTCTCAGTTACTGTACTCATTTAGTTTTTAGGGCCGGTTAATGAGGATTGGGTCGAGTACGTGAATGAGTACCCAAACATGGTACAAGTCCAAAATCAAGTACACGGGCACAATGGAATCTGTTGATAATATTATCACACATTATATAAAATAAATAAGTGTTTTATTTTTATAAGTTTGTAAAGGTTACACTAAAAATTCATTACTTTCAAGTAGAAATGAGCTCTACCCATTATCCATATATAATATTTTCTCTCACATGTTAACAAAGTTAGTGGACTCGCATCCGCACCTGACCCGATACTAGAAATCCGTCTCGTGATCTGCTCGAGTATGGAGGAAAAATATCCAAATTGAGTTTATTGTTACACTCGTCTGAGATCGGAAGAATAATACCCGGCTAATAAACAGTTATTGAGGGCAGGTTTAAAATTACAAATGGTAAATGTAGTGTATCCACATTGTATGTGAGTACGGGTGTAGAGAATATGATTCCAAATTGGCTTGAGCTTTGGTGATATTATTTTGGTCTCATTTATGGACATCCCTTCTTTGCATATTTCTGCTAGTTCTTGTACATGTTTTCATGCATCTCATGGGTGTGAATATAATGAAATCCCTGTAATGTACCTTTAACTCAATTTTGTAGCTTGTGGTCATCTATCCACTTTGAAGGATCAGGTACAATGAGGAGAGGTAAACTTGACAAGATATGCTATTGAACATTCAACTCTTGTAGAAGATACAAGGCATAGCAGGTTCAACTTGATCTTCATTTCTCCACTTTTCAAACTCCATCTGCATGCTAGATTGATATGAGATAAACTTGACAAGAGACACTACTGAAGATTTTACTCTTGTAGAAGATACAAGGTACAGCAGGTTCAACTAGATTGTTCATTTTCCCCTTTTCAAACTCCATGTGAATGGTAGACTTAGGTCGAGTTAAACTTGACAAAATATGCTTTTGAAGATTCAACTCTTATAGAAGATAAGATTGATATCCATTTCCCCTCTTTTGAAACTACATGTGAATGGTAAACTTAGGTGTTGACTCTCAAAGAAATGATGTATTCACACAGTAATAACATCTTAAGACCAAAGATCATAAATTTGATGTCATTATACACCAAAAATCTCAAAAGTTTGACAAATATATAATTTAAGTGTTAAAAGTTTTAAAGTTACCTATTAAAGTGAAAAACATTTATAAAATATAATTCTAAAGTGCAAAAAAAATTTCCAAAGTTATCAATTAACTGACAAATTTGCTTTCCTAAGTAGTTAGAACACCGCTTGCTCCTTTCCAAAGTTTATTTCAAAATTATTTTAAAAAATAAGATTTTAAACTTTTATTTGTTATGAGAACCTATGGAAACTTATCTAGTTTAAATTTTATTAAAAAATAAGCACATACCTCGAGTTTTCGTTAATGGAAAGTTAGCCAATTTTTGTTTGCCTTTTTACCATTTGTTTTTGTCTAATAATTCATTTTTGCACTCATTTTATTTTTTCACAATTAAATTTACTAATATTAAATCATAAATATAAATTTATTCTTCCATTTCATGATTATAATATAATTAATACATTTTAAGAGAAAAATAAAAAATAAAAATATTTTTTATGATAATTTTAAACATAAATTTAATATTAATAATCTATTTTATACCAAATACGCTTAAAAATTTACCTTCAGGTTTACCATCAATATCACCTTCAGTGTTAGTTCATATAAGCTATATTTTGTGGAACTTGGAATTTATTTATCATTTTAAAACTTAAATTACATGTTGATAAATGTTTTAAACTTTGAAATTTATTATACTTTCGCCATACATTTATGGATTTTTTTCATTTCAAGTTGTATTATTCCTAAATTTCATTTTCACCCAAACTTATTCAACTTCTATTAACTTAACTATATTTGTTCCTTTTACCATAGTTCTAGCCGTGGGCGTTCTTTGTGGCATGCTACTCATTTTGGGTATTGGTAATCCACAAAAAAGAAACTGGTAAAGGAGAGTATGAAAGTTTTTTTATTGAGAATATAAAATATTGGATAAAAAATTTTATTTTTTATAATTTTATAAAATTATAAATATTACACTAAATATAAGTTATAAATTTATAATTAATTCAAAATTTTTTTAGAGAAATTACATTATTAATAATGATATACTAGAACCATACCCGAAAAAGTAGAAACCGTTGGAGCTCTCTTATTTGCCTTTTGATGCTGCTATTTTTATGTATCAAATGTATGTACATATTGAGAATTATACAACAAAGGCGTTCAGAGGCTCTAGGGTAATTCTAGTCTATCAATCTCAATTGAGTATTGTAAGTACTATGGTGTAAGACACATTTGGATACAAAGACCAAGAATAGGAATCTCTCTATTTTTTGTTACTGCAGTGAAAGATGGTTGTATCTTGGAATATAAAGAGAAATTACGCTACTTTCTAGCATATGTTTGAAAGTAAGAGGTGATGTTAGGTCGTTTATGAAGGAAGTTACCCTCCAATTGGAAGGGCTACCTAGTGCCATTGATACACATACATGGACAAACCACGAGAAAGAAAATTTATGAAAAAACGAATATCTACTTGGGGATGACTACATGGATTCGGCAGACACATTTGCCATCATTATAATGGTTTGAGGATGCTATTTGTGAAAGAGTATTGTGGATCGATAAAGTTTCGTACCTATTTCTACTTAAAAGTTATTAATTATTATTAGTAAAACATTTCCAATCTTATAAATTTATAACAATTTTCTATTTTATCTAACCTGTAATCATATTTTCAGAGAGGTTAATAATAGCATCGAGTTGGGTATTTTTTCTCCATATTTGGGCATACCACGTGTCGGGTTTCTAGTATCAGGTCAGGTATGGGTGCGGGCCCACCCGCTCTAATACCGTATGAGAAGGTATTGTGCATCAATAAGGGTTCGGTCCCATATTTACTTAAAAACTATTACTTTTAAGTAATGAAACGTTTTAAAAATTATAAATACAAAACATTTCTATATTTTATTAAATGTTTGATTATATTCTCAACACTATCAAAAGATCAATGTCGAATTTGGTGTTGAGTGTGGTTAGTGATTCTAAATGTATCATGATTATTAAAGTTCCCTCCAGGATTTGTGTTGTTCTTTGTCTCCCTATATGTATATTATGGTATACACAATTTCATTGTGAATTACTTGTTTCTCACAAAGGGTTAAAATTTCATGAGGTAGAGTTCTAATTTGGCCATAATCCTCAACATGTTGGCAGCTACAAATAATGTTATTTTTAGGAAAATGTTGTACGCAACAAAGCGTTTGAGCTGTATATGGGAGGCGTGAAAAACAGTAATAGGTTAATATTTTATATATTATCTAAAATTATGATTAATTCATATAATATTTAATGAATTAAATAAAAATATATGTCATTATATTTTTTATTCATCCAAAAAATATTAATATTATGTTTAATCAATATACTTAAATGTTAACATTTGCCATTGTATTAAATTATGTCATTAAATATTGTGGTTGGATAATAGTTGTCTTAATTTTCAGTTAGACATGAATTTCAAGTAATACAACACTCTCATATTATAAACATATAATAAAATTTTAATATTATTAACGTTTGATTGCAACAAAACTACCATTTGTTGATACCATATTATGAGGTTGTGATATTAGAGAATTTATATATGATTTAGTTACCTAGATTAGTGACTGAGGAGGAGATATCCAAGTTGATTAAGAAAAAATTTGTACCACGTTAAGTAATCAAATTGTGTATAATTTGGTCATCTATTTTAGTTTTTTTTGTATGAAAAGATAATTTTTTTAAAAAACTCTAAAAAGGGTCCTATAAAAGGAAAATAACTCTTATTTTAGATGAATAAATAAATAATTTTATAATTACATACAATAATGATGATATTATTGTACTAAATATATCATTGGGTAGCAATTTCATAATACTGAAATTGTAAATCTCAAGCATTTTATTTGAATTATTTTATTATGATAAGGTTCACATTTGCTAAAGGAAATATGCACTTGGAAAGTAGTCTACATCTGCAAACTCATTAATTGCATTATTTTAAAAAAAATATTGAAAACTTAGTTGGTAATTTGAAATATGTTGGATTACATATTCTATCATTCTCTCCTTCTACTCATACTCATTGGGAAGTTACACTTCATAATTTCAAGAATCTCACTTGCCGGAAAATAACATATATATTATAAACAAGTGCATCAGAGAGTTAGCGAATCAACCTTGATTGCTGATATACAATTAATGTCATGCCCCGACCCGGTTTGGCCCGGGGTCTGATGGACAACCCGCCGCTCTCTCGAACCTCAAGGAAGTTTCTTGGGGTTAAGAGAGTCAGGCGTATTACCTGTCATGCTTTCCCTGGATAACATTTAACAAAACTGAAATTTTTGAAATGATGTACCTAGTTTGGGTCTGAGGGGAAATAAAACCGAATCAGTGTGTTCCTTCCTGAAAAATGTTTAGAGGAAGGGGGTGAGCTCGACAACTCAGTGAGGGGAAACTTACTATAACGGTTTACTTGAATTTATCTTATATTTAATTTATTTCTGTTTCACACATTCACATAATCAACAACTGCCCTCTTATCATAGGAGGGATCACACGTTCGCAGAATGGTCCTCGACCACGCCACTTGTGGACCGGAGTGCCTTTACCGTCCACCCTGATAGAGGGATGCTGCCTTTACCAGGAGTTTGTGAGGATATCAGTAGTCTAACCCCAAACTTGAATTCTTCCACCATGTCCGCTCAACGGGATGAGACCTCATTCCCCCTACTGCCTTGGTCTCCGTGCATAGGAAGCCCTCGGCTTCACGACCTACTGAATGACGATACTGCCCTTATGCTCCCTGGGTCATCCAGCAGTTCTTGGTCCCATCACTACCTCATGCCAGGTGTCCTGATGGCCCGAACCTCACGGTGCATGCACAATCAATAAGCTTTTTAAGTTATAGCCATTATCTTTGGCCCTCTTGCACAACAGTGTGTCAGCTTGACTTCGGCCCTACCACGCGTACTGGCCCAACAGGTTTGACGACCCGGCTTTGGCAGAGCAGTGGTTTGACCCAACAAGCTCGACAACTCAGCTTGGCTCGATGGGTATCACACAAGTTCCCATTATTCAAGTATTTTAGCCTCATGTGTCACATGTCTATTTTGGACGGGTCCATGCCCGTATCCACCGGCCTTGGCCCCACTAGCATCTCGAGCATAAGCCCGGAATTAGCTCCCAAATATTTTAAGCAGAGTCACCCAGTCAGGGGAGGCTAATTTCGAGAAAACAAATTTTCAAATCTTAAACTATCATTCCAACCGGAATGGACGTTATAGCGGTTCCCACTCACCCGGTGATTTTGGCTGGGTCGCACCGGCGGAATCTAGCCTCGCAGTTCCTCTTCCTGAAGCAGGTGCTCGAATAGTCAGTCCCTACATGTCATGGATGTCCTTGTTAGGGCGTTGAACTAAGGAATTGTACTTCTTGGCATATTTGCGTATAAGCCTTCATATTTGGCCTTAATTACACTTTAATCCCCGAGGTTTGTGTGTTCATATTTTCCTCCTTAATTACCGTTTTTTTTCTTAATCCGACCCCCAAATTTTCTAATTATTCCTTCGGCTCCTTAATTTTATCAACACTGCCCTGATTTTCTTAAATTTTCTAAAACTATCATTGTGCCCCAAAATTTCCAAAAATTACAATTTGAAACTTTTCAAATTTTACAAATCGTCCTCCATTTGATCCAATTTGTCCAATAGACCCTCAATTGGAAGGGAATTACATAAAAAACCCTTAATTTTGTCAAATCGCCACTTGGTCTCCAATTTTTGAAAAATCCTCAATTTGCCCAAACTTTTCAAAAATTGCATTTTGGTCCCCCAACTTTGCAAAATTTCCATTTTGGCCAAATTTGTCCAATTTGCCCAATTGACCTCAATTGGGGTGAATTTCATGAAAATACCCTCAATTTTGCAAAATTTTCGTTCCGCCCTCCCATTTTTTAAAATTGCACAAAAGTCCCCCAAAATCCCCCAATTAGCCTCAACTTTCTTCCCCAATTTGAGCATATGACACTTCGGATCTTTCCTTGTCCAATTGGCGGCCTGTAAGTCCTTGTTTTCTTCAATTCTTGCTTCTAATCACCTCCTACAACTCCCTTCGATAATCTTGCACTTTGAATTTCATAATTTGGCTAAGTTTCGTGCCTTGTTGGAGCTCCGCCAGAAAAGTTACAGTAGAGAGAGAAAGCTTGCATTTCTTACCAGCGGAGAGGCGGTGGTGGGAGCTTGGGATAGGGGTGGCTAGAACTAGTCAAGGGGAACCTAGTAGGATTGAGTTCTGCTGCAATTTGTTGCTGCACTACGGGAATTTGAAGAGAGAAGTTTTGTTGGTGCAGCTCTGAAATTCTGAAATTTCAATGAGGGGAGGTGAAATTAAGCTTACCAGGGCTTGTAGGGGTGTTGGGGAGGACCTTAGGCGGTTAGTGGTGGCCAAGGTGGGCGGTGGAAAGGCCGGTTGGGGCAAGGTGGTGTCGGGCAGGAGCTTGCTGCTTCAAGCTCTGAAGTAGCTTTACTGTGCGATCTCCCTCACACCTCCCTGAGCACTCCCTAGTTGTTTTGAGGAGGTCTAGAGATAGAGGATTCTTCCCCAGTTCCAATGCCACCGTTCGGAGCTCCTTTGGTGGAGGTTTTGCCCGTCGTTAGAGCTCTGGTTTGAAGCTCACCGGAAAACTCACTCTTCTTCTTCTTCTACGATCGATTGTGGGATGTTGAGAACGAATGACCAGGTGCCCTTTATATAGGGAGGTCGGCAATTGCTTGGGCTATCTGCCAGTGTAAAACTCGGCTTCTAACGCGGCTTCCGGCGACTTAACCGGAGCGGTTTTGAAGTCGCCTGAGACTCGAGCTTTTCCGGCGACTTTCTCTCTCTTTCTATTCTCTGCCATTTCTTCTTTCTTCTTCTTCTTTCTTTTCTTCTTCTTTTTCTTTCCATTTTCTTTTTCATCCAATTGGACAGGTTTTATAACTCTCCCCTCTTTTTAGGAGTTTTGTCCTCAAAACTGTTACATGTCAAACAAATGCGGATATTTGTCCCTTATTGTTGATTCGATCTCCCATGTCTCTTAAGCTACTTGGCCATTTTGCCAAAGTATCCTCACCATAGGAATATTTTTGTTCCGGGGGTTCTTCTCACGCCGGTCGAGGATCCGGACAGGTTCTACTCGGTAGGTCAGGTCTCCTTCGATTTCCGATTGTGGCTCATCTAGTATGTGGCTGGAGTCGGGTTCGTACTTTCTTAGTAGGGACACGTGGAAGACGTTGTGGATCCTCTGAAGGTTTGGAGGCAACTCCAACTAGTAGGATATAGGTTCGACCCTACGAATGATGGTGTATGGGCCAATGTACCGGGGTTTCAACTTCTCTCTTTGTTGAAACCTGAGTATCCCTTTCCAAGGTGACACCTTTAGGAATACTCGGTCTCCCACTTCAAATTCTAGATCCTTTCTTTGATTATTGGCATAACTTTTCTGCCTATCTTGGGCTGCCTTGAGTCGGCTCCTTATGATCCAGATCTTCTCTGATGCGTCTTTTATCAATTCTACCCTTTCAAGTTTTCTTTCTCCTACTTCCTCCCAAAACAAGGGCGTGCGACAGGGTCGTCCATAGAGGGCTTCGTAGGGTGCCATTTGGATGCTGGCTTGGTAGCTATTGTTGTATGCGAATTCCATGAGGCACAGATGGTCCTCCCAATTTCTCTTCATGGTTAGAACACACGCCCATATCATATCTTCCAAAGTTTGGATAGTCCGTTCAGACTGCCCGTCTGTCTGGGGATGAAAAGTTGTGCTCATGTGGAGTCTGGTGCCTAGCGCTGCCTGGAGGCTGGGCCAGAATCGAGAGGTGAACCTCGGGTCTCGGTCCAATATGATGCTTACCGGTACTCCGTGGAGTCATACGATCTCCCCCACATATAGGGCGGCGAGCTTTCGTATCGGGTCTATCACCCGTATGGGTAGGAAATTTGAAGATTTGGTCAGTCGATCCACGATTACCCATATGGCATCTCAACCCCTTCTTGTTGTCAGTAGTCCGATCACGAAGTCCATGGTGATGTGCTCCCATTTCCATTCCGGGATCGGGAGAGGCTGTAGTAGCCCAGAGGGTTTCTGATGATCAGCCTTAATTTGTTGACATGATAGGTATCTGGCCACGTACTTTGTGATGTTTCTCTTCATTCCCTTCCACCAATATCCTTGTTTCAGGGTGCGATACATTTTCGTATCGCCCGAATGCATAGCGTACATCGAGTCGTGGGCTTCTTCTAGTATCCCCCTCTTTAATTCCCGACTATTTGGTACCCACACTCTCCCTTTGAAGGTCATCACTCCATCGTTCCTAACTGCAATGTCTGACACTGCGTTGTTCTCATTTGGCTCCCAATAGGGACGGAGTTCCTCGTCTTCCTTTTGTAAAGCCTATATTTGGTCTAATAAACCGGGTCGTACTACCAGGCCGGCTACTAGGCTACCTTGGCTCTTGTCCACATGGAGGGCTACCCTTAAATTTCGCAGCTGGCTCAGTAAAGGCAGATAGCTTGAACAGACGGAGGCCATTCCCGTGCGGTATTTGCGGCTTAGTGCGTCTGCCACCATGTTGGCCTTACCGGGGTGATACTCGATGGTCAGATCATAGTCCTTTACTAACTCTAGCCATCTTCTCTGTCGCAGGTTGAGTTCCTTTTGGGTTAGTAAGTATTTCAGGCTCTTATGATCGGTGTAGATACAACACTTTACTCCGTACAAATAGTGGCGCCATATTTTTAGAGCGAACACTATTGCGGCCAGTTCGAGATCGTGGGTGGGGTAATTCTTCTCATGGGGCTTCAGCTGTCGTAAGGCATAGGCGATGACTCTTCCTTGTTGCATCAGGACACATCCTATTCCTTGTCCGGATGCATCGCTATACACCGTGTATTCCCCAGCATCCGCATCGGGTAAGGCCAGTACCGTGGCCGTGGTGAGTCGAGTTTTGAGCTCTTGGAAGGATTCTTCACACTTGGCATCCCACTTGTAGTTCACTCCTTTCCTTGTGAGGCGAGTTAAGGGAGCTGCTATCCTGGAGAAATCTTCCACGAATTTTCGGTAGTATCCGACGAGGCCGAGGAAGCTACGAATTTCTGTCGGGTTAGTTGGGGCTTTCCAATTTAATATGGTCTCTATTTTTGCTGGATCCACCTTTACTCCTTCTTTGGACACTATATGCCCTAGGAAGCCCACTTCTTGCAGCCAGAACTCACACTTAGAGAATTTGGCATACAACCGGTTTTCTCTCAGGGTACTCAGGATTATCTCCAGGTGTGTCCGATGTTGTAAACCCCACACTTTTGAGTTAAGGAAAACCAGGAAAAGAACCAGTCAAACCGAATAAGAAAACTGAGCTGGTTTACATTTGGGAACAAGCAATATGGAAATTTACAACTTCCGGGTGATCCAAAGGGTTTATTAAACCTTGAAAAAAGAAACTTAAGACAAATTAAAAAAAAAACCAAATTGGTTCAGGTGAACTAGATTTCATAAGAACTTTAAAGTTAAGCGTGCTTGCCCGAGAGTAGTGTGAGCTTTAAAGTACGGCTTATCATAAATAGCCATAAATTAATATATATTTAATTATTGTAATTAATACTAATAATTTAATAGCTAAATTAAATTATTGGAATTAATACAAATAATTTAATATAGAAATTAAATTATTGAAATTAATACCAATAATTTATGGTAATATTAATATTAATAACAAATCTCTCCCATTTAATACACGGTTTTACACCTATATAAAGAGATCATCCCCATTCATTCTCCTCACACCTTAACACTTCTCTCTCTCTCTCTACTGCTCCATTTCCCGGTGAAGCTCAAACTAGATATTTGACTTAACCATTTTTCTTAACCTCAAAAGGAGAGGTCGGGCTCTTTAGAACCGGGGAGAAGACAGCTATCTGATAGCAAACTACAGTCAATCCGAAAATCGTTGGAGAAGCGCTAGCATGATGGAATAGTGAAGCAGCTCCGACGGACTGAAGCTCCCCTATTTCGGCCAAGCTGAAATCGACCATTTCAAGCCCTACTCAGGCCAAACCAAGCCCTCCCAACACTTCCTTAGCCTTTCCACAGCCGAATTAGGACCGAAAGGTAAGCTAATTCGGCTCCCCTTTGCAATTTTCAATCGGTGCTAGAGAGAGGGTCGATCAAATTTCAATGACGAAATTCTAATCCAATTCTGCATCAATTGATGCGATGCTTGATTCTAGGATGAACCTTAGGACGAGAGCTATCTACCCAGATCGAAAGCTCTAATTGCCATGCCTTCACCAATGAGTAATCGAAGCTTTCTCTCTCTATAGTTCATTTTCTGACGAAGCTCCGTTTGAGCTTGTCCCAATGATAAAACTTGTGATTCACATTTCTAAAGAATCGTATGAAAATGTAGAAACTCAAATTCAACTTCAATTTCAACAATTGGAAACGTTTGATGGGTCAATTTGATAAAATCAAATTCGGCTATGTTAAGAAGTTGGAATTGGGGGAAAATTGGGGATTTTCAAAATTCAAAGGATCAAAATAAAATTTTATGAAATTGAGGGTCAATCGGGCATGAAAATAATGTTGGAGGACCAATTGAGGAATTTTGAAATTTTTGGGGAAAAATTTACCATTTTTGTAAAGGAAGGGCAAAATGGTAATTTTGGAAAAGTTAGGGGACCAAATTGGAAAATTGGGAAATTAAACCCGTTTTTGTGAAATGGAATAAATTGAGGTCCTATGATAAATTTTAGAAGTTTCGGGACTCAATTTGAGGAAAAACCGGCATTTGGGACTTAAAGTTAAAGAGAAATAACTTTAGAGACCTAATTGCAAATAAATGAAAGTTTGACTTTCTCATTCATTTGGAATGAATGAAGGCGATTAGGCCGGAGGATAATGAACCAAGATGTTCATATCGTGTAGGAACACGAAGTACCGAGAATGCCAGCAAGGACAAGCTCGCGTGAATACCAAGAACCGGTCTAGTGGAATTCACGGCATTAACAGGTGAATGGGTTTACTAAAATCATACCCGATTAGGATGATGAGCACAACTTAATGTTAAAAACCACTTACCGGTTGTGAGTGGGTTTACTAACATCATACCCGGTTGGGATGATAAGCACAACTTAAAGTTAAAAACCATTTACCGATTGTGAGTGGATTTACTAACATCATACCCGGTTGGGATGATGAGCACCACTTAAAATTTAAAAACCACTTACCGGTTATGAGTGGAAATTTTATATCATACCCGGTTGGGAATGATAAGTACCTCAGTATGAAAACCCACCATTTAGTGGTATTTTAAACATCACTACTTAGAGGAAGTGATGTGAAAATCATGCGAAAAAACTAATTACCGGTTGTAAGTAGATCATACCCGGTTGGTATGATGAGACTTCCTCGAAGGAAGTTGAAAACCCGTTCATTGGTTATGAATGGAGGTGTCCTTATACCGGGCGATATAATGGATAGAGAAAACATATGTTTTGTCGAAAGTGCTCTCCCCTACTGTGTGCCAATGCTTAAACAATTTGGGAGACCTTCTAGACGAGAGCTCGAATAGCTCTGATAGGTCGGGGGCCTTGGTTTTGGAACTTGGGGGCTAAATGCCCGATTTTGAAAATCTCGTACAGTGGGCCCAAGGCCAATTGGCACGAGCAGGAGCTCGTAAATGAACATGATATATGTGCCATAAAACTTAATAAGTGAATTGTTTGGCCATGGTACCAAGATAGGACCGACATGCTCAGTCAACTAGCGGTAGTGCGACATGACAGGTCAATGGACTAGTCAAGACAAACAACTGCGGGTTGAGTTGAGAGTCGGGGCCGTTGGACCAGTGGCACCACAGATTACATGGCAATATAAGAAAACATTGTTTGTGCATGCACTATGAGTACATGATCATCAAGACGCCCATGAGGGTTAGTGATGTGTCCTAAGGGCACTGGACGACTTGGTGGCTATAAGGGCAGTTCGTCGTTCCAGGTGTCTATGCGAAATCTAGAGTAGCACCAAGCGCATGAGACTGAGGTGGGGACATGATGAGGTCTCTGTCCTCATACGGACATGAAGAAGTGATTTTTGGATTTTGGGTCAGATGTCACGTACATCTACTCATTCCCAGGGTAGAAGTGGTCGTACTTCTATCCAGGTGGTAGGAAAAGTCGCTCCGAAGCCACAAGCGGGTTCAGTAGTGATACTGATTTGCAAATGTGTGTAATCTTCATGATGAAGGATGTGTGTTGGGTGATGACACACCGTGGTAAATAAGAAATGGTGGAAAAACCCGAATTTTTAAATGAAGGGATTTTTGAAAATAAAGGAGTCTGGCACACTCCATATAAATATTTTTCTTAAAAGTCAAAAGCTTTTAAAAACCCATTCACCGAGTAGTCGTACTCACCCCCTCCCTTATACCCCTTTCAGGAAATCTTGGAAAGCCTCCCCTTAAAGACCGTCAACTAAGATGCCTGTAAGACAGGTATGTAAAGTTTTAAATTTCATGCAGTTTTGATTATGCTATTCCAGGAAAAGGTGCAGGTTAAAGGACCCCTTACTCTTTACGGTTTACAATAAGGGGAAATCCTTTAATAAACTAGGAGAGTGGCGGGTTGATCATGGGGATCTGACCAAACCGGGTTGGGGCATGACAGATGCTCTTCTTCAGTCTGGGAGTATATGAGAATATTGTCTATGAATATGATAACGAACTTATGTAGATATGGTTGGAACACCTAGTTCATCAGGTCCATGAAAGCCACGGGTGCATTGGTCAGTACGAAGGGCATTACTCTGAACTCATAATGCCCATACTGTGATCGGAAAGTAGTTTTATGTATGTCCTCTTCACGAATCTTCAATTGATGATATCTCGACCTTAGGTCGATCTTGGAGAAGTAGGCGGCTCCTCTGAGTTGGTCAAATAAGTCGTCTATCATGGGGAGAGGGTATTTATTTTTAATTGTCACCTGGTTCAGTTTCTATTAATCGATGTAAAGTCGCATACTTCCATCTTTCTTTTTGACAAATAGTACGGGTGCACCCCACGGGGACTGGCTTGGGAAAATAAACCCTTTCTCTAAAAGTTCGTCCAACTGATCTTTCATCTCCTTGAGTTTTGCGGGTGCCATACAGTAGGTTGCTTGGGATATAGGGTGGGTGCCTGGCACTACCTCGATTACGAATTCCAGTTGGCGATCTGGGGGTAGACCAGGTAGTTCCTCTAGGAAAACTTCTGGATAACGGTTGACCACTGGGATCTCTGCTAGACCCTTCTCTAGTGGGTCCTTGTAAGTGATCTATGCTAGGAAGACCTTACATCCTTTCTTTAGCAAGTCTTGAGCTTCCATACAGGATACCAGATGTATTTCGGCTCCTCTACTATCTCCTTCAAACACAGTTTCTTCTTTTCCCAGGCCATGGAAGGTTATCCTCTTTTTCCCACAATCTACTTGGGCTTGATGCATGCTTAGCCAGTCCATCCCTAAAATGATCTCTACTTCTTGGAGCGGAAGAGGAATTAGGTCGGCTTCCAGGGTTGTTCTTCCGACTTGCACTTCACAGTCTTTAACATACGTGTGTCTTTCCATGGTTTCACCTAACGGGGTGAGGATGTGGAGTGGTGGTCGGAGAGGAGAGGTTTCCTTAGGGAGTTCCGGGACTAGAGTTTCCTTGATAAAAGAGCGTTCCGCCCCAGAGTCAAAGAGGGTATACCTTGCCTTTCCGAATACTTGGACGTAGCATGAGTGGAAATTAATCAAAATTTTTCAGGAAATGCATTTTATTGATTCTAAAAAGGGAACTACAGGACTCTGGTTACAGATTCGACTTATGAGTTGGAGGGTTGGGACGTACCAGCCATCATGTTGGGGTCCTTCTGGGCTTCTTCCTGGGTAAGGTTGTAGACCCTTGCTGGAACTCGCGTGGGTGCTTCTCGTCCCCCATTGTTTGGTTTTGGGTTCCTGGGTGGTGGTGGTGGTGGGGTGTTCCATGTGGCATCCTCCTGAGCCCTTGGGCAACTCTTGACGTAGTGCCCGGGTTGCCCATACCCATAGCACGTGACACATGGTCCTTCATGGTTCCTCTGACATCGAGGGCAATAGGAGCTTCTTTTTGGAGGGAGTGCATCTATTTCCTTGTGGCCACGATGACCCTCCTCCCTCCGGGAGAATCTTGGTGGATTCCTCCATCGGGGTCGGCCTGGTTCCCTCGTGCCTCCTCAGTTGCCTTGTCCCATGTCCGCTCTACGTCCCCCCATTTCCATTCGACGACGCCTTGTCTGGACTAGCCGTTCGCATTCATGGGCCATGCCGACTATGGCGGCTAAGTTAGTGGGGCATCCCAAAACCCCCATTCGGTCTCTTATATCCATATTGAGACCGTCAATAAACTTTTGGCAGAGGTCGGCTGGTCCTGCTAGGTTGGGGGCGAAGGGTCGCAGCTCGTTGAACCTAGTCTCATATTCCGAGACTGTGCGAGCTCCTTGGCGGAGTTGGAAGAATTCCACCTTCTTTTCATTGATGAGGTGGGGAGCCAAGTATTCTTCCGCGTATCTTTCTTCGAACTCTTCCCAAGTAGGTGGGGTTGAGAAGAGGTGTCTTGTATTGTCCCACCATCTTTTCGTGCTAGACTCTAGGAAAAATTCAACCTATGTCATCCTCTCCTCTGGGGGTATCCGAATGATACCCATGAACTTCTTGAGTCTTGCCAACCAGTCCATGGCAGTCCCAGCCTCTTTCTCCCCATAGAGGGGCTTACATCCCAGTTGTCGGAGGGTCTTCAAGTATTTGGGAATGTCGAGGAGGGATGGAATAGGTGCGGAAGGGGGTTGAGATTCTACTTACTCCTGATGGGTATGGGACTTGGAATCCAGGTGGGGTTTGTCACTAAGGTGGGGTTCTCCGAATACCTTAGTGAATTCCTCATATAGTCGCTGGTGTTCGGAACCGATGCCTTACAGGGCAGAGGTAGTTCCTAGGAATTCTATTTCCGGGGCGGGGTTTCCGACGGAATCCGCAATTTCACTCTTGTTCTCCTGACTCCTCGTTTGGGGGCCATGCCTGGGTTAAAGTTTTCTTTAGTTAGTATTTAGGTTATAAAGTTTTGATAATGTATCCGGGTAGTACAGGCTCTGATACCACTCAAGTTGTTACGCCCCGGCCCGGTTTGGCCCGGGGTCTGATGGACAACCCACCACTCTCTCGAACCTCAAGGAAGGTTCCTCGAGGTCAAGAGAGTCAGGCGTATTACCTGTCATGCTTTCCCTGGATAACATTTAACAAAATTGAAATTTCTAAAATGGTGTACTTGGTTTGGGTTTGAGGGGAAATAAAACTGAAGCAATGTGTTCCTTCCTGAAAAATGTTTAGAGGGAGGGGGGTGTGCTCGACAACTCAGTGAGGGGAAACTTACTATAACGGTTTACTTAAATTTATCTTATATTTAATTTATTTCCATTTCACACATTCACAGAATCAACACCGCCCTCCTATCATAGGAGGGATCACACGTTCACAGAATAGTCCTCGACCGCGCCACTTGTCACGCCCCGACCCGGTTTGGTCGGATCCCCGTGATCAACCCGCCACTCTCCCGGTTTATTAAAGGGTTTCGCCTTATCGTAAACCGTAAAGAGTAAGGCGTCCTTTAACTTGCACCTTTTTCCTGGAATAGCATAATCAACACTGTATGAAATTTAAAACTTTACATACCCGTCTCACAGGCATCTTAGTTGACGGTCTTTAAGGGGAGGCTTTCCGGGATTTCCTGAAAGGGATATAAGGGAGGGGGTGAGTACGACTACTCAGTGAATGAGTTTTTAAAAGCTTTTGACTTTTAAGAAAACATTTATATGGAGTGTGCCAGACTCCTTTATTTTCAAAAATCCCATCATTTAAAATTTTAGATTTTTCCATTATTTCTTAGTTACCACGGTGTGTCATCACCCAACACACATCCTTCATCATGAAGGTTACACACATTCGCAAGTCAGTATCACTACTGAACCCGCTAGTGGCTTCGTAGCGACTTTTCTTGCCACCCGGATAGAAGTACGACCACTTCTACCCTGGGAATGAGTGGATGTACGTGACATCCTACCCACAATCCCGAAATCACTTCTTCATGTCCGTATGAGGATAGAGACCTCATCCTGTCCCCACCCCGGTCTCATGCGCTTCGTGCTACTCCAAATTTCGCACAGACACCTGGAATGACGAACTACCCTTATAGCCACCATGTCGTCCAGTGCCCTTAGGATGCATCACTACCCCTCATGGGCGTCTTGATGATCTCGTACTCACAGTGCATGCACAAACAATGTTTTCTTATATTGCCATGTAATCTGTGGTGCCACTGATCCAACAGCCCCGACTCTCAACTCAACCCGCAGCTGTTTGTCTTGACTAGTCCGTCGACCTGTCATGTCGCACTGCCGCTAGTTGACTGAGCATGTCGGTCCTATCTTGGTACCATGGCCAAACAATTCACTTATTAAGTTTTATGGCACATATATCATGTTCATTTACGAGCTCCTGCTCGTGCCAACTGGCCTTGGGCCCATTGTACGAGATTTTCAAAATCGGGCATTTAGCCCCCAAGTTCCAAAACCAAGGCCCCCGGCCTATCAGAGCTATTCGAGCTCCCGTCTAGAAGGTCTCCCAAATTATTTAAGCATTGGCACATAGTCAGGGGAGAGCACTTCCAACAAAAATAGGTTTTTACTGTCCATCATACCGACCGGTATAAGGACATCTCCGTTCATAACCGATGAACGGGTTTTCAACTTCCTTCGAGGAAGTCTCATCATACCAACTGGGTATGATCTACTTACAACCCGTAAGTAGTTTTTTTCGCATAACTTTCACATCACTTTGAAGTAGTGATGATTAAAATACCACTAAATAGTGGGTTTTTATATCGAGGCACTTATCATCACCAACCGTATATGATGTTAGTAAACCCACTCACAACCGGTAAGTGGTTTTTAACTTTAAACTGTGCTCATCATCCCAACTGGGTATGATGTGAATAACCCACTCACTCGTTAATGCCGTGAATTCCACTAGACTGGTTCTTTGTATTCACGCGAGCTTGTCCTTGCTGGCGTTCCCGGTATTTAACGTTCCTACACGATATGAACAACTTTGTTCATTACTACTCGGCATAACAGCCTTCATTCATTAATGAATGAGAAAACCTAAACTTTTAGTTATTTGCAATTAGGTCCCTAAAGTTGTTTCTCTTTAACTTTAAGTCCCTAATGTCGATTTTTCCTCAAATTGAGTCCCGTAACTTTTAGAATTTATCGTGGGACCTCAATTTATTCAATTTCACCGAAAAAGGGTTTAATTTTCCAAATTTCCAATTTGGTTCCCCAATTTTTCCAAAATTACCATTTTGCCCTTCTTTCACAAAAATGTTAAGTTTTTCCCCAAAATTTCCAAAGTTCCTCAATTGATCCTCTAACATTATTTTCATGCTCAATTGACCCTCAATTTCATAAAATTGTATTTTGGCCCCTTTGAATTTCGAAAATCCCCAAATTTTCCCCCAATTTCAACTCTTCAACACTACCGAATTTGATTTCATCAAATTAGCCGATCAAACACTTCTAATTATTGAAATTGGAGTTGAAATTGAGTTCCTGTATGTTCATACGATTCTAAGAAACTTTGAATCGCAGATTTTAACATCGGAACAAGCTCAAACGAAGCTTTGCCGGAAAATAGGCTGTAGAGAGAGAAAGCTTCGATTACTCACCGGTGAAGGCACAACAGTCTGAGCTTTTGATCTAGGCAGATAGGTCTCGTCCTGAGGTTCATCCTAAAATCAAGTATTGTATCAATTGATGTGGAATTGGATTAGAATTTCGTCATTGAAATTCGGTCGACTCTCTCTCTAGCACTGATCGAAAATTATAAAGGGGAGCCGAATTGGCTTACCTTTCGGTCCTAATTCGGCCGTGGAAAGGCTGAGGAAGTGTTGGGAGGGCTTGGTTTGGCCTGAGGAGGGCTTGAAATGGCCGATTTCAGCTTGGTCGAAATAGGGCAGCTTCGGTCCGCCGGAGTTGCTTCACTATTCCATCATGTCGGCGCTTCTCCAACGATTCTCGGATTGACTGGAGTTTGCTATCAGATAGTTGTCTTCTCCCCGGTTCTAAAGAGCCCGACCTTTGTTCAAGTCGAAGCTCTAGTTCGAGCTCTACCGGGAAATGGAGCAGTAGTGAGAGAGAGAGAGAAGTGTTCAGGTGTGAGGAGAATGAAATGGGGATGACCTCTTTATATAGTTGTAAAACCCGTGTATTAAATGGGCGAGATTTATTACTAGTATTAATATTGCCATAAATTATTGGTATTAATTTCAATAATTAAATATATATTAATTGATGGCTATTTATGATAAGCCGGAAATTTCGGGTTACAAAAAAAATCACACTTCCCAGGAGGTCACCATCCTCACACTACTCTCAAGTAAGCATGCTTAACTTTGAAGTTCTTAGGAAATCTAGTTCACCTAAACCAATTTGGTTTTTGTTTTCTAGTTTGTCTTAAATTTCTTTTCCAATGTTTAATAGATCTTTTGGATCAACCGAAAGTTGTAAATTTTCATGTTCCTTATTCCCAAATGTAAACCAGTTTGGTTTTTCTTATTCGGTTTGACCGGTTCTTTTCCCGGTTTTCCTTAACTCAAATATACGGGGTTTACACCACTTGTGGACCAGAGCGCCTTTACCGTCCACCCTGATAGAGGGATACTGCCTCTACCTGGAGTTTGTATGGATATCAGTAGTCCGACCCCAAACTTGAATTCTTCCACCATGTCCGCTCAATGGGACGAGACCTTATTCCCCCTACTACCTCAGTCTCCGTGCATAGGAAACCCTCGACTTCACGACCTACTGAACGACGATACTGCCCTTATGCTCCCTGGATCGTCTAGCCGTCCTTGGGTCCCATCACTACCTCATGCCAAGTGTCCTGATGGCCCGAACCTCACGATGCATGGACAATCAATAAGCTTTTTAAGTTATAGCCGCTATCTTTGGCCCTCTTGCACAATGGTCTGTCAGCTTGGCTTCTGATGTGAATCCGACTAAAAAGACTATGAATTCACAAGTACAATCAACTGAACTTGCAATGGAGCTTAACAGTTTGTCACCAAATGAGATGAATAATCATTTGAGACCGCCAGAGGGCCCAATCACAAGGTTATGGGCTAAAAGATTCAAAGAAGGTTTATATGGGCTGATTAAAGAGATTGTTGAATATTCCAATGGAAGCCCAAATGAAGAGCCCAAGATGAGCCCAAGAGAAGGTCCAAATTTAATTAATAAGGAGAGATTTATTAATATAATAAATCTTTTAGGATAATATTAGCTAGTTCAGATTTTTAAATTAGTTATTAAAATATCATAGATATTTAGATTAGATATGGTTAATTTATAACCATAATAGATTTTTTTCCTTATTTTGTGGGGTATTCGGTGTTTTCTGAGCCTATAAAAGGCATACTCCACAGCATTGGGGAGCACACACTTTGGAATTTCAATTTTGTAAGTTTTGTCTTCTTTCTATCCTAAAAGGGCTTTTTGAACTTATCAGGTTTTTACCTGTGGCGTTTAAGCAATCAAGACTTATCACTCGGGGTTTTCTAAGAGTTCTTCTTAGAGGATTTGGGTGTGGCGTCTACATATCCCATACCTTGTTTCTCACATAAACAAGGTATATTCCATCTTTTCACACTTGTGTCGTGAAAGTCTTGGGGTCTTTGCCATATTTGGTGTAGGGTGTCCGTCAGCATATTGGCGGGGTTCGCATCAGCTTCGGCCCTACCACACATACTGGCCCAACAGGTTCAACGACCCGGCTTTGGCAGAGCAATGGTTCGGCCCAACAAGCTCGACAACTCAGCTTAGCTCGATGGGTATCACACAAGTTCCCATTATTCAGGTATTTTAGCCTCATGTGTCATATGTCTATTTTGAATGGGTCCATGCCCGTATCCACTGGCCTTAGGCCCACTAGCATCTCGAGCATAAACCTAGAATTAGCTCCCAAATATTTTAAGCAGAGTCACCCAGTCAGGGGAGGCTAATTTCGAGAAAACAAATTTTCAAATCTTAAACTATCATTCCAACCGGAATGGACGTTATAGCGGTTCCCACTCACCCGGTGATTTTGGCTGGGTCGCACCGGCGGAATCTAGCCTCGCAGTTCCTCTTCCTGAAGCAGGTGCTCGAATAGTCAGTCCCTACATGTCATGGATGTCCTTGTTAGGGCGTTGAACTAAGGAATTGTACTTCTTGGCATATTTGCGTATAAGCCTTCATATTTGGCCTTAATTACACTTTAATCCCCGAGGTTTGTGTGTTCATATTTTCCTCCTTAATTACCGTTTTTTTTCTTAATCCGACCCCCAAATTTTCTAATTATTCCTTCGGCTCCTTAATTTTATCAACACTGCCACTGATTTCCTTAAATTTTTTAAAACTGTCATTGAGCCCTAAATTTTCCAAAAATTATAATTTGACCCCCAACTTTTCAAATTTTACAAATTGGTCCTCCATTTTATCTAATTTGTCCAACGGACCCTCAATTGGAAGGGAATTAAATAAAAAAACCCTTAATTTTGTCAAATCACCACTTGGTCTCCAATTTTTGAAAATCCCTCAATTTGCCCAAACTTTTCAAAAATTGCATTTTGATCCCCCAACTTTGCAAAATTTCCATTTTGCCCCAAATTTGTCCAATTTGCCTAGTTGACCCTCAATTGGGGTGAATTTCATGACAATACCCTCAATTTTGTGAAATTGTCGTTCGACCCTCCCATTTTTGAAAATTGCACAAAAGTCCCCCAAAATCCCCAAATTGGCCTCCACCTTCTCCCCCAATTTGAGCATATGACACTTCGTATTTTACCTTGTCCAATTGACGGCCTATAAGTCCTTGTTTTCTTCAATTCTTTCTTCTAATCACCTCCTACAGCTCCCCTCGATAATCCTGCACTTTGAATTTCATAATTTGGCTAAGTTTTGTGCCTTGTCGGAGCTCCGCCGAAAAAGTTACAGTAGAGAGAGAAAGCTTGAATTTCTTACCGGCGGAGAGGCGGTGGCCGGAGCTTGGGGTAGGGGCGGCTAGAGCTAGTCAAGGGGAACCTAATAGGATTGAGTTCTGCTGCAATTCGTTGCTGCACTGCGGGAATTTGAAGAGAGAAGTTTCATTGGTGCAGCTCTAAAATTCTGAAATTCCGATGAGGGGAGGCAAAATTGAGCTTACCAGGGCCTGTAGGGGTGTTGGGGAGGACCTTAGGCGGTTAGTGGTGGCCAAGGTGGGCGGTGGAAGGGCCGGTTGGTGCGATCTCCCTCACACCTCCTTGAGCACTCCCTGGTTGTTTTGAGAAGGTCTGGAGCTAGAGGATTCTTCCCCAGTTCCAATGCCACCATTCGGAGCTCCTTTGGTGGAGGTTTTGCCCGTCGTTGGAGCTCTAGTTTAAAGCTCGCCGGAAAACTCACTCTTCTTCTTTTTCGATCGATTGTGGAATGTTGAGAACGAATGAGTGGGTGCCATTTATATAGGGAGGTCGGCAACTGCTCGGGCTACCCGCTGGCGTAAAACTCGGCTTTTGACGCGGCTTCCGGCGACCTAACCGGAGCAGTTTTCGAGTCGCTGGAGACTCGAGCTTTTCCAGCTTCTCTCTTTCTGTTCTCTGCCATTTCTTCTTTATTCTTCTTCTTTCTTTTCTTCTTCTTCTTCTTTTTTTTCCATTTTCTCTTTCGTCCAATTGGACAGGTTTTACAATTAAAGTATTGAATTAATAAACAATTAAAAGTAATAAAATATAAGTAATAGAAATTTAACAAACTTATTATAATCAATCATATTATTCTCAATAATTATGATACATATATAGAGATTTCTTGGACGCCCCCACGTGACTAAATTGAATAAAAGAGTAATACAACTTTAGAAAATTTAGAGTAGGACTAGAGGAACTACTAATTGGAATGATGGAAATGATGATTACATAATAGAGGTTGTGCTACTTGCGAGCAAGCATATGTTTGAATATAAGAGGCAAAACAACTAGAAAAAAATCGAGAAAATAAATATCTACTTGGGAATGACTACATGGATTCTACATACACATGTGTCATGTGAATAATGGTTTCTGAGGATATTATGAATAGTCTAATGCAGCACGTTAGATCATCTAATTTGGTGTTGATTGTGGTCAGGGATTCTAAATTATTATAGTTTTTGAAGTTAGATGAAGGCTTCTGTTGGTCTTGTCTCCTTGTGTGTATTTTTGGTATAGAATATACCACGTGAATTACTTGGCACGTTAGATAATTTCATTGTGAATTACTTGTTGCTCACCATAGTTAAACTCACGTATATGAAACCCGATTTGAGTATCATTTGGATACTGAATCGGATTTCAAAAAAATATCCTAATAAAATAATATACGATTTGGGTTGTGTCAGCAGGTTGACCCAATCCGTTTGATCCGTTGGGTTTGAGTAACTGGTTTGGGTCCTACTAAAATCCTAGTGATACGTGAATTGGGTCACTCGATCTGAACGATTGAGCGGACAGACTCAACCCAAATTAAATCTTATAAAATTTCTCAATTTAATTTAATATTCTATTTTAATTAAAAATATATATATTAATTATAACATAACCCTTCCTTCCGTGTCTGCCATCGGTTGGCATATGTTTACTTTTCCTTCTCTCAAGCGCTTCCTGGATGATTTTAGCAGTCAGACAGAGAAGAGTCATCAAAGAAAGAAAGAAATTCTACCGCGATAATGGGGGTCTCCTGCTGGCACCGGAGCTATGTTGAGTCATTGAAAGTATTCTCGGTCGAAGATCTCCAGAAGGCAACTGATAATTATGATGAAAGCAGGATTCTTGGTGAAGGTGGGCAAGGAACTGTTTACAAAGGAACGGTGATGAACAACAAGGCAGTAGCCATCAAGAAGGCCAAAATTCTAGATCGGAGCCAAACGAACGAGTTTATTAATGAAGTGATTATTCTGTCTCAAATCAACCATAAGAACGTGGTTAAGCTGATAGGATGCTGCTTGGAGACGGAGATGCCTCTTTTAGTTTATGAGTTCATAACTAATGGAACCTTGTTTGGGCACTTGCCTGGCAAAAAGCAAGACTCGGCCTTGTCCTCGTGGGGAGGTCGCTTACGCATAGCAGCCGAGACAGCAGGGGCCCTTTCTTACCTGCATACAGATGCTGGTACGCATATCATACACAGAGATGTTAAGAGTACTAATATACTGTTGGATGAGAATTACACGGTCAAGGTGTCTGATTTCAGAGCCTCTAGGTTGATGCCATCGGATCATACTCAACTAACCACTCTCGTGCAAGGAACATTGGGTTATCTAGATCCAGAATACCTCCACTCGGGCCAGTTAACAGACAAAAGTGATGTTTACAGCTTTAGGATCGTCCTTGCTGAGCTACTCACCGGAATGCAAGCTATATCTTTTGACAAGCCTGAAAAGGAGAGGTATTTATCATCATTTTTTATCTAGGCAGTGAAAGAGAACCGTTGCTTGGAGATCATTGACTGTGCCATCTTAAATGAAGATAACGGTAGGCAAATTAAAGAAGTTGCCCTTCTAGCGAGTAAGTGTTTGGGAGTTAGAGGTGAGGAGAGGCCATCCATGAAGGAAGTCGCACTGGAATTAGAAGGGCTACTGAGGGCAACTAGTGTGCATCCATGGTGGCAACAAGGTTCAGATAATCCGCAGGAAAGTGAACACCTGCTTGGAAGTTTACATGGCAATTACTCCGACACTATTTCAGCAAATGCAACAGGTTATGTTGATACACATAAGTTGGTACCTTTCAACATCATGGATGGGAGATAGTGAATGATCAAGATGGGATCTTCTATTTTGTTTCATACAATAAGAAGCATGCATCCTAGAGGTGTATAACTGTACTATACACTCCTACACATAATCTTGTATGTATTTTCATGCTTCTTACTATACATTTTTCCATATATTGTTATCGTGAGTGAAGTCATCCTGAATGGAGTGGATTGGTGAAGCTTGAATTCCCCCGAGGAACTTCTTGAAAGTTGTCCACGTGATTTGTTGTTATGTTTATTGCAAGTGAAGAATGCAAGTATTTGTTATAGGTGTTTATTTGGCGGTTTAGTGGTCGAGTGGCAGACAAAGTGTTGAATATATTGAGATATTCGATATATATTTGTTACTCTCTATTAAAATCTGACATTAATACGATTTGATGAATTTTTAACTCTTTGTAAGTTGTGGGTTTCTTTGTATTTTTTATTTATTTTATTTGAAAAACTGTTATCAAATAGTTTAGTAAGGATATACGCTTATATTTTAACTTTAACTTTATTAATTATACCTTATAATATTATAATATACAACTATTTATTCTTCCCAAATAAATTATATATATTATTTATTTTATAGCTGACATTTATTATGATTATTCGTTTCATTTGATTTAGTTTAATACAATTTTTATTGTACTAAATTATTTTTTAGTATTTCTTAATCCTCTATTTATTAATATATTTTAGGTTTGACTAATTATTAATATTTATATTATAATATTTTTTATTTTCGCCTATGCATTATTTAAGAAAAATATTGTTTAAGAAAATGTACAAGTGATAGATAAAACAAATTATAATTCATATATTATAATATCATTTTTATAGTTGTCCTTCTAGGGTTTATTAATATTTCTAGGATTTTAAATTTATTAAAATTTAATTTAATAAATAAAAAATATAAGTTAAATAAACCCTAAAAAATTATAATTTTCAAATCTCAAAATTTAAATTGAATACTTAATAATTAAAAAAATAAAAGTGTGGCCCATGGAATTGTGCATAAGGTTTCATAATATTAATTTATTATATAGGATGACAAACATTGAAAAGTAATTGTCCTTAGAGAGGTGTATCATTTGATGCCCTTCCAGTCTTTCCTTCCATATTTTTCTATTATAGTATGAATTCGACTAGAGATTTAAATTTGTTATATACTCACATTTTCTTAAGTATTAGTAAAAATCATTTCCTCCAAATTCTCCCACTTTCACCCAATTACCTTTCTGAGAAAGGTTCGAACTCAGCACCTTCGGCTTGAAGTTACACCAGGGCACACTCTCTATAAAATGCCAAAATCGATTCTCTATAGAATACTAACCTAGTATTTCGTCTTATGTTAGGCACTCTCAAGCACACCCAGAGGGGTAAAAGCTTCCTCAACCAATCATTCTTTTCTTTCATCCACTTTGTGTTCGCAAGGGCTAGCATGCTCAACCCCTTTTATAAATCTAGGGTTTTCTTGCTTTCAACCAATCTACATACAGTTTGTCAAAACGAATTTTGGATTATTCCAATGTAGCATTTTTCTGGCATCATTCGTCATCCTCGATCCTTTCTCTAGTAGGGGAAGTGGTCAACTTCGAGCCTGTCTGACTTTAAGGTAAGTGGCACATAGTCAACTAATTGTTATGTATTTTTTTGAGGAAAGGATTAAGACATGATCTGCATGTTATATTAATAATATCATCTTTCCAATTACGTGCAAAGCCGTTTACAATTGTTAGTATGCCGAAGAAAGATCGGTCAATCATCAGCGTGGCTGCCAGAAGGACATTGCTTATCTTAATCTAGTATGTCCTGGCGTCACTTTCATTACGGGTATTGACTTAGAGCTATTGCTATGACTTTGACAAATTCTTCCTCGTACACAGTGACGCCACTTGATGACACTCACACGGATCGAGATCACCAATCTTTTCTCTTCCTTTGACATAGAACTATCCAAGGGTTACATGTGGAGACCTACTCCTGGATTTATATGGGATTATCGCCAAAGGCCCAAATAAATCGCATCCTTGATTATGGTTTAGTTTGATAGGGAAAAGGATGAAATGAGGATGAGAATGATATTTAATAGTATTTATAGTTAATCATTTCATATTATAATCGATTTATTTTGATAATGTTCATTCATAATTTGAAGGAATAAAAATCCTTCCTTCATATACTTAAGAAATATTCATTTCATCATATTTAAAAAAAACACCAGCTTTGTATTGTAATAAAAAAGTCTGACCCACTTTGGTTTGGACTTGGTCAAAACGCAATTCAATGATTTTTTTGAAATACATTGATTTTAACCCATGCCATCACACCTTTGTGGTACTCAAAATGGATGATGTTCAAAAACTTTTATTATAATATTATAATAATTTGAGGAGATTAAATTACATTCATCCTACTAATATTATAGAAAATGATACTTTTATTATGTTTTTTTAAATTACTAATATTAAGTCATTAAGTCCTCCAAATAATAAATTCCATGGAAGAAAACTTGTACATATCTTCCAGTATGATCTCTTGAGATCCATTGGACTGCCTTCATTCAGTAGCATTGATCAAGTGGGGCTGCTACCTCGAGCCAGTAATAATTATAATTTAATACAACCGCAACTTGTCTATACTCCAAAAAATCTTGGTGTCTTTGGTTGGATGGACATGTATATGGTGATTTAATTAAATGTTGACCATTTTGCACATGTACCTTTCAAAGCTAGGAGAAGTCTTGGTCTCCTCCTCTCTTCCTTCTACAAATCTTATTGGGCCTAGTAATTACCATTTAAGATAATAGTGTTCCTTCAATTTAAAAAAAAAATAGAAATTGAACAATTCCCAGAAGATGATGGATCACTTGTTGAGGATTGCCATCACTACCACATAAAAATGAAATTATTTGTAGCTGCCAACTTATGGAGAATCATGACGAAATTAGAATGGTACTTCATGAAAATGTAAATGTTGGTGAGAAACAAGTAATTCACATATACTTAAAATATGTTTAATTAGAACTTGCTTTCGGAAAGTTCTCCATTTATTAAGGAGTTTCGAAACACCATTTAGATATTCACCGAGTGAGAATTATTTTCGTGAATAGGAAAATAAATTAGTGTGGGGATGCTATTGCACGCCAGTATGGCATATTTAATCCATCTATTTGTTCTTGATTTGTTGCATCCTTGACAAAGAGGCGGACTTGATGTACTAAGCACCCTGGATTTGAATGGCTTAGAGAGTTGAATGGAATGGTCTTCCATAGAATTAGAAGGAAACTTGTATAGTTGCCAAGTCCCATATCAGTTCTTGAATCTTACTCAAACTACACGAGATAAGATCAACAATATCTTAAAAAGTTTTCTAGTTAGATCTTTTATCCCGGACAGAAAGAACATGAAGAAATACGACAAAATAATTTCGGATAATTTTGCTTGGGATATCTAAGGGAAAAAAATTAGAACAATACCTTGGCAGCCATTTGGCCGAGAGAGGTAAGGATTCCCCGTGTAACATTGTTTGCAGTTACAACGGTAACCATACAGGTGGTTGGTGGTGTTCCCACCCTTGCACATATAAGTCAAGCTGTTCCTTTCTGCCACCTCACACTTTTCATTTCCAACTGCCCATTCTAGAAGAGCGGCATCCTCTCCTCAGCAATGTTCTCTTGAGATGTAAGGGAGAAGTTGAAGTAGTCATATACTATAAGAAACGATTACTTGAATTTATTATTAAGAATATTATTTTAAAAGATAAAATAGAGAAATTTTGTTTATTTATAAATTTGTAAAAATAAATATTATTTATAATTAATAACTTTTAAATATATTTGTGTATAATCAATTATCGACCTATATTACCTCTAATATAATATTAGAACCACTGATTTTATGGAAAATCGACTCGTTTTATACCGATTATAAAAAAATATCAAATTCTGAGTATTTTATTTTCACTACTTTATAAAGGAACAATAATACACTGCTCAGATTATTATGATAGACATTTGAATAACGTTCCATTTTTATTTAAAAAATAGAATTGCTTTGTCAAACTTCCATGAATAATAATTGTCTACGTCATGCTTTTCTTTAATAATGTTATAATATAATATTAACACTTGGAAGACTTCAAAGAAAAACCCCAAGTTTTCTATAGTCACAATACTCAAATTTCAAGTTTTCATTAAGAAGAAAATATATCTTATTTGCCTCGATGAACTTATGTATGTTTGATGGAGGAGTTAGTTCAGACTCATAATGAGAGATTTGGAAGGATAATACCACCCTATAAATCACTCCTAGTATATTGAAAAACTAAATTAAAAACTAATAAAATAATTATAATAGATTATAAATTAACTTAACTAATTTATTCAATAATATCATGTTCACTCATGCATATAATATATATTTTTTATTAATGTAGTTTGTTTCAAATAAATTTCATATAAACAGTAAGTTTGCTCCCAAATGGTTGACTTTAATGGACAATGCATGCAGTAGAATAGGCAAGATTATTGGAACAACCCTTTGAGTCAACCAAGACATAATCATTAATTGTAGATTAAACATTGACTTTGCTCTCAAATTTGTCTCCATCAATAATTTGCTATCCAGTAATTTGTCACATTTTAGAATTATTACACTTGTCTAGCCACTTGGCAGATATTACACTTACTTGGGAAGAACCTATTCAATGTCAATTTTTTTTGCTTAATCACAGAATACCTGCCTCCATTCAACTTCCAATAAAAATATTGATAGTGTGACTAAGACCATCCATTTTCCTCTAGCATTCACATCAGGATGCCTATGACAGAGAAGGGTATTGCATTTTCCGTATTTTTTAAGTACAAAATCACCTACTTAATATTGATCAATATAACAGATAAATTTTCCAAAAAAAAATAAAGAGTGAAATCCCATGCGCAAGGTACCATCGATCGAATAGGTATTGGAGTTAAAATTTCCATATAAATTCTCGAGCGAGTGTTCACTTTGTTGCACTATATCATGTGAATCGTGTTGCCCTGATGAACCTTGCATTATATTTGTATTTTTATATAAAAACATTCAAATGTTGAGAGAAATTTATGTATACTGTTGTCCATTCTATTCAATTGTTAATGTTACTATATATAAGAGTTTGTATGAGAAATATTATCTGTCATATAGAGAATATGGTCCCTCTTTGTTGTATGTTGCATTCCTGTTATACAAGTTTAATAAGAGATAATGGAAATTGAACTTGAACAATAAGAGGCAAAAATGAGTCATATTACTATACTATATTAAATCATAAATATTATAATATTATATATATATATATATATATATTCGTAAGTATTTATTTTATCGATAAATTATTTTATTTTTTTCTAAATTTGTCAGTACTTATACTTAGTATAACACTTTTATCCCTTGCGTTTTTATTTGCTGTATGATAATTACATATGAGGCAAGTCAGAAGTGCCCATTTATTCCTAAAAGAACCCCAAAAGATTAAAAATCTAATATTTTAGTGCACTCGAGAAAGAAATCAATCAAGCATTAAAAAATCCAACAATTGAGCTAACTAACACTGATTCCTGATTGTTGGGTGGGGAAAATGTAAGACTTTTTCAACTTTGAGAGTGTCGATATTGTTTTTGTATTAAAGTATTAAATCAAATAACCTTGAGGGCAAAATATTGGTGCTATGGTGAAAAAATAGTGACTTTATCAAATGAAATGTCGCTGGGTAGAATTCGAAAAGGCCGTATAGATGCTTCTCCTCTATATATATAGTGAAGGGATAGGTTATGGTGTTCATCTCACCCTTCACTTATCTTGCTGTGATCCCAGAAGCGTATAATCAGTGCACAGATCGATGCCACTCTCCCATCCTTTACAAATGATAAGCCCTCGAGAATTATTGCTTGTTGTTCCTTTTACGCTATTTTCAAGCTCAGCTCCAATACTGCAGCTTGCAGCTCAAACGAAGCCTGGTTGCACGAGTTCCTGTGGAGACCTCCGAACTATCTCATACCCCTTCGGCATAGATACCGATGGAAGCGAATGCTACTACTACGAAGAAACCACTTCGTTTCGCATCACCTGCAACGAATCTACAGACCCTCCAGTGGCATACTGGGGCGACAACAATATCCCTGTAGTCAGCATCTCATTGGAGAACCACGAGATGATCGTGGAGATGTTCATCGCGAGGGACTACTATGCCTACTCAGAAAATGGAATTTGAGTTCGAATCCAAATTCTCCGTGGGCCTGGATGGCGAAATTCTATCTATCCGCCTCCAAGAACAGGTCAAACTAAAGCTGAAAATCTGTCATGGATATTGTTAGAAAACTAGATTAGGGAAAAAGAAAACGAATATATTGATAGAGAGGCCATGGGGATGAGAAATTGAAATCCCTTTACTTTCTCTAAACCCTAACTTAATTATATACATGTCTATTTATTAACTATCTTAAATAGAATATATGATATAATCTTAATTACCAAGATTATATCGTAATTATCTTAAATATCTTATACTATTTCAATACTCCCCCTCAAGATGGATGATAAATAACTATCATTCCCATCTTGTTATAAATATTAATCCACTCTTTAGGTCCTAATCCTTTAGTTAAACAATCTGCTAATTGTTCTCTAGTCTTCATGTAGTGTAGCTCCATGATCATGCTCTCAAGTTTCTTTTTGATGAAGAATCGATCAATTTCAATATGTTTGGTTCTATCATGTTGAACTGAATTGTTAGCAATGCTCATTGCTGATTTATTATCACACCATAACTTAATGAGTTCTTTTCTAAATAAATATAACTCTATCAATAAGTTCTTTATCCATATTATCTCACATATGCCTTAAGTCATAGCTCTGTATTCTGCATCTGCCGTTGATTTTGCGACCACCTCCTATTTCTTACTTCTCCAAGATACAAGATTAACTCCAACAAACACGCAATAACCTGATGTCGATCTTCTATCATCTAAACAACTAGCCCAATTAGAGTCACAAAATCCTTCAACTTTAGTATGACCATGAGACTTGAACTAAAGGCCTTTTCCCGGGCTACTCTTTAGATATCTCAATATTTGCATAACTACCTCCCAATGTTCTGTCCTAGGATCATGTATATATCTACTTACAATACTAACTGCATATGTGATGTTCGGTCGTGTGTGACACAAGTAGATAAGTCGTCCCACAATTATTTGATATTGTTCTTTATCCACTAGGTCCCCTGACTGAGCACATAGCTTATGATTTGGTTCAATTAGAGTGGCAGCGGTTCGACAACCCAACATCCTTGTTTCAGTAAGTAGATCCAATAGATATTTTCTCTGAAAAAGCACTAAGCCTATCCTCAACCTAACTATCTCAATACCGAGAAAATACTTAAGTGCATCCAAATCTTTCATTTCAAATTCTTTGCTCAATCTTTGATTTAGTCGCAATATCTCATCGATATCATCTCCAGTTATAATAATATCATCTACATATACTGCAAGGATAGCAACTCTATTTGAGTGTCGATAGAAAACTGTGTGATCTCCATTGCATTATTGATACCCCATTCTAACTATTGCATGTCGGAATCGGTCAAACCAAGCTCTTGGTGATTGCTTGAGTCTGTACAAAGACTTCTTAAGTTTACATACCCTCCCAGTGGTCTTCATCATATTAAATCCAGGTGGAATCTCCATATATACCTCTTCTTATAAGTCTCCATGCAAAAATACATTCTTTACATCTAATTGATGTAATTTTTATCCAAAGTTGGCAGCACATGATATAAGTATTCTGATGGTACTCATTTTAGCAACTGGTGCAAATGTCTCATCATAATTTATTCCATACGTTTGGCTATAACCTTTTGCTACCAATTTTGCTTTATACCTTTCAACCTTTCCTTCGGCATTTTGCTTAACAGTGAATACCCATTTGCATCCAACAACCTTTTTTCCGCTTGGAAGTAATGCAAGTTCCCAACTCTTATTTTTCTCTAATGCACACATCTCCTCATGCATTGCTGCAAGCCACTTTGGATCATTTTTTGCCTCTTGCCAATTTCTTGGTATGTGCACTAACTGTAATGATACAATAAAGGTCTTGTATGTAGATGGGACAGATTCATATGAGACATAGTTAGATATATCATATTCATAACCATATCTAATTGGAGGTTTTTCTGCATTAGCTCTAGGTTCTTTACGAATAGCAATGGGCAGAGATTCATTACCATCTAGTGATGACGAGGAATCGTCAGGAGATTGATGGGTATCTGGGATATTCGGTGATGATGAGGAATTGTTAGAAGATTGATGGGTATCTGGGACATCCGGTGATGATGAAGAATCGTCAGAATATTAATGGGTATCTGGGACATAGGGGGGCAATGAGTGTGGTATAAGTATCTGTTCTTGTCGCTCTCCATCATCTTCTTTATCTTCCTCCCCCTAAGCACAACTCTTGTTCCTTCTACTATAAACCTTCAATTTTGGTTCATTGGTCCCTCCTTCATTGCTACTCGATCTCTTAGGACATGGGATTATATCTACAATGACATCATCTTCTTTATTATCACTAATTCTCTCTTCATTTCCATGTTGTGCTTCAGTCAAATCATCTAGCACTATGGATGACGTTGTTGATTCACCATAAAAGGGTTCATTCTCACGAAATGTTACATCCATACTCATAAAAAGTCTTCTCTCACTTGGACACCAACACTTGTAACCTTTCTAAGTGCTAGAATAGCCTATATAAGTACACTTTGTTGAGAATAGATCCCACATTGGATAAAATAGAGAAGTGTTATGGGTTTATAAGGTTGGAAGGGTACCACTACTTACAAGTCATGGCTTTTAAGTAGACATGGGCTCGACCCCTTATCGGTCTATAATACCTTCTCTAACATGGTATCATAGCTAGTGTACTTGCACCTGTACCCAACTCAAGGCCCAAAACTCGGGTCGTGGTCTCCTCAAGTTGGATGGAGGAGGAAAAAATACCCAACTTGGAAGATGAAAATAGAGGAACGATATGATATGCCTTAAGATGACGAGCGGATTCGAGATATTGAAATTATTCACTGCAGATGAGCTCAAAAGGGCAACCGACAACTACCATGAGAGTAGAATTCTCGGTCAAGGCGGTCAAGGTACAGTTTACAAAGGTACGATGATGAAAATAGAGGAACGATATGATATGCCTTAAGATGACGAGCGGATTCGAGATATTGAAATTATTCACTGCAGATGAGCTCAAAAGGGCAACCGACAACTACCATGAGAGTAGATTCTCGGTCAAGGCGGTCAAGGTACAGTTTACAAAGGTACGATGATGAATAACAGTGTCGTGGCTATAAAAAAGTCCAAGTAGTTAGATCGGTTGTTGCCTGCAGACGGAGCTTCCTCTATCTACGAGTTTGTAACTAATGGCACACTTTCCTAGCATTTACATGACAGTGACGGAACCTCAACGGCCTTATCCACCTGGGTTGCTCGCCTGCGTGTCAGAGATATTAAGAGTGCTAACATATTGCTGGATGAAAATTTTACAGCAAAGGTGTCAGATTTCAGTGCCTCCAGAGTTGTTCCCGTGGATCAAACTCAACCGAATACTCTAGTCCAAGGCATGTTCGGATCCATAGACCCAAAGTACTTCCACACAAGTCAATTGACAGAAAAGAGTGATGTTTATAGCTTTGGGGTGGTACTAGCTGAATTATTAACAGGAATGAAGGCCATATCTTTTGACAAGCCAGAAAAGGATAGGAACCTCTCCCTATTTTTTGTTATGGCCGTGAAAGAGGACTGAATCTTGGAGATTATCGACAAGAAGATTTTAAACGAGGGAAATGTTGATAAATAAGAGAAGTTGTGCTACTAGCAAGCAGATGTTTGAAAGTGAGGGGTGAGGATAGGTCATCCATGAAGGAAATTGCGGTGGAGTTAGAAGGGCTGCTCAGGGCCACCCATACACATCCATGGACTAATCAAGAGAAGGAAATTTTTCGAGACAGTGAATATTTGCCTAGGGACAGCTACATGGATTCAGCTTGTGGCATCAATACAATGGTTTCTGAGGATACCAAGAGAAGTCAAATGCTATCTTTTCGCATTGCAGATGCACGTTAGATTCCCTGAGTGTTCATTTTGTGATTGTTGTATGTGGTTTTTCATGTTCCTGGTTAGGCTTCCTAGCAGTCTGAGTTGAAGAAGACAGGGTGTAACTATAAATAGGCCATGAGAATTGTGTCTAGCAACACTCCTATTTATGTGTTGAAATAGTATAAGATATTTAAGGTAATTATGATATAATCTTGGATATTAAGATTATATCATATATTCTATTTAAGTTAGTTAATAAATAGACATGTATATAATTGAGTTAGGGATTGGAGAAAATAAGGAGGTTTCAATTTCTCATCCCCAATGCCTCTCTATCAATATATTCGTTTTCTCTTTCTCGAATCCAGTTTTGTAACATTATGTATGATGGAGCAAACACACTTTCCATGAAAATAACTTAAAAATGATGAGAAGTAGCATTTCTCTATGATTTCTCCTCAAGTCTTATGAAGAATAACTCATAGCATAACTGAATTGTCTTATGGTATCAGAGCTAAGGTTTTCTGCTATTTTCAAGGTTTTTTGATCTGAAGGCTTAAGACACGGCATAACTGAATTGTCGTAGAAGATGGAGAAAATGGATACAACATTAACAGGAAGGGAGTTGAAGGAAATTTTAGAAGGTATGGTCAAATTGCTTGTAGGAAGAGACGATGTATCGCCTCAACACAACAATACTCTCAATCGAGATTTAAAGTTGGAATTACTCCCAATAGAGCAGAGACTTGATGGAACGAAAAACTATTTGAGTTGGTCGAGAAAGATGAGACTCATACTAGAGTCAAAATATTTGGAAGATTACATTGACGACTCGTATGAAGAACCCACTGATACTACCAGCACATCATGGAAGGTGTGGAGGGCGACTAATTCTCTGGTGGTTGCATGGATAATAGGATCACTTTCTCCTTCTATCGCGGGGTTGGTAAAAGGTATTAATAAAGCATCTGATATATGGAAGATTTTGGCTACTCAATTCTCTAGTATTGGGAATATGATGACTGTGATTGAGATTGAAGATAAGTTGGACGCACTAAAGCAGGGGGAGCGAAGTATAATAGAATACAGTACTGAGCTGAAAAGGTTATGGTCCGAACTTGATTATTATGATCCATTAATTACATCTGATCCTTCAGATACAGCTTCTATTAGAGCATGGATGGAGCGACAACGTGTGATTCGCCTCCTGAGGGGACTAAATCTAGAATATGAATACAAAAGAGCAATGATATGTCATCAGTCTCCAATTCCTCCGATGGAAGATGTTATTGCTGCACTAATTCATGAGAAGTCAAGAGAAAAGGTTATGAACACTTCTAAGATATCAGCAATACCAGTTCGCTCTACTCTAGCAAAATCGATTATTGACAATCGACAATGCTATAATTGTGGGAAGAATGGACATATTAGCTGGAATTGATCCTCGACATGTATTCCTGCATGGGGTGGAACAAGTCATAGCATCAGAGGACGTGGAGCCCGAGGTCAAGGTCGAGGTTGTGGATGATTTGGGGGACAAACCTATCGTGCTAAAGGTGCTGACATTTTAAACAACGACATGTGTTATGCTAATGCTGACTCAAGTACTATTGCGCATGCATTTTCTTCTAAACCATCTTCCACATAATGGATTATTGATTCAGGCGCATCTAGACACGTGACGGGAACATTAGTAGAGTTTATTACATATACTGGTTCTCCACCTTTTTCCCATAATAGAGTTCAAACTGCTGATGGCACATTTCAACCTGTTATGGGATTCGGCTCGATTAAATGCACTTCATCAATTACATTATCATCAGTTCTACATGTCCCATCATTTCCGGTTAATCTATTATCAGTTAGTGCAATTAGTGATCAATTGAACTGTCAAGTAATCTTTGATCGAGATTCATGTGTCATTCAGGAAAGGAATACCAAGAGAACAATTGGGACTGGACGGAGGCTTGATGGATTGTGGTATCTTATGAGAGATGAGTCTAGCACAGCTTTAACCACTACTTTGTCTGAATGAGCAATGAATGAAGTCATATTGGAGCATCGTCGTCTTGGTCATCTATCGTTTGAGGATCTTAAGAGGGTAAGGCCTGACTTGATGAATAATGTAGAACGTAGCAAGCTTGTATGTGATACTTGTGAGTTTGGAAAAATATACAAGAACACGTTATTCTCCTACTGGTTTAAGAAGTATTTCACCATTTTCGTTGATACATTCTGATGTTTGGGGACTATGTCTAGTTACTTCGATTGGCGGATTCAAATGGTTTATTACATTTATTGATTGTTACTCAAGGATGACATGGGTATATTTGATGAAAAATAAATCTGAGACACTGGTTTGCTTTAAAGGTTTTTAGCTTTGGTGCAAACACAATATAGTGCCAAAGTGAGTACACTTCGTACAGATAATGGTACTTAATATGTTAATAGAGAATTCTCATCGTATTTATCTACAAAGGGGATTCTACATCAGACCACATGTCCAGATACACCAGAACAGAATGGAGTGGCAGAACGGAAGAATCGACACTTGTTAGAGGTAGCTCGCACACTTCTATTTACAATGAATGTTCCAAAATATCTATGGAGTGAAGCAATATTGATGGCAACATATTTAATTAACCGGATGCCTTCTCAGATATTAAACTTTCAATCTCCTTGTAAACTTTTGATGGGACGCAATATATATGCAGTCCGTCCTCATGTATTTGGTTACGTATGTTTTGTTAGAGATCATCGTCCCACAGTAACTAAACTTGATCCACGTGCATTGAAGTGTATTTATGTGGGCTATTCTACCACTCAGAAAGGTTACAAGTGCTGATGTCCAAGCGAGAGAAGACTTTTTGTGAGTATGGATGTAACATTTCGTGAGAATGAACCCTTTTATGGTGAATCAACAACGTCATCCACAGTGCTAGATGATTTGACTGAATCACAACATGGAAATGAAGAGAGAATTAGTGATAATAAAGAAGATGATGTCATTGTAGGTATAATCCCATGTCCTAAGAGATCGAGTAGCAATGAAGGAGGGACCAATGAACCAGAATTGAAGGTTTATAGTAGAAAGAACAAGAGTTGTGCTCAAGGGGAGGAAGATAAAGAAGATGATGAAGAGCGACAAGAACAGATTCCTCATCATCACCGGATGTCCCAGATACCCATCAATCTTCTAATGATTCCTCATTATCACCAGATGTCCCAGATACCCATCAATCTCCTGACGATTCCTCGTCATCACCAGATGGTAATGAATCTCTGCCCATTGCTATTCATAAAGAACCTAGAGCTAATGCAGGAAAACCTCCAATTAGATATGGTTATTAATATGATATATCTAATTATATCTCATATGAATCTGTCCCATCTACATACAAGACCTTTATTGTATCATTACAGTTAGTGCACATACCAAGAAATTGGCAAGAGGCCAAAAATGATCCAAAGTGGCTTGCAGCAATGCATGAGGAGATGCGTGCATTAGAGAAAAATAAGACATGGGAACTGGCATTACTTCCAAGCGGAAAAAAGGTTGTTGGATGCAAATGGGTATTTACTATTAAGCAAAATGCTGAAGGAAAGGTTGAAAGGTATAAAGCAAGATTGGTAGCAAAAGGCTACAGCTAGACGTATGGAATAGATTATGATGAGACATTTGCACCAGTTGCTAAAATGAGTACCGTAAGAATACTTATATCATGTGCTGTCAACTTTGGATGGAAATTACATCAATTAGATGTAAAGAATGCATTTTTGCATGGAGACTTACAAGAAGAGGTATATATGGAGATTCAACCTGGATTTGATACAATGAAGACCACTGGGAGGGTATGTAAACTTAAGAAGTCTTTGTATGGACTCAAGCAATCACCAAGAGCTTGGTTTGACCAATTTCGACATGCAATAGTTAGAATGGGATATCAACAATGCAATAGAGATCACACAGTTTTCTATCGACACTCAAATAGTCAAGTGGCTATCCTTGCAATATATGTAGATGATATTATTATAACTGGAGATGATAGTGATGAGATATTGCGACTAAAGCAAAGATTGAGCAAAGAATTTGAAGTGAAAGATTTGGGTGCACTTAAGTATTTTCTCGGTATTGAGTTGGTCAGGTCTAGGACAGGCATAGTGCTTTCTTAGAGAAAATATCTATTGGATCTATTTACTGAAACAAGGATGTTGGGTTGTCGAACTGCTGCTACTCCAATTGAACCAAATCATAAGCTATGTGCTCAGTCAGGGGACCCAGTGGATAAAGAACAATACCAAAGAATTGTGGGGCGACTTATCTACTTGTGTCACACACAACCGGACATCACATATGCGGTTAGTATTGTAAGTAGATATATGCATGATCCTAGGACAGAACATTGGGAGGCAGTTATGCGAATATTGAGATATCTAAATAGTAGCCCGAGAAAAGGCCTTTGGTTCAAGTCTCGAGGTCATACTAAAGTTGAAGGATTTTGTGACTCTGATTGGGCTAGTTGTGTAGATGATAGAAGATCGACATCAGGTTATTGCGTGTTTGTTGGAGGTAATCTTGTATTTTGGAGAAGTAAGAAACAGGAGGTGGTCACAAGATCAACGGCAGAGGCATAATACAAAGCTATGACTGAAGGCATATGTGAGATAATATGGATAAAGAACTTATTGATGAAGTTATGTTTATTCAGGAAAGAACCCATTAAGTTATGGTGTGATAATAAATCAGCGATCAGCATTGCTAACAATCCATTTCAACATGATAGAACCAAACATATTGAAATTGATCGATTCTTCATCAAAGAGAAACTTGAGAGCAAGATCGTGGAGCTACACTACATGAAGACTGACGAACAATTAGCAGATTGTTTAACTAAAGGATTAGGACCTAAAGAGTGGATTAATATTTGTAACAAGATGGGAATGATAGATATTTATCACCCATCTTGAAAGGAAGTGTTGAAATAGTATAAGATATTTAAGGTAATTATGATATAATCTTGGATATTAAGATTATATCATATATTATATTTAAGGTAGTTAATAAATAGACATGTATATAATTGAGTTAGGGTTTGGAGAAAATAAGTAGGTTTCAATTTCTCATCCCCAATGCCTCTCTATCAATATATTCGTTTTCTCTTTCTCGAATCCAGTTTTGTAACATTATGTATGATGGAGCAAACACACTTTCCATGAAAATAACTTAAAAATGATGAGAAGTAGCATTTCTCTATGATTTCTCCTCAAGTCTTATGAAGAACAACTCACAGCATCTTCACTAGTTTTCACCATCTTCAAACAATATGACACTCTTTCATTGTTTAAATAGTTGCTGAATCAATGGTTGCTACAACCTTGTGTATAGATCAATTTGATGTCCCAGCGCTCGGATTTAACCATGCTTTCGATCTCCGTTAGTGTTTCCACATCATCCTGTACTATTAGCTTCCCTTCCGGCCTAAGAATCCTGTCGACTTCTGCTATCACAGCCACCAAATTACACCTGTAAGTAAGAAACTATCCATCAATGACAATAAGAAGCTGGAGTGAAGCCAAAACAACTGACATGAAAGTTGGACCAGACCCCCATCCCATTCAGAAGGTAGCTAGGAACTGTTATGGAACCCTAGAGTTTCTATTCCCATCCAATAATATGTTTGCACTCTTGACATTCATGTGCTATATCTGAATAGCAGCATCAAAATGCAAATAAGATAGCGCTTTGATTGTTTCTACTGTTACACATCCCATCTCCCCTATACGATAAAGTTGTAGAACATCCGTTTGCATCATGTTTATATCTATTATATAAAGGAATCTTCGTCTCAATGCAGTAACATTCTTATTACTGATGATTGCTCTGTCACAGAACGATAACTTAATAGGTGTCCCACACCGGTATATGTCCACCGTCTCTAACTTCCTCAACCCTTCTTTTATTAATTTTTTGCCCGAATGAATGTTCTCTCGTACCCACGATTTTCTGGTTCCTACCCCTGAAGCACACTCGCCAATAGAGAGTTCCATTCTTGCAGTATATTTTACACTGTTTTCAACAATATTATTAAGTTGAATTTATATAGGTTTTTGATTCCCAGTACTACTCCCTTTTATTTTAATAATTTTACTCCGCTTTATACCATGGATATTTTTCTGTCTGCCGGCTACTCCACTAAAAACTTAATATAATATAAGCTATATCTTGGTAACAACGGTCTGGCAAACAGAAATAACTAATAATATAAATAAAAATAGTGATAATAGCGTGTTTAATCAATACCACTCCTATTGGGATAAATATATTGATTTACACCCTTACAATTGTTAGCTTATTCATTACTTGAGTAATTGGAGGTTGCGTTTGTTGCTTTACCCCCAAAAGATAGTGAGCCCTAAGTATCTAATTTCATGGCGTCACTGATCTTCTCCTACACAACAATGGTTACATTTAGCACTAAATAAATTACAAATTTATCCTAATTAACTTGGTCTCCCGGTTCCCTACAATATGTGTAAATTAGCTATTTATGTGCATTATATGTTTTACTTTTGTGCAATATTAATAAGTTATGGGTATATTTATAAATAGTATAAATATACCCTATATATATTCTTAATATAATTTACTATCTGAGATTTTCTATTTTCCAATATTTAAGATGGTATCAGAGCTAGGGTTTTCTAGTATTTTCAAGTTTTGGCGTTTCTGAAGGATTGGGGGGAGCCTGAGACGGCTTCGAATGCGAATTATCTAAATTGTCAAAGAAGATGAAAAGATATCTCTAAGATTTGTCGTCGTCGGGAGCTGCGACCTGGAGACCTAGAAACTGGAAGGGATTTGAAAGAGATGGAAAATATGAATAGCAGATTTTTCATCATATTGGACGAGAAAGAGATCAATTGTGGTAATCAGGTACAAATACTTGAATCTTCCACAGATTGGATTATTGATTCTGGTGCATCAAGACATATGACAGGATCAATAGAAAAATTTAATACATATGATAAATATCCTCAATCTTATAAGGGAGTTGTTCATACGGCAGATGGAACAATACAATCTATCAAAGGGAAGGGCTCTGTTAGATGTACTGATTTAATCACATTATCATCTGTTTTGCATGTTCCCTCTTTTCCAGTTAATCTATTGTCAGTTAGTAGTATCATTGATCAATTGAATTGTAGAGTAATTTTTGATGGGGACACTTGTATCTTTCGAGAGAGAAACACTGAGAAGATACTTGGAACTGGCAGTAAGCGTGGAGGATTATGGTATCTAAATCAAAGAGTTGTGGATAAAAGTTTGAGTGTTGTAGTGAATAGTAAAGAAGAAGATGAAGCAATGTTAGAACATTGTCGATTGGGACATCCATCTTTTGAGAGTCTTAAAAGGTTAAGACCAGAGCTGATGAGTAAAATAGAACGCAATAAACTTGTTTGTGATGCTTGTGAGTTTGGAAAACACACAAAAACAAGTTATAATTCTATTGGATTAAGAAGTATAGAGCCATTTTCATTGATTCACTCGGACGTCTGGGGGCCATGTCCAATTACCTCTATTAGTGGACTCAGATGGTTTATCACATTTATTGATTGTCACTCTCGGATGACATGGTTATATTTGGTGAAACACAAAGGAGAAGCACTATTATGTTTTAAGGATTTTTTGGCTCTTGTTCAAACTCAATTTAATGCCAAAGTCTGTACTCTTAGAACAGACAATGGCACTGAGTATGTGAATCGGGAATTTTTGTCTTATCTATCTAGTAAGGGAATTATTCATCAGACTACATGTCCAGATACCCCCCAACAAAATGGTGTTGCAGAGAGGAAAAATCGTCATTTGTTGGAAGTTGCTCGCTCTCTTCTCTTCAAGATGAATGTACCAAAGTATTTATGGAGTGAAGCTGTACTGACAGCAGCTTATTTGATTAATCGAATGCCCTCACAAGTGTTAAACTTTAGATCACCTTGTGAAGTATTGATGGGAAAAAACACATACATAGTCCCTCCTCATGTGTTTGGATGTATATGTTTTGTGAGAGATCATCGTCCTTCGGTAAGCAAGCTCGATCCTCGTGCATTGAAATGTATTTATGTGGGTTATTCCAGTACTCAAAAGGGATACAAGTGTTGGAGTCCAAGTGAGAAAAGACTATTTGTGAGTATGGATGTGACTTTTCGTGAGAATGAACCATTCTATAAGGAATCAACAAAATCTACAACCGTATTAGAAAACTTGTCAATTCCTGATATATGGCAAACAAATGAAGAAATTATCAATGATCAAAGTGCTGAAAATATTATTGTAGGAGTGAATCCGTGTCCTATAATTTGGAGTAACAAAGATGAAAAAAAGGATGAGCCTCAATTGAAGGTATATAGCAGGAGAAATAAGGACGATGCTAAGGGGGAGAAAGATGAGTCAGGTGATGGTGAGCCAATCCCAAGTATTAATCAACCCTCTAACGATTCATCAACGTCACCGGAAGGTAATGACTCTATACAACCGTCATCAACGTCACCAGAAGGTAATGACTCTATACAACCTTCATCAATGCCACCAGAAGGTAATGACTCTATACAACCTTCATCAACGTCACCAGAAGGTAATGACTCTATACAACCTTCTAATGGTTCGTCCACGTCATTGGATGGTATTGATTCCTTACCTATTGCCATCAATAGAGAACGTAGAGCTAATGCAGGGAAACCTCCAATTAGATATGGTTTTGAGAATTATATATCTAATTATGTTTCATATGCATCTGTTCCACCTGCATACAAGTCGTTTATTGCATCACTACAGTCGGTACAAATACCAAATAATTGGCAAGAAGCGAAACGGGATCCGAAGTGGCTTGGAGCAATGCATGAGGAGATGAAAGCACTAGAGAAGAATAAAACGTGGGAACTTGCTCAACTTCCAAATGGAAAAAAGGCTGTAGGATGTAAGTGGGTATTCAATATGAAATAGAATGCCGAAGGAGAAGTTGTGAGATACAAAGCAAGGTTGGTGGCAAAAGGTTATAGTCAAACATATGGAATAGACTATGATGAGACCTTTGCACCAGTAGCTAAGATGAGTACTGTTAGAATGCTTATCTCATGTGCTACTAATTTCGGTGGACATTACATCAAATGGATGTAAAGAATGCATTTTTGCATGGAGACCTACAAGAGGAAGTATATATGGAGATTCCACCTGGATTTGGTACGACGAAGACTGTGGGGAAGGTTTGTAGATTGAAGAAATCTTTATATGGACTCAAACAGTCACCAAGAGCATGGTTTGATCGATTTCGACGTGCAGTGGTCAAAATGGATTACCGGCAGTGTAACGGAGACCATACGGTTTTCTATCGACACTCTTATGGTCGAGCTGCTATTCTTGCAGTATATGTTTATGATATCATCATCACTGTGGATGATAATGTTGAGATATTACAGTTGAAAAAACAATTAAATAAAGAATTTGAGGTAAAAGACTTGGGTCCTCTAAAATATTTTCTCGGTATCGAGATTGCGAGATCTAGGAAAGGCATAGTACTTTCTTAGAGAAAGTATACATTAGATTTACTTACTGAGACAGGGATGTTAAGCTGTCGACCTGCTTCGACACCGATAGAACCAAATCATAAGTTATGTGCTCAGTCAGGTGACCCAGTGGATAAAGAACGATATCAAAGAATTGTGGGACGATTGATCTATCTATGTCATACAAGACCTGATATCATGTATGCAGTTAGTATTGTGAGCAGATATATGCATGATCCCAGGACAAATCATTGGGATGCTACCATGAGGATATTAAGATATTTAAAAGGGGGTACAGGTAAAGGACTTTGGTTTAAGCCTCAAAGTCACACAAGAGTGGAATGCTTTTGTGATTCAGATTGGGCAAGTTGTGTGGATGATAGGAGATCTACGTCTGGCTATTGTGTGTTTGTTGGAGGTAATCTTGTATCTTGGAGGAGTAAGAAACAAGAAGTAGTTGCCCAATCATCAGCAGAAGCAGAGTACAGATCAATGGCTCAAACTGTTTGTGAGATAATTTGGATAAGAATCTTACTAATGGAGCTTCGCCTCTTTAAAAAAGAACCAATGAAGTTGTGGTGCGATAACAAGTCTGCTATAAATATTGCCAACAATCCAGTTCAACATGATAGGACCAAACACGTGGAAATTGATCAATTTTTTATTAAAAAAAATTGATATGAAGATTGTGGAACTACAATATATGAAGACCAGTGAACAACTAGCAGATTTTTTAACTAAAGGTTTAGGTTATAGAGAATGAGATGATATTTGTAACAAGATTGGAATGGTAGATATCTACCATCCATCTTGAGGGGGAGTGTGCAATATTAATAAGTTATAGGTATATTTATAAATAGTACAAATATACCCTATATATATTCTTAATATAATTTACTATCTGAGATTTTCTATTTTCCAATATTTAAGAAATTTTTAGTAAGAAAATTGTATATCGAAAAAAATATATATAATATTCGAATATTTCTTATTTATTTTGAATTTCACTAGTTTTCTTCTATAACATTATTCACAATTTAGAAAAATATCACTAATAAAAGGAAATAAGAAAGGGATGAGGATCACATTCCCTAACTTGGTTGGATTATTCGTCTCTTAATTTCATTAATTAGTAACTTATAATTAACGTTAGTAACACAACCAATAACTCAGTTAAAAATTTACTATTATAATCCTATTTTGTGGGATAGAGCATAGAAAATATATTTGATTCACTGCTGGTAGTGTTTGGCCAGTGTCAAAAAAATATTGTACAACAATCACCAAATCAGCACCTATCACCACGTTTGACTGCGAATGAAAACAGGTAAAAGGTTTTATTATACGACCCCACAGCCGGTTTTGCCACCTAAAACTCATAACTCAATTTCACCCATTTTATTGGAACGATGACTCTTTTTACTCCCATAAAACTTTATTTCATAACAACACTATGTTTGTAATAAATTCCGATAGTGCCTCCACAATTCAGCTCTAATTTATGCCTAATCTTCCAACTAGTTGCTATTTACCTCCAGGAGTGGATCAGTCTTGAAGAAGTGTTCTTCCATGGAATTTATTATTTGGAGTGCTTAATTTGAATGCGTCAAAAGTGCAGAAGAATTGATAAATTTACACAAGTACAAGGCCATTTTTTCCTATTTCATGCTCAATAATATATGTTCAAGGAATTCACGAATAAGTTTATATGGATATGGCACATGTTAAATTATGATTATTCGAGTAAATCATATTATTCATCAGTTACTCACATTGATATTTTTTAATTTGTGGGACACTTTTTTTAAAAATTTTATCTTATTTTTATGTGATTTGACACACACAAATTTCACACTTATTTTAGTTCACAATAATTTATTTTTAAAAATAAAATTTTATACTATCGTTGATTTTATACTACCCATAGAGGTTTATTCAAATTTTCAAAAGGAGTTGGGTATAAAGTAGAAGTACAATAAATGAAAGTTTTTATTTGAAAGATAAATTGGGTGCATGTTGCATTTAGTTTAAGGGAGAATGTTAAAGTTTTAGCTTTTGTATCCTTTCTAGTTTAGTTTTTTTTGCTCAACTTTCTAGTTTAGTTGACGAGTTGTAAAGAGCTCTATTTGTCAAGTATGAGTAATAAATAGTTTTTGTTGCTGGTAAAGTGTGTAAAAACAAACACATGTGCCAGATTTGAAAAGAGGTTGCAAATCAGTTACAATGGTAGAAATAGCTAAAAAAACAAGAAGAAATGGCTCAGACGGTAAAATTCCAGGGCTGAGTTCTTGAATTAAAGGTTTCTCTGAACTTAATCTGTTGTTAAACCTATTCTTGTGTCATTCATTGTCTCTTCTTCTTCTTGATTCGTTTTTCGCTTCTTGATTCGTCATATCACTCTGAAATTCTCCTCGAGGTCTGCAATTGAATATTAGAGAAAAAAAACCCTTTTCAATTTTAATCAGCCTGCAAAGACGAAAGAAATCAACACTGAAAAGTCAAGGTTTTAAATCCCATTCCACACAAACATTATTCTTAATTCCAACAATATATTAGAGCAACAAGTTAGAGATTCGATTCTACTCGGACGAAAGTTTCAAATCCGACCATTAACAAACAAAAGTGATGTTTATAGATTTGGGATCGTCCTTGCCGAGCTGCTCACTGGAATGCACGCTATTTCTTTTGACAAGCCTGAGAAAGAGAGATATTTATCGCCATTTTTCACTTCGGCTATTAAGGAGAATCGTTGCTTGGAATTGTTGCTCAGAGATCATGGATAGTACGATTTTAAATGAAAATAATGGTGAGCAAATTGCTGAAGTTGCACGGCTAGCAAGCATGTGTTTGAGAGTGCGAGGTGAGAAGCTGCCATCCATGAAGGAAGTCGCATTCGCTTTCCAAAATCATTTAAAACTAAGATTTTATACTGATTTTGGAAAGCAAGTTAACGTATAAAATGATACTTGATATCAATTTGTTTTTTTTTTCCCTGAAGAACAGAATTCTTTGAAGTTTAATTGCTGAATTATTATCACAATAGATGATAGTAGCCTTGTACTGTAGATAATTGAATGTGTCTAGAATTCGCCTCAACAATATCTATTGACAAGCATATAAAGCAGCGGTTATGAATTCAGCTTCTGTAGTTGATAAAGTCACCACTTATTATTTCTTAGAATACCATGAGATAGCACCCTTAGCTAACATAAAAACAAAGCCAAAATTACTCTTTCGATCATCCGGGTCTCCAACATATTCACTATCCGTATAACCAATCATACAAATTTCGTCTCCTTTTTCATAGAAAATTCCAAAAACAATACTTACTCTAACATAGATCAGGATACTCTTTGCAGGAACCCAATGCTCTTTGGTAGGACTAGACATATATCTACTAGCCAGTCCCATTGAAAACATCAAGTCAGGTCTTGTCACTATCAAATACATCAGGCAACTTACTAGACTTCGATACATAGTTAAATCAATTTCTCTTACATCTTTATCTTTGTTGATTTTAGTCCCAGGAACAATAGGAGTAAACACAAGTTTAATGTCCTGCATTCCAAAACGCAAAAGAATCTCTTGTACATATTTAAATTGACTTACAAAAATTCCTCCATAATGTTGCGTTACTTCAACTCCTAGTAAGTATCTTATCCTTCCCAAACTAGACATCTCAAGTTCATCATTCATAAAATTTTGAAAATCTTCAATCATATCCTCATCATTTCATGCATATAAAATGTCATCAACAAATATGCTAACAACAAAAAACTGTCATTGTGCTCTTCTTCTTGTAAACAGCGTATGATCACTCAAACTTTTCTCAAATACTTTCTTTATAATATGAGTTTCAATTCTGAAATATCAAGCTCAAGTAGCTTGCTTCAAACTATATAGAGTTTTTTTTAGTTTGTATACCTTCTTTACACTTCCTTAATCATATAACTTTCTGGTTGATAAACATATACCTCTTCCTTTATATCTCCATGTAGAAAAGCACTTTTTATGTCTAAATAATACACTTTCCATCTTTTAGATGCAACAGTTACCAAAATAGCTCTTATAGTGTCCCGTTGAGCAACCAGTGCAAACACCTCTTCATAATCAATTCCATGTCTCTATTAATATCCTTTAACAATAATTATGGCTTTATATTTGTCAACTGCTCCAGTTTCATTGTATTTAGTCTTAAAAATCCATTTGACACCAATTCTCTTAGCTCCCTTAGGCAATGCAGTGAGTTCTCTTGTTTTTCTCAATAGTTTCAATTTCTTTATCAATAGCTTCTTTTCACTTCTATTCCTTATAAGATTCAGCAAAACAAGTAGGATCAGTTACCTCAAAACATAACATAATCTTTAAATCAGTTGGGTGGTCTAAGTTTCCTCCCTTGCTCTGAAACATTTATATTCTCACTTTTCTCAGCTGATGTTTCTTCAGACTCAAACATTATCTCAGTCTTCAATTTCAACTTTAGTCTCATCTTCACTATAAGAACTCATGGCATTAGTACTTGACTTAGGTCCACTATCCCAAGTTATCACATTTTCTTTTTTATCTTGACACCAGTTCCAAGTTTTTCATTCATCAAATACTACATCTCGACTGACAATAATTTTTTTTTTAATATCGGATCATATAGCTTGTAGGTCTTCGACTCTTCACTTTATACCCAAGAAAATACATGTAAAGCACTTGTTGTCTAATTTCTTCCTTATCCCGAACATCCAAAAACTCTAAATTAATGCACAAAAGGCTTAACACTACTCCAAAGTTCTTGAGTAGTAATCACTTCAAGCACAGTTGTAGGACTTCTATTCAAGATATGTACAGCCCAGTTTGTAGCTTCTGCCCAAAAATTTTTTGGCATTAATTTGTCACTTAACAATACTTCGTATCATATTCATGAGAGTTCTATTTTTTCTTTCAGCAACACCATTTTGTTGTGGTGTGTATGTTGTAGTCAAATGTCTTTTAATTCCACGATTTATGTAAAATTGATTGAAATCGTGTGAATTAAACTCTTCCCCTGTGTCAGTACTTAGACAACCAATGAATTCACCATATCCATTTTCAACCTTCAACTTGAACCGCTTGAACATTTCAAATGCTTCAAATTTTTCATTCAGAAAATATATCCACATTTTTCTACTAAAATCATCTATAAAGTAGAGAAAATACATTTTCCTTCCATAATATTCGAGTTTAATAAGTTCATAGATGTCTGAGTGTATCAGTTGCAGCTTTCTTTTAGCTCTCCATATGTTAATTCTTGGAATATTTTCTCTAGTTTCTTTCCCACTACACAATCCACACAAACGTATTTCAGTGAATATATTACTGTTATACCAATTACCATTTCCTTTTCTTGTAACTATTTTAGATGTTCAATATTAAAATGTCCAAATCGGCGATGTCACAACTTAGTTTCATCTCTAGATATGGACTGCAAACACGTAAATTCACTTTCTTGATAAACACCCATATCAACCATAATAGAAAATATTCTATTTGAAGCCATCATCGATTTAATTATCATTCCATTTGTTGAATGAAAATTTCTCCATAAAACATTTCTAATAGAAATGTTGAGCCTTTTTTTTGCTTGTAATTTTCCAAGGCTTAGAATATTATTTTGAAGTTGAGGCACATAGTAGATAATCGAGATCTTCTGATTTCATTGATTCATTTTTAAGCAAATGATTCATTTACCAACAACCACCATAGTTGAATCATTACCTAACTTGATAAATTGCTTAAAACTTTCATCAAATTTAGTGAACCATTTTCTATCACCACACGTATGATTGCTGCAATCTGAATCAAGAAACCATATCTCATTCTTCATTTTATCTTCTCCTTTGCCATTTATCATCAGCAACATTTCTTCTTCAATATAAGTTTAAGAAAATTTAACATTTCTGGTTGATTCTCCATTTTAATTTCTGAAATGATTTGAGCACTTATATTGAAAATGCCCCAACTCATGACACTAGTAACATTCTATTTGTGGCCTTCTGAAATGTATTCTTCCCCTTACTCTGTTTCTGCCACGGAAACTTCCTCTGTATCCACTTCTAGAACCCCTGGAAAAACTAGATTTGTGATCAAAGTTTTCTCCACTTGTGACTTTTAATAACTGTTATTCATCTTTATGTCCTTTCAGACGTTGTCCATGTAGAAACACACTACTTTTTAGTTCTTCTACTTTTGGAGCTGAACAGCCTACTGAGACCTGATGGCTATTTTGTCTGGTCAGCAACTCCTGTCTATCAGAAGAATCCTGAGGATGCTGCAATCTGGAAAGGTTGAGTCAATCACTAACAGCTTCAAGTGTGTGTTATATACATACATGAGAGATGATTGTCTTACTTGTTTTTCTTTGTCGTAGATCCCTGCCCTGCTAGTTGTTGGTGTCTATGAATATCTTTTGATTATTGTCCTCATTGTTCTTTTTGTATAGGTTTGCAGCTGCTCTCAAGGATTTGAAATTGTGGGTAATGAATGTAGTCCCGGTTGATTCTCCCGACACTCTACCAATAATCTATGAGGGTGGCTTATTCGGGATGTATTATGACTGGTGCGAACCTTTCAACACATACCCAAGATCCTATGACCTTCTTATCACCATTTTTAAGTTATTTTCATGGAAAGTGTGTTTGCTCTATCATACATGAGTAGGAGTGTTGCTAGACACAATTCCCATGGCCTATTTATAGTCACACCATGTCTTCTTACAATCAGAGTGAAGTTGTCAATTCCAAAAGATACATAAGAGACTAACAACTCAGACTGCTAGGAACCCTAACCAGGTGCATGAAAAACCGCATACAACAATCACAAAATGAACACCTTGGGAATCTAGCGTGCATCTGCAATGCGAAAAGATAGCATTTGACTTCTCGTGGTATCCTCAGAAACCATTGTACTGATGTCACCAGCTGAATCCATGTAGCCGTCCCCGAGCAAATATTCACTGTCTCCGAAATTTTCCTTCTCTTGGTTAGTCCATGAATGTGTATCAGTGGTCCCGAGCAGCCCTTCTAACTCGACCGCAATTTCCTTCATGGACGGCCTATCCTCACCCCTCACATTCAAACATCTGCTAGTAAGTAGCGCAACTTCTCTTATGTGATCAACATTTCCCTCGTTTAAAATCCGCTTGTCCATAATCTCCAAGATTCGGTCCTCTTTCACGGCCATAACAAAAAATAGGGAGAGGTTCCTATCCTTTTCAGGATTGTCAAAAGATATGGCCTTCATTCCAGTTAATAATTCAGCTAGTACCACCCCAAAGCTATAAACATCGCTCTTTTCTGTCAATTGACTTGTGTGGAAGTACTCTGGATCTATGTATCCGAACGTGCCTTGGACTAGAGTATTCAGTTGAGTTTGATCCACCGGAACAACTCTGGAGGCACCGAAATCTGACAACTTTGCTGTAAAATTTTCATCCAGCAGTATGTTAGCACTCTTAATATCTCTGTGGTATATCGGAATAGCAACGTCGGAGTGCAAATAAGAGAGAGCTCCGGCTGCTTCTACTGCTACACGTAGGCGAGCTCCCCAAGTGGCTAAAGAGGTGGAACCTCGGTCACTATCATGTAAATGCTCAGAAAGGGTGCCATTAGTTACAAACTCGTAGACTAATAGAGGAACTCCGTCTCCAGGCAACAACCGATCAGCTTTACAACATTCTTATGACTAATTTGTGACAAGATGACCACTTCATTGATGAAATCATCAACCTGGCTCCGATCCAGCTGTTTGGCCTTTTTTATAGCCACGACCCTGTTATTCATCATTGTACCTTTGTAAACTGTGCCTTGACCGCCTTGACCGAGAATTCTACTCTCATGGTAGTTGTCGGTTGCCTTTTTGAGCTCATCTGCGGTGAATAATTTCAATATCTCGAATCCGCTACGATGTTGGGAGACGAGTTCTTCTAACCTGTGGCCCCCGTTTTCTTTGAAGAACTTCTCCCTCTCTCGTTTTCCCTTCCTCTTTTGTAGAGCCCAGAAAGCTAAGAGAAGGAGCAAGCCACAACCCGCTCCCAGTCCCGCACCTTCAAGCATATATTGAGAGAATACAGAGTTAATAGAAGTAATGAAAAGTGAAATGTGTTTTTTTGCAGTGATATTGCTCATCTTGAAGCATATCTTTCCTCCATTTTCATCTTCCTCATTTATGCCTGGACCATCACCCCTAGTAACGGAAAAATAGTGGGAAAATGTTTGTGGAGGAAAACCAAGATTTGGACTGTTGTTGTCATTGGTTTTTTCCAGCAACTTCAATCTAATACATGTAATTATACTATAATGGAACCGGTCACTTTTTTCGTAAAGTTGACAAAAAAAGGATGCCAAAAGAAGGGGATGAGGGAAGGAAGGAGCAAATCGGAGATCTACTCACCTAATGCAATATCACTAGAGGTATCCTTTGATGGTACTTTTCGAGTACAACCACTTCCATTTTTAAAGCCATTTCCATCATACCCTTCAGGGCATGAACAGTTGAAACTGCCGGGTAGATTTATGCACCGAGTCGTCATATTGCATGGATTATTTTGTGAGTTGCACTCATCAATATCTGCAAATAACATAGGTGTCAAGCGTATGTAATTCACAAATTCATCGATAGAGGGTCACTGATAAAAATTGGTACCACCTATAATTAATGAAATAAATTAATAAAATTACAATGGTCAATTATTATTTTATAAATTTTCATATACATGTCTAAGTTACCATCCAAAGCAGATATTTGAAAGAGTGTAATTATTAAATGTTAAAATTCAAAACTTAATTCCATAATTAGAAATTATATAAAACTTAATAACTTTTATGTGTTGAAAATTCCACTTGGTGTTATAAATCGACTGTTTTCACCAGTGTACACCCTAAAAATTATATCTAAGTATATTTCACTCGTTCCATACAGTAAAAATTATATCCAATTATAGTTGTTAATTACGAATTTAATATCCAGTTAAAGTACGGGAGTAAATACATTAATTGGACACTTTTTGTGGCTTGTTTAAAATTGCATATGCATATAAACCTAATTCCTTATTTCCTTACAATATTATCTCTCAAAAAAATAAAAATAAATGAATTGCTATAGTTGAAGATTTCAATAAAATATTCTTAAAATTCTAATTGAACTCTCCAAAGTCCAACAAGATAAAAAAAATCTTTCGTGGAGACATCTTAATAAACTTTTGTTTGGTAGGATGTATCATTCATGTTAATAGAATATCATATAGAACTTGAATGAGGAAAACACTTGGTAAACGTTTGATAAAAATTCCATATGACCGAGGGAAAAAAGACTTGGACGAATACCTTGACAGCCATACGTTCCGGAGAGATAAGGATTCCCACTGTAACCTTGTTTGCAGTGGCAGCGGTAACCTTTCCCATCCTCTGCGTCAGTGCAGTTGGTATTCTCTTTGCACATATAGCTCGATATGTTCTCTTGGGCCGCCTCGCACATTTCATTTCCCACTGCCCAATCCAGAACAGCGGGCATCTCTTCTGCCATGTTCTCTAGATATGCAGTGGAGAAGTTGAAGTAGCCATCTGGTGCAACAAAGGCGTAGCCGCATGGGTTGAATTCAAGGACATAAGCGTGGTTGTAGTAACTTTGGAGGGAGATGTTGAAAGCCCACATGTTCATGGGGAAGCTGGTTTGGCAGCATCCAACACCCGCACATGATCCGTTCATCACATCAGTGATGTTGCTGCAAAGAGACATGCACCCCGTCGAGAAACCATGGCCTACTTTCCCAGTGAAGTAGGCGTAGGAATCACAACCCAAAACAAAAAACCTGCAACGAAATATTATCAGATGACGCCAGTTCTGGGAGATGCGGAAAAGCAAGGCTGGCAATCGATGACAGATTTTCAGGTTTAATTTTACCTGTTCTTGGAGGTGGATAGATAGAAATTCCCCAGCTCGGAATATACTAGAGTGTTTGTTCTTTTTCCTGTCGACGTATAGCAGTCACTCGCCACTGGCAGCTGGATGAGCATCTCGTGGTTCTCCAATGAGATGTTGACTACCCTGATATCGGTGGCATTCCAATATGCCACGGGAGGGTCTGTAGTGTTGTTGCAGGTGATGAGAAACGAAGTGGTGTTTTCGTAGTAGTAGCATTCGCTTTCATCGGTATCGATGCCGAAGGGGTATGAGATGGTTCGGAGGTCTCCACAAGAACTCGTGCAACCATGCTTCGTTTGAGATGCAAGCTGCAGTATTGAAGCTGAACCTGAAAATAGCGTAAAAGCAACAACAAGCAATAATTCTCGAGGGCTTGTCATTTCTAAAGGATGGGGGAGTGGCTCCGATCTGTGCACTGATTATCTTGTAGTATTGGATCACAGCAAGATAAGTGAAGGGTGAGATGAAAACCATAACCTATCCCTTTACTATATATATAGATGAACATCTATATGTCCTTTTCGAATTCTACCCAGTGACATTTCATTTGATAAAGTCAACTATTTTTTCACGATAGCACCAACATTTTGCCCTCAAAGTTATTTGATTTAATACTTTAATACAAAAACAATATGTAAGAATATCAAACTTTAAAAAGTTTTAGTGTTGAGAGTATAATTCAAATTGGATAAAAATGATAAATATTTTATTTTATAAAGTTGGAAAAGTTTTAATATTTAAAATTAATTACTTTTAATTAGATATTGATCTAATTAATTATCAATATAAATATCCATACGCATTGAAAACTTCCCTACTATGGAGTAAAATATCTAAATCGAGTATTTTGTTCCAGTAGTGCGACCCTAGATACATTCTCACACTTACATTTTCCCCACAAAAAATCTTTAGTGTTAGCTCAATTGTTGCTTGATTTTCTTTCTTTCTTGGGAGCACTAAAATATTAGATTTTTCATCTTTTAGGGTTCTTCTATTGTAAAATTCTTTTAGGCGAGAAATAAATGGGCACTTGCCTCCATATATCCTATATTCTTTTATTTTAAACACTTCAATCATGTATATTTGAGTTTTTTAACACTTAAGTTATTTATTTTTTAAATAATTTTTCAGTCATATATATTTTTAAAATGATACTTATTTTTAAATAAATTTTTTAAGTAGTATATATTTGATAAAACAATTTTTTGTCTTATATAAAATAATTTTTAGGATTAAGTGATACTTTTATGGAATATATAAAATTAAAAAAAATTGTTTTTAAAAATATATGACTAGATTATTACATTTTAAAATAAAATTTGAATTATCCGCAAAAAAATATAAAGATGTAGTATCAATAACGCATTATTTTTAACATTAGTATCAATATAAAGAAAGCATTTGGAATAAATATTTTTAAGGCAGTTTTTTGACAATAAATAACAAATGCATGATAATTTAATAAAGTTCCCCTGTTATTTTACAATAGGCGTATTAGGATCTTTATATGAGGTGAACTTAAATATGAATGTGATTTTAGTAACTTAAATTTGTAATATTATTTTTAAAAGTGTTCGATATAATATATATTATTAGTATTAAATTTATTTGTAAAATTATTATAAAAATGAAATATTTTAATTTATTTTCTCTTTTGTTTTGTAGAAATGTATTATTTTTTTAAATAATATCTTAATTTTATTATTTAAATGTTAATACGGTTTAATTTTGAAAAAAAACTATAATTATAATAAAAATGAATGATTAAATAAAGATAAAATGACATAATATAAAAAATGGATAAGATTTGTAAAGTTTGATAAGTTTTAAGGTAAGAACTTATTTTTAAACAAAATTTTAAGAACGATAAATTTTAATCTCAAACAATAATTTAAAAGCTTAATTTTGATGAATTAATTGACTCTAAAAAGTTCGAAATTTGTGTGTAAAATCCAAGTGCGACCAAGAAAATAAGAAAAAAAATGTGCCACAACTTGCCAAGTAATTTCAATGTTGCCATCAATCGAATTAGTACATTTATGTAACGTGTGCCCACTTTAGTCGTGAGAGCAACTTCAATCTTACCACCAATCCAATTAATGCATTTATGCACCCTACAGTGTGCCCCACTTTAGTAGTGAGAGCAACCTTCAAGTTGTGCTCCAAGTGCATCATCACAGCATCTTTTGTATTGAAGGGAGAGCAATTTCTATTGGTGGAAGAATTATTCCTTTAATAAAATAAAATGTAGGTATATAATAAAACTAATAGCTATACTTTTTATACTTTTGAGTATTTGAATGGTTATTCCAATTATTGATTAAATTATTTTAATATCATTTTACCTATTTATGTTATTTTAATATATTTTAAATAAATATATATAATAATATTATATATATAAATTAATATTTCAAATATATATGATAATTTATTATATACATATATATTATTTTTCTTATTATAATTATAAAATATTTATATATAATTAATATTAATTCATTTTTTATTATAATAACAACTTAATTATATTATACTATTTGATTATATGATAAAAATCGATATGTATGATTCGTAATATATAATATAAATATATATTATTTAATAAATCATTTAATTTAATAAAAGATTAAATTTATTATTTAAAAATTATCATATATATATATGTTTTATATATAACCATAATTGAAGCTAATAAGAAAATAGTTATAGTTCTATTAATAAGGGGTTTGGACGGGTATAGTTGTGATTCTATTAATAAGTGGTTTGGAGGGGAGGGAATTGGGTGAAGTAATCACTTTTGTTAAAAAAAATGTATGCAATACTAGGTATTATTTCATTTATTTCTTAAATTAGTTTAATATACTCATTTATTGTTTATATTAGAATTTCTTTATTTATTTTTATTATTATATACTTTAAATACATTTATATATTAATAATATTTTATATAAAATTATATAATATAAATATATAATACAAATATTATACATAAAAAATTATTATGTAAAATATATTTAATATAATTTAATTATATATAATAGCTAATAAATTATTTAATTTAATTAAAGTGTAAATTTATATTTCTAAATTTTTTTATTAATAATCATTCATCTCACTTTACCTTAACCCAAAATACGAATTATTAAAAAATTTTATCACATACAAATCTATTATTTCACTTTCATTTCTAACACCACACTTCACCTACAAATTATTTCGAACCCGTAAATACAAAAATAGCCTTAGCACAGTCGTATCATGTGTCATGTGTCGACCGCAATCATATTATACCTTAACCATTTCTATCTTAATTTCCGAAGACTAGCCATAATAGTTTGAAATTGCTAAATTTAATTTGTGAACTTGTGGATATATTAATTTTTTTGGCATTTGAATAATACAATACTTTTGAATATATTCTCCAAAACTAAAAAGATGAGTGTATAAAATTTAATAAATATGATTATTTTTTTATTTTTTCGTCTAATTGATATTAAAAATATCAATGTGACTAAGTGATTAATCATGTGATTTACTAGAATGATCATAATTTAATATGTGTCATAGCCATATAAACTTATTCGTGAACTCCTTGAACATATATTATTGAGCATGAAATAGGAAAAAATGGCCTTGTGTAAATTTATCAATTCTTATGCTCTTTTGACGCATTCAAATTAAGTTCTGCAAATAATAAATTCCATGGAAGAAAACTTGTTCATCTCTTGACATCCGTTGGTTAGATCGATGTACAGGCCCCCTTCATTCAGTAGAATTGATTCAGTGGGGCTGCCCCAAAGGGAGCCAATAAGGAAAAGGCATTAATTGTTTTTTTGCTGAGAAAGTTACTAATTGCGTTAATCAAATAATGTCCAAATAATTTGTGAGAGTTCTATTCTTCACTAACCCTTCAACTTGTGAAGATTAACTTAGATTAAATATTTTTATTTGATCAAACAATAGTATAAAATAACTAATTAAATCATTGCCTTCATCCTATATGAGATCACATATGCATAAGAATTCATACAAGGCTGAGATGTACCCTATTTGTAGTTAATGATTGCTTCTTAAAGTGTGCAATATGAGGTTGGATGTGTCCATGTGGTGTATCCTACATTCCTACAAGCTCTTCTGCTATGATTTTCCACTCAAATTTACAGGCTAGTTGGTTTGCTTCTACCACAGCTATTACTATGCCGACTCTGCCCATGTTTTTATTGGGCTGCTGGTGCATGTAATTTAACACAAAACGACAACCTATCTTGACTCGAAAAAAAGTCTTGGTGCATATGAGATGGTGACTGATCCAAGCCTTCTGGCAGCATAATTGGACCAAAGGACGTGGAGGTGGAGATGACGATTTAATTGAGCGATGACCATTTCTCACATGTACCTTTCAAAGCTAGGAGAAGTCTTGGTCTCCCTATCCCTTCATTCCACAAATGTTGCTGAAGAACTATGTAATACACATTTAAGATAAAAGCTATGCCTAGATTTTTTAAAGTAAAAGGCAACCAGATGGATGAGAAACAAGCAATCTTTTTAGTTGGCACTCAATTAATACTAAATATTGAGTAGACATCACTCATACATATATAGTAAAATAAAATCTAATCAGTCGGGTAGATGTGTCACACGGTATAAATTCAATCAAAATAAATTTGAAACCCAAATTTTGTTGGGGTGAACCAAAACTCAATTCTGGTTGAAACCCAAATTTGAATTCAATTTTATTTCGATTAGCGTTAATTATGGGTCGTTGATAGTTTTATAAAATATTCTGTGGCACATCCCTCCTTCTATTATATATATATATATATTTGCTCAATCTCTCCTATTATATAGCTAGCTATATTGGCACGTTAACTTTAATAAACAAATCAAATTACTCCCTTCTTATAAAAAAAATAACAATTAATAATATCCCATTAAAATCTCTAAAATTACAAAATAATTACAAGTAATAATTCAATCATTCATCATTCTTCATTAGTCAACCAAAATGTCTCAAAACTGCAATATATTAATCACCCCCAGAAGTTTGCATCTCTAACATAATCTTCAATGCTTATGTATACCTACCTTAATTTTAGAAAATAAAATTCAATCAAATAAAATAACTATTATTTACAATAAATAAAATAAATATATTTATAATAACAATTATAAAAAAAACCACTATATTAATTTCAATATTAACATATAAAATTTGTTATAATCAGACAAATTATAATTGAATGTATCAACTTAGAACACTTTACAAAATTCTATATTTTGAACTATTAGTATAATTCAACATTTTATATAAATAAAAATTTTCAAATCAAAACTAACTTATCAAATATTTTTGAATATATTTAACTTTTTTCTGCATATAACAACTTTAATAATTTTAGTTTTAAATCTATTACGATTTTTACTTATAATTCTTACTTATGATAAAAATCTATTCTAAAGCAATTATAATAAGTGAAAATGGTGTATTAGTTATTTCACTTATTATAATTATTGAAAATAATTTAATCAATAATTGGAATAACCATTCAAATACTCAAAAGTATAAAAAGTATAGCTATTAGTTTTATTATATACCTATATTTTATATTATTAAAGGAATAATTCTTCCACCAATAGAAATTGCTCTCCCTTCAATACAAAAGATGGTGTGATAATGCACTTGGAGCACAACTTGAAGGTTGCTCTCACTACTAAAGTGGGCACAAGGTATGGTACATAAATGCATTAATTGGATTGGTGATAAGATTGAAGTTGTTCTCACGACTAAAGTGGGCACACTTACATAAATGTATTAATTCGATTGATGGCAACATTGTAATTACTTGGCAAGTTGTGGCACATTTTTTTTCTTATTTTCTTGGTCGCACTTGGATTTTACACACAAATTTCGAACTTATTTTAATTTAGAGTCAATTAATTCATCAAAATTAAGTTTTTAAATTATTGTTTGAGATTAAATTTTATCAAAATGTATCGTTCTTAAAATTTTGTTAAAAAATAAGCTCTTACCTTAAAACTTATCAAAATTTACAAGTCTTATCCATTTTTTATATTATGCCATTTTTATCTTTATTTAATCATTCATTTTTATTATAATTATATTTTTTTCAAAATTAAACCGCATTAACTTTAAATAATAAATATAAAATATTCTTTTACAAAAAAAATAATACATTTCTACAAAACAAAAGAGAAAATAAATTAAAATATTTTATTTTTATAATAATTTTACAAATAAATTTAATACTAATAATATATAATATATCGAACACTTTTAAAAATAATATTACAAATTTAAGTTACTAAAATCACTTTCATATTTAAGTTCACCTCATATAAAGATCCTAATAAGCCTATTGTAAAATAAACTTCTTTATTCATCCACGTGTCTTAAAAACATCACTTATGTATACTCATTCACCGGAACTTTATTAAATTATCATGCATTTGTTATTTATTGTAAAAAAACTGCCTTAAAAATATTTTATTGCAAATACTTTCTTTATATTGATACTAATGTTAAAAATAATGCGTTATTGATACTACATCTTTATATTTTTTTGCGGATAATTCAAATGTTATTTTAAAATGTAACAATCTAGTCATATATGTTTAAAAACAATTTTTTAAAATTTTATATATTCCATAAAAATGAAACTTAATCCTAAAAATCATTTTATATAAGACAAAAAATAGTTTTATCGAATAATTTCGGGTAATTTTGCTTGGGATAACTGAGGGAAAAATAATTAGAACAATACCTTGGCAGCCATTTGGCCCACAGAGGTAAGGATTCCCCGTGTAACCTTGTTTGCAGGTACAATGGTAACCATACCCACCATCAACATCCATACAGGTGGTTGGTGGTGTTCCCACCCTTGCACATATAAGTCAAGCTGTTCCTTTCTGCCAACCTCACACTTTTCATTTCCAACTGCCCATTCCAGATGAGCGGGCATCCTCTCCTCAGCTATGTTCTCTAGAGATGCAGCGGAGAAGTTGAAGTAGTCATGTAGCAACATATTATTGAGAATATTATTTTAAATTTTCTTTATTTATAAGTTTAAAAAAATTCTATTAATTATAATTAATAACTTTTAAACATGTATACCATCACTTATTGACGTAGTATCACACCCTATCGACCCGAAATTATAAACTCGACTCATGTTCTGTAAAATTATGCAGAAAAATACACTCGTTGTTTACACTTATGCGAGTTTTAAAAAATAATACCGGAATTATAAATTAATAGTGTGAGTGCTGGTATTGAAAATATGATCTAATATTGGATAAAATAAAAAAATATTTTGGGTTTATAAAATTATAATAGTTACACTAACTACCATTTATAAGTTTTAATTATATATGGATACAATACAAACAATAGTTATTAC